>BDMV01000005.1:41120195-41336179 GCA_008326285.1 Oryza officinalis
CCCCCCCCGCTCGGCCGCATTTCTCCCCCTCGCTCCCGGCCGCCATTGCCGCTTCCCCGAGCTCGCCCCTTTCCCGCCGTCGCGCCGTCGCCCCGTCGCGCCGCACGTCACCTTCCCTCTTGCGGCCCGCCGCCGCGAGGAGAGGAACCCGGCGCCCTCTTCTTCCCCGGCCCGGGACGGACCCGCCGCCCGCACCGCCCTTCTTGGCTTGCCACCCCGCCGCGGTAACGCCTCCTCCCACCCGTCTCCCTCTTTCTCCCCGGTTAGGGCTTTAGGAGCGCCGTAGTTTTCCCCCCCGGGGCGCGCTGTCGTGCCGCCATCCTCTCTTCCATCCTCTCCCCGCCCCGGCGCCGCTACCCCCTTTCTTTTCTCCCCCGCCGGCGTCGGCGTCGTTTATCGCCGTCGTCACGACTCCCCGGGCAAGGCCGAGCCACTGGCTCGCTTCCCCTTTTTCCCTTCTAGCCACCGGTGCCCGCCTCCCCTCCATCTCGCCGCCGCCTGCCGGGAGGAGCCGCTCGCCGACGTCCCGCCGAACCCCGCCGTTCCCGGGCGAGCCCGTCGCCCTTCCCCTTTTTTCCCCGTGCGTGCCGTCGTGGACGCCACGTCCGTCGGCCTCGGCCGCCAGGCTATCGGCCCATCGGCCTCCCTTGTCGGCCCATCGGCTCCCGTCCGTCGGCCTCGGCCGCCAGGCCTATCGGCCCATCGGCCTCCCTTGTCGGCCCATCGGCTCCGGTCCGTCGGCCTCGGCCACCAGGCCTATCGGCCCATCGGCCTCCCTTGTCGGCCCATCGGCTCTCGTCATCGGCCTCGGCCGCCAGGCCTATCGGCCCATCGGCCTCTCCTTTCTCTTCTTTTATCGCTTTGTTGAGTCGTCTCGTTTCGTGTGTAGTCTCGGAGCCCGAAGACCCGCATGCGCGGATTTCGAGGAAGAAGCTCAAGATCTCGAGCAAGGCAAGTCACCTTTGATCAATTGAACCCATAATTTAAATTAAGTATTTGATTTCGCAAACTATGCATGTATTAGGTTACACTTGGCACTTGGCCCGGTTTGCAATAAACCGCAGGCCCTACCCATTTGCTGCATTCACCTTCCTTGATATTTGAATACCCTAACACCCTTGTCACCCCTCAGGTGATGCCTCGGTATCCGTACCTCGCGTACGAATATCGAGACTCCCCTCAAACTTTAAAATTGATCACCTGGGTAAAACTTGAGTTTACAAAATGCTTGGAAAACCCGACCTTGGGTCGGTGTCTTGAAAACTAAAGTGAGTTTCTAAAACTCGCGGTACGGGAGACGTACTGGAGGTACGGTCTGCCCGTTCTCGCTCTAAGGACCGATTCCTTGGGAATTACATCCAAGCATATGTCAAGTACGACCACATGGGTGATATGGGACGCCCCTGGCTGAGTAATAGCTAGGCCAGGGAAATCTTGATGCCAAGGGACAAGTGGATTCGCCGGGGTGGTGTCGGGGAGGACCCCTGGGCTTCCTGGCACAGTATGGTCTGGGACCTAACCTGGTGTTGGTCCGTGGGACCCCTCCCGTTGGCATAAGATACCCTGAGTCGGCTTTCGAAATGCCTTGTCGTGAAAGCCTCAAGGTCGCCAGACGTGACCGAGAGTCGCGGGCTGGGTGATTCGGGGTTAGTAACGTCGTGTGGGTAAAGTGTACCCCCTCTGCAGAGGTTAACAACTGTTCGAACAGCCGTGCCCACGGTCATGGGCGGATGTGAGGTGATTCCTTAGCGTAGTTTTATTGAACACCTTGTGAACTGCTGTTGGTGTGAGGTTTTCCGTTCTGTGTTGGTTTAAGGCTGTTGAAGCAGCCGGAGTCGGTGACGATTGGCAGGGAGCCTCTCGTACCGATGTGTTGACTTGTGGCTGTTGAAGCAGCCGGAGTCGGTGACGATTGGCAGGGAGCCTCTCGTACCGGCGTGTGTGGTTGTGGCTGTTGGAGCAGCCGGGTCGGTGAACGATTGGCAGGGAGCCTCTCGTGCCGACGAGAATCAATTGATACAATTTCACTGCTCCGGCCGGATGAGACGCACTTTCTCGTCCGTGCCGTTGAGAAGCACTCACTTATTGTTTCTGAAATCTTAAACTAAAATCAATTGTGAAAACAACTGGCTTTCCCTTGAAGCTTGCATTAAACACTTAATTCCCCTGACTTGCTGAGTACTCCCGTACTCACCCTTGTCTATATAATTAAACCCCCCCAGTTCTCGAAGATGAAGAGGTGGACCCTGCTGATGAAGAGTTCTTCCAGGAGCAAGCAGACTTCGAGCAGTAGTAGGGTTTCGGCCTTCCCCAAGGCTTTGCTTGTGGCTTAGGGCTAGTCTCCGCTTTCCAATTCACAAACACAATACAAATAATACACAAATTTGAATATTACTTACATCTTTTCAACCGCGAGCTCTTCAAACCTCTGCGATCAAACTGTTGAACTACGAAACTAATTTTGATTTTTGACAAAATTTGAGCAATTTTTTTCAAAATCAAAAAAATGCACACTTGAAAACAAAGAGAGCACTTTAGAGCACTTGAGAGCACAAGATGAGAAGTGTGGGATGAGGAGAAATGGCTGGGGTTCATGCCCTATTTATAGGGCGAAATTTGAGATTTTTTGGAATTTTTTTGAAATTTTTATGAATTTTTTAGTCCCCCAACGATTATTTTCAAATTTGAACGGTCAAATAGCCGTTAGTGCCACGTGGCGCCTTCCCATTCGACCGTCGCATAGTGCCCGCTCGCGCGTCGCGCCCTGCCGGCTGCCGCCCTGCCGCCTGGCCCGCCTGTCGGCCTGCGGCCTGCGCCCATTGGACCGCCGGCGCCGCAGGCCGTGCCGTGCCGGCCCGCGGGCTCGACCTGCGGCCCAAGCACGGCACGGCTACTCATGCCATGCCGGCACGGCCCGTTACTGTAGCAGGCCGTGCCGGGCGCGTGCCTGCTACAGGTCACGCGTGCTCGGGCCGCCCGTTTTGGCACGGCCCATTTGGCCACCACTATGTATCACTGCTTACCCCTTCACTAAATTTTTCAAGTTTTTAGGATCAAATTGCCCATTCTTCTTCCTTCCCTTCTCTCCTATCTTTCAGCCAGTGAACTCCAACAAGCTCGTGTGGTGGAAGGGTTGCAGCAGGCCGCCGCCGTTGGCTGTGGGAGCTGGAGGAGACCGGCGGTCGCGGCATCCACAAGCTGCAGCCGGCCGCGTTGCTGGAACCAGCGCCAAGGGCGAGGACAGCAGCCAACGCCGATCTCCCTGTACACCACCGCTTTCTTGGCCTACTGCTCCAATGACGGCATGACGCCGAGTCGCATGGGTGGCGAAGCTCCGCGCGTGAGGCGACGCCGGATGCAACGGCAGCAGGTCCCGACAGCGGCGAGGTCGGGTCGTCGGATCTGGAGGCATGCCGGTCCCCTCTAGCTCCACCAGCGGCGACGCCCTGCAGCAGCTCTTCTAGCGTTGCCTCACGCATGAGCTCGTCGCCGTGGCCGCCTGCTGCACGAGCTTGTCGGGGCATCTTGTTGCAGCCTTCCAACGCGAGTGGCCAGAGGGGAGAGTTTAGAGAGAGGGGAAAGGAAGAAGAGGATGGAGGAAGAAGACAAGAGCATTTTGGTCATAGAAATTTAGAAATTGCATAGTAGCGGTAAGCAGAGGCACATCTCAAATACCTATTAAATTGTAATGATATGATTATAATTTGATGAATTATTATAATAACATATTTTAAAACTAATAAATTTATAAAGACATGAATCCAATTAACCCTTAATTTTATGGGTTGATGGCTAATATAGATGGTCCAATACTAAAACTTCCAGGGGGTATGGGATGATACACATCGTAGCTATGCTAGCCGACTCATCCTGCTCAATAGATGGATCCATCATGGGTTGGCATTTATAATTGTCTTATTTATATATTATCTATTTATAATATGACGACTTAGATTTTTTTTCATATAAAGCAATGGATGAATGGACCCCGTATCTTCTTAGTCATCTCTTCCTTGGTTGCTTCTATATCATTATCTGCTCCCTGAGCTCCTACACAAACACACGTATAAAAAAACTCAATTATTAGAAATTCCAAATGTTTTCTTGTGCCCTCTTATTTCCTCATTTATTGTTCCTCCCTTGGTATTTCCTTCCGGCAATCCGAACTCCGTTGTGTTAGCACATACTTCCTTCATCTCAAAACATATAGGATACAATTATTTTTTTCATATCTCATAATACAAGACATGTATACATACATGCAATTAACTAGCACATTCCCCTCCTTTAAATTCTTATTTGTAAATCTTACATCCACAAAATCTTTAATCTCATTAGGTACATGCATTATATATAAAATCTTTAATCCCATTAGGTAAATGCATTATATTTAATATTTATTAGGATGATCTAAACTAAAAGGTAATAATTATTATTATTTTGTCTTTGGATTAGTGGTGGTTTTGTAGGATGTAGGGAGTATCTGAAATCAATGCAGATAAGATGAGAAGATGCATGATTCCAAGGTGAACTCCATTTACAACGATTTTAACTCACATTTTTGCTATGTTACAAGTCACAAGATTAATTACAGGCTTAATTTACAGCAGCCAGGACCCTCCAGCACAAGACGATGCATCGTCTGGATTCTGAATGACCAGCCAACACCACCTCAAGGTCCTCAACCTTGTAACTCATATACCGATACCGTGGTGTTACTGGATTCTCAATTTGCCATATTCAGACACTTTAATTTTACACTCCAAACTAGCTATATTCATTCATATTCGTGGTGATTAATTGATCCAAATATACACGAACAGCTCTGTGTATGGAGAATTAACTCGTCGTTGAGCTGTTAGAAGCAGAATTTCTTTTTCTGCAAAGGCATATATAAAAGAACAGAATTAGATGGCTCTGCTGCTCTCATCTCAATAGCAAGAAAAGAAGTGTAAGAAAGCTGTAACGTACACGAAACTTGATCAGATCTTGCTTGTCAATGTACGCAAGCAGCTCGTCCTGCCGCATCAGGGCTTCATAGAGGGCCTGCTCTTGAAAATTGGAGTAAGTACTTCATCACCTTCTTTTTATAAGGTAGTAATATTTTTACATATACCTAAACCAATATAGTTTATGCCAAGCTGCCAATTCACTCAGAATGAAGCTGAAAAAGGTACCATCTTGAGCAAAACAAGCCTACCTTCTTTGTAGAGATTAACTCGGCTTCTAATGCATCCACACGGCGGACGGCTGCATTGAGCAATTCCTCCTTTTCAAATGGCATCTCGGATGGCTTCGTTTCGAGCACCTGCACCTTCTCCTCCAACTCGCCTAGTCGTCTTACCATAGATGAGAGGACATCCTTTTCAGTATAAGACGGAGCAGGAGACGGAGGCCGGAATTCTTCCTTGTACTCTGCTTCTTGAGGATACTCCACATAGAAGTGATCATGGTCAGTGGATTGGCTTGAGAGTCTTTTAGCCATCCTGCTCGGGACAGAGCGAACCATAGCAAAAAGGCTCACGATCAAGACAGTCAGCCATGTGATAACTTGTGTCCAGAGGCCATCAAATGTGATAGGCAAACTTCTCGAGGGTGATGAACCTGGCGTGAATCATGTGAAAGTCCAGGTTCAGGTTCAGGTTCAGCCAAAAGAAAAGTTCAGTGAATAATTATTCAACAGTTTAGCGAATATTTCGCAATCAGTTCATTCAGTATAACAACAAAAATGGTCAACAATGATTTGAGTATTAATTTCAACTTTGGACGAGATAATGGATAAGAGAAACAACCAAATTAAGAATGTAAAAGAGCTGAGGAAGAAATTGCCATACTAGCTCTAGGACTGCCCCATCCATCATCCACAACCTTGTCAACAACAGGAATGCTTTCTTCAATGATGGAAGGGGAAGCAGATGTAAATCCATGAGCTGCCAATTTTGACTGAAATAGCAAAATGAGGTTACCTATCAGCAATAGCTACATAGTCAGAAATGCTGCATCATTACAAGAATGCCACAGTAACCCAAAGATCCTTCCATGGTTTCTTGGATTAAGGATAGCCTACTTACAGAAGCTTGTATAACTTATGCAATTGAAATGTAATGGTGTAATGTAATGAAATATAAAAATCCACATGTTATTCACAAAAATAGTTGTAATTTGATGGTCAATGATTTTGTAGTCCATGTGGTGTTATTATTCAATTTTTAATTAGTGTAGATTATGCAGTTATGCTGATAAATACCATATTTGCACTTCTATTTTATAAGGTAAACTGCAATATGATCACAGTGATACAGCATGGCAACTTGCCTCCTCATGAACAGGGGTCAAAAGGGGATTTGTTATCAGGTTTCTTGATGCCATAGGTGACACGACATCTTCCACTTCAGACCCAGACTCCGCTGAGCCATCACTTCCTTTTCTCTGCATTGGCACGACAACATAACAATAAATTTCAATAGAATAATTTGAACACAATGCTCCTAGAAATCTCCGCATTAAGCATGCTTGTAGACTTACTGTTGGGTATTGTGGCCCAGCATAACGAATTATTTTTCCATCAGTGCTTGATATGGTCACAATTTGCCTCCCATAATTTGCTTCGCCATTCAGGACCCTCTGGACAAGCCAAATTCAAAATCCATCATGTTAGAGATATCGACACCAAGGTAATGATAGTGTGCATGTAATAATGCGCCAGCAAGCATCTCTTATTTTTCTCCCTCTTTCTATTTTCCTTTCAGTAAGTGGTGGACTGGTGCTTTGGTTTCAGGATATAACCTTTATTATGTTAGGATCCTTCCAAGGACCTTTATCTGATTTTTGGCAACCTCCAAATGCCTCGCACTTGCATTTTCCACCAAAAAACTCTGGCAATTCACTGAATACATGGAGTGGACAGAAATTAGGATGGAGGATGGCATGAACATGAAACATATGTGGACAAGATTGTAGATACTGACTTCTCATCAATTATTTCAAGTAACTTATTTTGGTACTTGCTTCCTAGAACCTTCAAGAGAAAAAATAGAACATGAAGGTCGTTAACTACTAACTATATAACGGTCAATAATCTTGGTTAAGTATATAACAGATTATTCAATAATCCTACAATAAAATAAATAATATATAATTGACTTACATGAATCTTTGAAGCAGTTTTAGGATCTAGGAAAGATTTTACAGTGCTCCATAACATCTTGAAGCCTTGGCCGGCATTAATAATATACATGCGGCATAACGTCTGCGAGAGGATTCAGTATGCATTAGGCAATTCAGTGTTGGGACAACAAGCAAAAGGCATGCACTATGCCACTACTTTGGAAAATAAGGTACGTGGGGGTATCACCTACCTCTGGGTAGTTGTCATTGTCAATCTTCTGCAGTCGTGTGATTAGATCCCTTGCAGCTTTTGAGAAGTTCTTTAAACCCTTGATATTCATATAATACAAGTCAATCACAGAGTCGTAACTATGTGCTCAGTGTTAAGAGAAACATTTGGTTATGAATACACATACCACGCCTTGCACGTCCAGAATAGTAGTACATGAATCTATGTGCCTTTTTGCAGCAATCGAGCAGGCAGGAAATCTCATTTGGAAGCATCTCTCAAACTCCTTCACATGATATTTCACATACCGCTCTATAGTTGTTACTTGCATTAGCTTATTCGCATCAACTTTTCCTATTAGCTCTATGTAGATAGGCCTTCCTTCTTTATCCACTCCATGGTAAAATTGTGGATAATATTTCATAACCTCATCCGCCTCGGTGTAGTCAAACTCCTGAGAGAAAGGATAAACAAGTGTCACGATATAATGGCATATTTATATTATGATATGTCTCTTCAACGTAAACTTTTACCTCTATATTGTCAGCCCCAAATTCCTTTCTCCATTTAAGCATATCTGACCACATACTCTTTGCTTTCTCAGCATCAAATTTCCGTGCTTTGAGGAACCTATATGTGAAGGAGATAAAATGAAAATTTCACACGACCAGCCAATCATTTTCTTCAGGGTAGCCTCTTAAGGATTTGCTGCTCCAAAGATTGTCACTCTAGATTTTTCCACTCGATATCTCGCTAGCATGGGGGCCCTAGGACCCACAAGACAGACATCAAGTTGCAAATCTAGAATTCAACTCAATGAAATGGCATATCCTGGATTTCCCAACTATAGGGGATTGATAGTGAAGCCACATTTCTGGCAAGGAGGCAAAACAGATATACACAGCCTAAGGCCAAAAGTAAAATATGAGATAAGCCAAGCTTGTACCTAAGCATCGTGTGATAATCATCATGCTGTTGCGGCAACAGGTCCTCATCAACTAAACATTGTCGAAAGGCATCAACAGCTTGAAGATCTTGAACATCCCTTATGTCCTCAATGGAACCCCGAGGTTCATTTTTCTTTTTGCTTCTTCTCCTCAGGGAATGCCTGAATTTGTTCCCAGCATTAATCGCTTTTTTCTTGAAAGAACCAATTTTAGTCTTCTTCTCTCCTTCTGAGTTGTCTGCATCAGATCTGATCTCTTTCTTTTCATCGTTATGCGTAAAACCTTCAAAACCTGCACCAGCAATAGCATCTCATGTTATGACGGTATGAACTTTTTTTCTTACCAGCGACTGATAGGTGGCTTAGCCGCTTATGCAGAATGACAAATAATAGAGCTTTACAGGGAACTAGACCTATAATGTAAAATTAACTTAGTTTCAGAAACAACAGTAATGTGATTATGGGTATTAATTTGAAGATTAAGCAGATAATCTTTATAAAAAGAGGACCCATTTGATCAATTGATCTAGTGCCTTTGTGCAAGGCAATACCAACAACACATGGATTATTGAATGGAATTTAATGCTTTATACATGTGACATCAACATCAAAATGTGCTGATTCTTTGTGTTGGTTTGTAGCTTTCCTTTTTGTGGTTATTCTTGAATGCATAATTAGCTTGAAGCATCAGCTTCCCCGTAATTTATTTTTTAAAAAAAAAACTTGAAGAATCAGCTATTATGCCCTCTAGTGAGACCAACAAAAAAATCGAAGATGAGCAAGAAACTTAATTAGCTTGAAGTATCAGCTTCCCCGTAATTTATTTTTTAAAAAAATAACTTGAAGAATCAGCTATTATGCCTCTAGTGAGACCAACAAAAAAAATCGAAGATGAGCAAGAAACTTAAAAAAAGGAGAGTGGATGGACTTCTGAATGAATATTTGTTTTTACAAACATTGGATTTTGATAGGTAACTGTTGGTGTTAACTGAATGGGGAAATCCCCAAATCCAATAAAGTACAGTGCAACCGCATACTCCCACGAACTCTTTTGCCATGTCCTCTAGTAAGAATTGATCGAAGAATTCAAATATGAACCTATTTGAATCGCACAATACCACATATACAAGTGTTCACAAGATAAACCACTAAATTTAAGTCCTATAAATCGATTCCTCCTGGCCTTAAATGCAAAGAAATACTTCGTACTCACATGGCCTGGCAAATCGATCGAGTGGTCCTGACATCCCCTCCTCCGATTCCAAAATCAATCGCCCGAGCAAGCTCCAACCTCAAAATCCACAAGAACTATCATGCCAAGAAAGGGGGAAAAATCAAGAAAAGCAAGCAATCCATCATCTCCGAACGATAAATTCCATGGTAAAACAATTAAATTCGATTTTTTTCCTCAACGAAGATATCTAGGAAACCGATAAGTCAAACAATATATTTGGATAATATCTCGAATTTTATTTACCTCGGATTTTGGGAGATGATTTCTGGACCAAAAAGAGGAGGAGCTCCTGCGGCTGCCGCTCTGGGCTTTAATGGTGGGAGCTCTCAGGAGGGAGACGAGACGAAAGGATTCTATCACTCGGTGCATGGACCCGGTCCATAGACTCGAAGCGGTTGACCTGTGCCGCGCGCACGTGCTCAGTTCATGGACCCGGTGCACGGAGCCATCTATAGCCGCTGGATACGATTGCCTGGGCCCACCTTGCGTGCGTAGACCTTACGTCATTATCAGCCGTTGATTCGAGCTATTATAGCTTTATGGGAGAAACGGACGGTTGTGATGGGTTCTGGTTCATAGACCCTGTCCAGGGAAATGTATTGGTTATGTGACGCGTGGAGGAGTTTGGCCGGCCAGGTCAGACTTTGGTTGGTTAGAGGAGTTGGGCAACTCCTCCTCCACTCCCTTTTTTATGCTAAGACAAAATTGATGGATCAACAAAGTTATTAGTTGGAGGAAATGTCTAAGCACAGCTGATTGGCAAAAAAAAATATTGTTTTATTATTGTTTGGTACTCATGGTATAAAGATAAAGGCAAAATTTGTAGCTTAAATGCTTAAAATTAGAATAAGAATATGAAACTAAGGCTGTGTTATTCACTCTACTTTCCCAACTCACTTCTTTCTTTTTTTCACGTGCATGCTTTTTAAACTGCTAAACGATGTGTTTTTTTATAAAAAGTTTCTAACGAAAGTTGCTTTAAAAAATTATATTAATCTATTTTTTAAAAAAATAGTAAATACTTAATTAATCATAAGAATAATGTGTTGCTCCATTTTACGTGCGCGAGAGTTGAGTTTTCGAACATAGCCTAATTCTGCTAGATAGCACTCCATTTTACCCTAATTTAGTGGGCCTCCTCTTCTTGAACACAACGAAGTGTGTATAATGTTTATCTTTAGTCACGTAGGATAGATACGTGGTTGACAGTTTGTTCATAGATGGTTTCACCCTGGTAATTTTGTCATGCATCAAACCAGGCGCAACAACTTTGAACCCTAAATGGACACAAGCTGGACCATTCCATTAAATTTTACCAGCTAAAACCCCTGTTGTAGTACCAGGAGATAATTCTTGTTGAGCTGAACAACACTACTACTTAATTAGCACTGTAAATGCTACTCCTACCAGAAGGTACACTAATTAGTAGGCTCTGATTCTTTTATCCAGAAAAGAACAAGCAGCTAGGGTCCAAGAATCTATTCAAGCACTCACACTGCCCTGCAAAATTTTTTCCTGTTTGCAACTTTTGCATCAATTAGCACAGTGACAAAAAAAATGCGCAGGCAGGCCAATGAAGTGGGCATCATCATCAAGGACACTTTTTGTCCGTGTCTATCCCTTGATTTGTTGCTACATTGATACTTTGCCTATCTTTATTAGCTTAGTTGTTACACTGATTGCAATAATATCCGTGAACTGCGTTTAAGCTTTTTGGATTTCGTCACAAGGAGAACAGGATCGTTAGGCCAAAAAAAATTAGATTAAAGCGAGTCTCTGGTGTTAGATGATCAAAAAGTCCAAAGCACACGAGTATAGAAAGAAACATACGCTTTATTAGATAGGAGAGTGTATCATGAGTTCAATGACCAAGCAAAACACATATGCCTTGTGATATATGACCAAATCTGGCAGACTTTTCCAACAATAATTATGTATTTGTGTTTAAAGAACTCTAGAAAAATAATAATATTATAAAACGTGGAAAAGGAGTGGAAACATAGGAAAATATTATATATTGAAATATCAAATTATCATATAGAATATCTTGAGTAGTCTCATTGTTTTTTTCCTAATGATGGAGACATAAACGACAAAACTAATGTTCCAATCTTCTTCCATGTGATGTAGATATGGCAATTTTCTTTGCTATATCATCCAACCAGTCAAGCTGTTCGAATCCACGCAATGGCACAATAATGGAAGAAATATGCTACAATGACAAGTCATCTCTTGATAGCATAATAGAATATATTCACACGTCTGTCATTAACCAGCCAAATCCATTGCTAATTGTCATTAACAAAGTGACATATAATTATATAAACACGACGGATTCCGCACTATCATTTTCAAATGGAAAAAGAATAATTCGCCGTCTGTCTTATGGCCCATGCAAACACACAAGCAAGAAGGCCAGGAATTTCTTAATGATGGGTAGGTAGGTAATCACCGAATCACACCTGCATTTGTTCGCCATATATATATATATATATATATATATATATAGTGGGATTACATACATACTCCACTTCTAAAATGGAATTAGTATAAGAAAATGACCTCATCTGAGAACAGTATATTTTTTTTATTAAACATTCTGTTTACTCTTGATTCAGTTGGGTTGTCCCTGTTCGAGCAGTTGCTGAATCTTTCTTTGCTGAAGTGCAAATGTAAATGCTTGATACTGACAGGAGTGACATGAGTTCTGTTTCTGACCTTGCAATCTCAGGGATGGGAGTGGGACAGCAAAAAAGCCTTGTAACCGAGGACAGATGACTACTCCCTGGTTCACTTTAATCAGGTGAATGATAATTCAGACATGTGGTAGTAGTCTAGTAGATTGATGCTTGGCAAAGGCTGCACCATGTGTTGAACTTGCAATTGCAAATGCTACTATTACTATTCACCATTCAGCAACAGTATCATCGTTTACATGCCCCGTCATGGCATGTGTTCTCTTCGTTCTAAAATAAATAAATCTAATATACGATATGACACTTTTTTTTTTGTCTAAATTCGTAGTTAGGATGTGTCACATTTCATTTGGTTATTTTGAAAATGCGAGTATGAACAAGCAACTGTTCCATGGACAGATATGTAGCGATCTTTTCTGATGATGTGAGTTCTTTGCATCCAAGGGTTGATCCCTGAATATGCATATGTAAAAAATAGAAACAATCTATCCATTATACTTTTCATTGTAATGTCAGCATTGAAAATTTCAACCTCTAAATTCTTGCTTTTAAATGGATTTGAAGAATAAAGGACCAGGTCTTCGACAACGAAAGGCTTTACGACATCCATGCACTTATCGTACTTAACCCTGGATAAAGAGGATTTAGTCGTTCTGAGTGAAATCTTTTTAGGGATTTCAGATAATATTTGCAAGCATCAGAAATATGGTCGTTTAGTGAGGCAGAAACCTGCATCTCGTTGTAAGACTACAATATGTGAAAACAAAAGTATAGGTGTACTATAAAAAATAGCATATAATTCGGTATGGAAAACCAATTAAAAAAGTTGGGAGAATTCATTAAAACCTGGATAGAAACGATGAATACTAAACACATACGGGAACCAAAGCATAATGGTCGACTCATGCCAAAGATTTCCAAAAGCATGGTATGTGGCTTTACATGACAAATACAAATGCTTATGATATACATTAAAAATGATAGGGCGTACAACTCTTAAAAAACCAAAGTGATATCTCTGCATTTTCTTCAACAAATGCCAAAAACAACTAACCATTCAGGTAGGCAAAAATATAGCGAACATGTATGAGAAAAATTTGTCAGTAGAAGGCCGAATGCAACAAATGGGATGAGACCAAGTGATACTGGACGTAGAAACGATTATTCGTGGCGAGCTGTTGCAGAATCTCACTTGCGATGAATTGGAAGAGACTAATGAGGAATGGAGGATTGGAATACATACAGGTGGAGATGTTTTTACTGGAGGACAGGTTGCTCGCTTTTACTTCCGTTGCCGGTTACAATACGAATAGTTAAGGTGCACTAAGTTTAGCAAATGTCCATTAACTCATTTATTAGTAATGAATTACTTGCTGTGGGAGATGCATGGACGTGCGCTGAGGGCAGGGAGACATGAAGATCATGAAATCCAATGATCAGCGTATTTTTGATGATGTGACTACACACAAACATAGCTAGTGGGGATACTTATATAGGATTTATAGATATGATAAGCCTCTTGTCTACATTTTAGAGGACCTCACCTAGAATTTAATAACGCTTGTGTTAAAGAAATTAGAGGAGAAAATTTTCACACATCAACCTTCTTTCATATTTTTGGAGAAAGAATTAACTCGATCAATACATTAAATGTTTTTTACTTCCTTCGTCTCAAAATATAACAATTTAGGATCAAATGTCTAGATTTATAGCAGTCTTAAGATACATTTCATTCGGTACTATGTTGCTAAAGCCTAACTTCGTCCCATCCACCATGGATGAGCTTGAATTGAGGCCCATACGAACGACCTACAGTGTTGGCCCAGCCAGCCACCGTAGTCCATAACCCAAGCAGCGAACCCAAGCGCCCGTAGCCCGTAAGTTTATATAAGTTATCTCTCTCTCAAAAAAACAAAACAAAAAAAAAAGGAGGAAAAGAAGAAAAAAGCGGCCGTAGTTGAGAGTGGAGACTTGAGAGAGGAGGGCAAACCAACCCTAGTTCCGCGCCCGATGGAGAGGAAGGCCGAGGCCGGCGAGGAGGTTGGCGGTGGCGCTGCCGGCGAGAAGGGTGGAGGCGCCGGTGCCGTCCAGCAGGAGGGTGGCGTTCCGGTGGGGCGGAGGGGTGGTGTTGGCTCCGACGACGGCGAGGAGGGCGGCGGCGTTCCGATGGGGACGGGGAGGAGGGATGGTGGCGTTCCATGGGGATGGGGAGGAGGGGCGGTGGTGGCGCCGTAGCCAGAGCCGGTGCTGGCCAAGATCAGGGGGGGGGGGGGGGGGACGACGATCGATTGTGGGGTTCGCATAATCCCAATCGAATTCCTAGGTACTAGTAGAAAATTCTTCCATCGACCCTGATACGATCTTTATCGGTACCAAAAGACTATGTCTGAAATGATTGATTGATTGCAGCACAAGACCACCCATACTATCGTCTCCGGGGCCGCCCACACAAGATATCCCAGGTGGCCCTGTTCTTCCGACCCCTGCTGATATCTCAGGAGCAGCGACCGATATCCCAGAAACCTCTGCTGATATCTCAGGAGCAGCGACTGATATCCCAGAAAGCTCAGGAATACTGCCTTCCTCTCATCTCCAGAGGTATCCAAACATACCTCTGTCCCCTCTTGACATCAAATGAACTATATTTTCTTCTCTTTGTAATTTACACTCCCTGCGTCATATGGGGCTTAGACAAAAAAATGCATGCATCTCACACTAAGTCATCCAGATTCAATTAATCAAGAGGTTTTCAAAAATAAATTAAGTTAATGATTTCTCTACATTTGTGGCGATATGTGTTTCTCCTGATCACAGTTGATCTTTTTGGTCCTTCAATTAGCTCAGAGATTTGTGCCCTGGTAATGCACTCGTGCAGCATTGGTTGGCATTGAACCATTAGTGCTCCTCTGTGTTTCTTTCCTTGAACCCTGCGTCCCAGCCACAATACTCCATTTCTTTCCTTGACCCTGTGTCCCAGCCACAATACTCATCAGATACAATGGGCATAGAACTGTGATAAGGAGAAGTGTTTGATTTAGAGAGTTAAATCAGTAATGCATGGATTGTTTTTTGCAGTGGAGAAATTAGACTGTTTTTGCCTTATTTTGTGCCAAATGTTATAGATTGTTTTGCGAGTAATGTTGTTGGTGGGCTCTCTCTCTCTCTCTATATATATATAAGTGGATTTTTGGAACTAAGTTCACATGCACCTATAATCTCAGCCATCTATGTCTCATCATGCCTACTCGAGATATGTGTAGCTTATTTTACATGTGTATCTAATGACTTCTTAATCTCTCTCTCACCAATGATTGGAGCACATGGCAATCTTCTTTTTCTCTTTCCAATGTGTACCGTGCATAGTAACGTAGAAGATTCAAAATTTTTTGAATCTAGATGGTTGCGCTGGTAGCAAGTGATCCATGAGGTGCTTGTTCATACCTTCTGTAGATAAAATGTGCAGCCTTTTGAGATTTTAACTTCAGCACAAATTTGGGGATGTCTCAAAAATTTTCCAGCCATTTGGATCACATCTGATTTTTTTTGTGTACACATTTAGATGGCATCTAAAAATTGTGAGATATTCAAAATTCTGTAGATTCCAGACATCTCAAAAATTTGTTCATTGAGAACACAAAAGGCCCAAAAATGCAACAAATGCATCAGATGTGAACAGCTAGTCCATCAAATAAGTTCTGACATAACTAGTACTATCAATGAATCAGAGCCCGAAAATTCATCATGGACATATCTGCGTTTACTCTACTGCCGCAGAAGTATGTACTGCTCATGCATCTGTACTGCTCAGAAAACAAAATGTATTTCAGATAGGCTGGCAACAAAATCACGAGAACAATTCCACTTGAATTGCTCTATTCATCCCAAAGTTTCAGAACAAGAGCTAAATCTCAAGCAGAAAAAGCTCCTAGGAGAACTCAATGATGAAGAAAATACAAATGCAAAAGCAAAATTACTGTACTTGTCGGGAAAAAAATCATGCATCTCAAAACTAAGGAACTCCAGTCCTCACCTGCATCTCTAGATATGCACCCCTCAAGAACACGTTATGAATAAAAAAATCCCATTGGTTTCCAGACATCCCAAGGAGGAAGGTGAAAAGAAAAGGATCACTCGGTCAACGCCGATGTGTACCACTCATCGACACAGGTGCAACACTTGTGCCAGATGCGTGCGCTGGTGGTAGGGAACGAAGCGGCAGCTGCTGCTGAGCCCATCGCACGCAACATCACTCATCAGAGGGAGATGGAGACGCGCGAGGAGGCAGAAGTGATGCCCGACGCAGCCCATCGAGGGGCAACTCCATCCACACGCGCCCCTCGCTGTATCACCTCCTTGATGCCGGTTCACCGTGGATCCGACACCCCCGGAGCTCGAGGAGGCCGGAACTGGCGCCACCGAGCTCCACTCAACTGGATCCGGCGAGGACGCCGGAGGATGGATCTTGAGAAGACACAGGGCGCACCCACCTCGATCCCCCATGGAGGGACGCGTGGTGAGGGAGGCCGGGGCTCCCAAAGAGGCGGTGGAGGTCTTGCTGGCGGCCGACGAGATGGAGGAGGCGCTCTTCATCGTTGTCCGTCATGTCCGGTAATGGGTATTCGGCGGTGGCGCCGGTGTCGGGAGGTGGTGCCGTCGCCGCCCCATCCACCCCTCCCTGTCACTAGTTTACTCCGGATGCGGCACCAGATATATCATCGTGTGGATCTGGCGCTGGCAGATGCAGAAAACGAGGGAGAAAGCTAAGCCGCCGCAGGTCTCGCCGGCAGCGGTGGGGAGGGAGGAGGCGCTCCCGAGCTAGGGATGCGCCGGCGCCGGCCCTCCGCTCCTCCACCGCGCAGCTCGAGCTCAAGTAGGACTGTGGGAGAGAGCCATCTCCACCCTTCTGCCATCTTGGCTCTCTCTTCCTGGAGATGAAGGTGAGGAGAAGAAAGATCCGTTTGCTCCTTGGGCGGGCCGCCGAAAAGTGGTCAGACAACTGTGTACCACCCTCACTTCTCTCTATACTAATCCCTCCATTAGCAAAAAGTAATGTACACACCCAGCACCAATCTCAACTTAAGTGAACGGTGGAGATTGTGGGTGCAGGTGAACTTAAGTTCCAAAGTGCATTTTTCATATATATATATATATATACGGATATATATGTACACACACGTATACGTATATATATGTACACACACGTACATATGTATATATACATACATATATCTAGATATATATATACATACGCATATACGTATATATACACGTATATATATATACATATACATACATATATATATATATATATATATATATATATATATATATATATATATATATATATATATATATATATATATATATATATATATATATACACACACGTATACGTATATATACATACATATATCTAGATATATATATACATACGCATATAAGTATATATACACGTATATATATACATATACATATATATACATATGCATATATATATACCTATGTATATATACATATATATATACACACACGTATATACGTATATATACATACATATCTCTAGATATATATACATACGCATATACGTATATATACACATATACATATATATACATATACATACGTATATATATATACATATACGTACATATACACACACACATATATATATATATGTATGTATGTATGTATATACATACCTATATATATATACATACCTAAACATATATACATACACATATGTATATATGTCAGTATATATACTATACTATATATATATACAGTATATATATATACTCTATATATATATATATATAGTAACCAATTTGTATGTATGTATGTATATATATATATATGTATTATGTATATATATATATATAATACATATATATATATATGTATGTATGTATTATGTATTTATACTACCGACAAAATTTCAAGAATCTGGAAAATTAAAAATTGGAGGTGACGTTAACGTTTACTGTTCAAAAATACTATTTATTTGGCAGATTACTATTCAGATTACTGTTTATTCGGCTGAATACTATTCTAAGACACTGTTTATTCGGCTGGATACTATTCAAAGCATTGTTCAAATTACTGTTCAATACTATTCAAAACACTGTTCCCTTCGAGATATATTTTAACTTCAGGATCTTTGCAGGGTGGCGAATCCTATTTAGACAGCCACAGAAGCTTGTTTCAGATGATGTAAAGTTCTACTCGGTACTCACCGTATGTCTCACCTATCTGTCTTTTTAGAAGCAACTTAAAAAGATATTTCAAGTCACACTTGTTCTAGACAAGTGTTTATGCTAAGGACCCTATAGGAGAAACCTCTTCGGTTTGTTCTCGTTTTTAGCTTGCATCTTGCATAGGCGTCTGGAGAATCGGTATCCGTAGAGAAGTGTTCCCTTCGGGTGAAACTGCCTGGGGAGACGATAAACTCTTAGCTAGAACAAGTGTGACTTGGAATATCTTTTTAAGTTGCTTCTAAAAAGACAGATAGGTGAGGCATACGGTGAGTACCGAGTAGGATTTTACATCATCTGAAACAAGCTTCTGTGGCTGTCTAAGTAGGATTCGCCACCCTGCAAAGATCCTGAAGTTAAAATATATCTCGAAGCGAACAGTGTTTTGAATAGTATTGAACAGTAATTTGAACAGTGTTTGAATAGTATCCAGTCGAATAAACAGTGTCTTGAATAGTGTTCAGCCGAATAAATAGTAATCTGAATAGTAATCAGCCGAATAAATAGTGTTTTTGAACAGTAAATGTTAACGTCACCTCCAATTTTTAATTTTCCAGATTCTTGAAATTTTATCGGTAGTATAAGTGGTATCAGAGCCGGTCATCATAGAGAAATCAAATTCAGAAGCTAATATTGGAAAGGTAATTACTACCAAAGATAATTTGAATATAAGGTGTAGACTAAATCACATTGAAGACCATAGTTGGCACTCTAACAATAGTCAATTAAATTTAATTGTTGATCTGATATATAATTTTTATATAAATTGGGATAAAAAGCAGGAAGATTTAGAGCGAAGGATTGAAGATTTGTTTAAAGAACGAAAGCAATCTGAAGAACAATATTTGCTTGTCAGTAATAAATTAAATTCAGTGCTAAAAGTGCTAGAGGAATATAAGATAAGGCAGAATAAGATATTACAAAACAGTGACTATATCAAAGAATTATTAGAAATAATAAATTCTAGTAAAGGAAAAGAGATAGTTTTGGCTTCAACAGGCATAATTACCTCGTCTCAAGCTATTAATTCAGAAAAATGGACCTATCTAGGAGTCTATTTAGAAGAATAGCAAGCAGAGACGATAAATCTTTAAGTTGTAGTGATAAACAAAAAGGTAAAAATGAAGACATAGATGAGCTTGAAGATATTGCAGAAGTAGACAAACAGCTCGAAAGATATCAAAGAGATACTTTGAGGGCAATAAGACCTCAACAAATATATTGCATGGGATTTTTTGAGAATAAAAATGGGTTATATAGAATATCTAGAGAAGTAGAATTAAGCGTTTTAACAAAGCCAGTTGAGTTAAAAATTGTAGCCAAGAAATTTGAAAATGGATTAAAGTATTCAGGGTATAAATATATTCACCAAGGCATGTATATAATAGGAATCAAAGGTATGACAAGAAAGAAATTAGGAGCTAAAGTTTTAATAACTCTGTTAGATAAAAGGTGGGACACAATAGACAAAGCAGCATTAGGATTTTTAGAAGGTGATATGAATGAGAATATGTTGATAACATATATAGCCCCAGATCTAATGATGCCTGTAAAAGAATTTATAGATAAAATGAGTTTTGGCTTTCAAACAAAGGGATACGAAGAATTTAAAGGAACAAATTTGCTAGTAAGCATAGAATTTATAGGAAGATTAACTAATAGAAGTGCCTCCAAATACAAAATAAATGTAAATGACGTGATTGAAAATATGCACTCTAAGGGAATAACTTTTATGAGCCATTTAAAACTAAGTTCTGAAGAAAGGGCAGGTGAAGAATGAAAAATTAGTGATTTAATTGAAAGTAAAACTTTGAGTCAGCCTGAAAATTATATAAGTTATCAAAACAGTAAAGGGAATACCAGCATTAGATTTATAAATTACAAACCCAGAACCACAGATGACTTAGAAACAGAAGCATCTGATAGAAATATAATAGATAATAGATAATAGAAGACATAGTGTTTCAGAGTTTATGGAAAAATTAGATCAAGAAAGTGAGATAAAATATTAGGAAAATAAATTAAAGAAAATAAATGAAGAATATAATAACTCTATGAAGAGTGAGTGGCCTAAAATAAGAGATAAAGAACTTTATTTCTATAGAGAATTAGCTAGAGTAAAGAAAGTAAAGAAGAACGAAGATATGACAGTAGAAATTTCTAAAAACCAAGAAACCAATATAGAACAGATAAAGAAGAAAGAGCAAGATAAGCATGGCAAAGAAGAGCAAGATCTTGGTAAAATTTTAAGTGAAGAAGAGCAATGGGCAGAGAATGAAAAATTATTTCTTGAAAGTTATGAAGAAGAATTTAATCTAATAAATGAGATGGAGAATATAGAAAATGAAATAGACAATGCAGAACAATACAATGATTTTATAAACACATTAGATGAAGCAGGGTTACATAATCTTGATAATGCAATGGAAGCTATGGAAGTGGACTTAGGAACATGAAAGAGAAAAAGATATGGAGAAGGTACTGTGAAAAACGAAGGAGAAAGAGAAAGACCAGCTAGGGCAGCAGGAAAATGGCCCCCTGATAGAGAAGAATTTTCATATAACTATATACCAGGACAATATAGGCACATGGGTACTAAGAGAAGAGACTTTGAGAAGCCTGTTAAATTTCAAAACCAGAGGAGTGATGGTGCTATATTAAATTTAGCCGCGCATGACCCTATTGATTGGCCTAATATTATTAGCATTTGGAAAGGTTTAATAGTTCAAAAATATATACAAAACCAGCACAATATAGGAAGTAAAGTTGAAGATATGATAACCTACTTAGAAACATTTTTAGGTGAATCCGCTAAGGTTCTATGGGAACAATGGGTTGAAAAGAATCCTAATAATTATGAAGAATTGAAAAGAGCTGGTAGCAATCCGCATAATTTTGCAAATGTTATATCTAACATTATTATAGCTGAAGATCCGGAATTAGGTTATACAACTTTGCAGAATGAAAGGTTAAAAGAGATAGAAAAATTAACGTTAACAAGTTGGAAAGGCATAAAAGAATTCTCCCAACATTATTTATATAATGCTACAACTGCTAAACAAGGATATAACAGGGGAATAGTTGAACGTTACTTCAATAAATTACCTGACCTACTAGGAAGTATGATGTTTGAAGAATATAAAAAGGAAACTAAAGGAGCTGAAATTAACATCTCGCAAGCCATAACTTTTGTGTTTAAGCAACTAAGAAAAATATGCACGGGTATCCAAGCCCAAAGATCTATGAAACACTCGGATTACAATTTCTGCAATAAAATAGTTCAAATACCCTTGTCATATGGAGAAGACAAGCCTAGAAGTAAAAGAATTTATAAACATCAAAATAGAAACAACAATAATATTAGAACAAAGAAAAGGTATTTCTTAAGAAGATCAGATAATAGAGCACCCTTCTTACATAAAAGAAATGTAAGAAGATATAATCCAAAAAAAACCTATGATAAAACATGCAGATGTTTTATATGCAACTCGCCAGATCATTTAAGTAGAACATGCCCAAATAAAGATCAAAAGAGATATTCTAGTAAATATGAAGAACAAGAGAGGGTTCTAATTATAGATAGCGTAAACGAAAACATATTAGTATGTGATGATGAAATAAAAGATGACGAATCAATATATTCTATCATAGAAACAGACGAAGTTGAAACCATCAACGAAGAATATGAATCATCCGATAAAGAGTTAGATGTAATTGACGAATTAGCAGGTCTAAAGGTTGAAATGATGGATCAATTAAATTGTGAACATGATTGGATTAGAGGAAATGGTGACTATAATATCAAATGTGCCTTTTGCATATATTACCCAAGTCAAGAAAATAGAGTGACTTGTAGTATATGTCTAAAACAAGCTTGTGCTGAATATATAAAAGCAAATAAACAAAAATGGAGAAAAGAAATAGAATTAGAATCAGATGAAAAGACTTTATCTAGTAGAGTACGAGTGTTAGAAAATAGACTAAATAAACTAGAAGTAGAATTAGAGAACCTAAAAAATAATTGTGATATTAAGGCATTACCAGAGAATAAGGACATACAAAACATCGAATTTAAAGAGTAATTGATAACACTAAAAGACAGTAATACTGCTAAAATAATTCAATTAAGAGATGCCATAACTAATTTTGAAAATAAATATATAGTAAGATTGCCTTTCAAAGAAATATTAGGTATAAGAATCCCTGTTAAAGTAAAATTGACACCCAAAGTATCTTATAAAATATTAGCACTAGTAGACACTGGGTGTACAAAGAATATTATTCATGACAAATATTTCATAAGATGTCCTGAAATAGTTCACACAATTGATGACAATAAGGCAGAAGTTTCCACAGACATGTCCGGAATAAAGAAAATTCATAATCAGTTAGCTTATAATATTGAGGTTTACATTAATGCAACTAAATATATAATAGATGAGATTACAATAAGAGATTTGTCAATGATTAATGATGACATGATAATTGGCCTAAGGTTCCTTCAACAATCAGTACAAACCATAGTAATACATGAGCAAGGAATTACTTTTATCCCATATCAAAATAATGTTCCATATATCTCAGAGGTACGAAAGCGTGGTGGAACCTCCCCCAAACTCGACAACTTAGAAGTACCAAATCTTGAGTCTGAAGAAAGAATTAATGAATATGAGCTTAGTGAGAATATAGACAACTATTATATATCAAATTTCAATATAGAGTGCATAGGATTACAAGCATTTGCACCAAATTGGTATAGGGATATTAAGTCTAAAAGGGATATAGAAAAAATTATTCAAAGATTAGAAGATATCCAAATTATAGGAGAAATTCCTATGAAATATTAGGAAAAAAATGCTATTGAGTGCAAAATTAATATAATAAATCCAGAGTATATTATTAAGACTAGCCCAATAAAAGCAACTCCGAAAGACATAGAAGAATTTAAGATACATATAGAAGAACTGTTGAAACTAGGAGCCATAAGAGAAAGCAGAAGTCCACATAGGTCTGCAGCGTTCATAGTAAGAAATCATGCAGAAGAAGTTAAGAGGTAAATCTAGGATGGTCATAAATTATAAAAGACTAAATGGTAATACTATAGAAGATGCCTATAATATCCCAAATAAGCAAGAATGGATTAATAGAATACAAGGTAGTAAATATTTCTCAAAATTTGACTTGAAAGCTGGATTCTGGTAAGTAAAGATGGCAGAAGAATCTATAGAATGGACTGCATTTACATGTTCCCAAGGACATTATGAATGGCCTGTTATGCCATTAGGATTAAAAAATGCACCAGCGATTTTCCAAAGAAAAATACAAAATATATTTAACGAAAACCAAGAATTCATATTAGTCTACATAGATGATTTATTAGTCTTCTCAAAAACTTATAAAGAACATATTGCACATCTCGAAGTATTTTTTAGAAAGGTAGAACAAAATGGGCTAATATTATCCAAAAAGAAAATGGAAATATGCAAGGAAAAAATAAGCTTCCTTGGTCATGAAATAGGAGAAGGCAAAATACACTTACAAGAACATATTGCTAAGAAAATTTTACAATTTCCTGACGCTATAAATGATAAAAGAAAATTACAGCAATTCTTAGGGATTGTAAATTACGCTAGAAATCACATTGATAATTTGGCAAAACTAGCAGGACCTCTATATGCTAAATTAAGAAAAAATGGACAGAGATACTTTAATTCTGAAGACATTAAATTAGTAAGGGTAATAAAGGAAAAAGTAAAGGAGCTAAAACCTCTAGAATTACCCTTAGAAGAAAATTATTTTATTATCGAAACAGACGCATCACAGCTTGGCTGGAGTGCTGTATTAAAACAAAGGCCTACTAAATATTCACTCAAGTCAGAAGAAAAAGTTTGTAGGTATGCTTCTGGAAGCTATAAATTAAAAACGGTAGGCAATACAGATAGAGAGATACTTGCAATAATCAATGCGATAAATGCTTTTAGGTTATACCTATGGTTCAAAGAATTTACGGTTAGAACATATTGCGAAGCTATATGTAGATATTATAATTAGCTTAATAGCAAGAAGAGTTCCACTAGGAGGTGGATCTTATTTGAAGATATCATTACTGGCAACGGATATAAAGTTATATTTGAACATATTAAGGGAAAGGATAATCATTTACCTGATCAACTCTCGCGATTGCCTATTTTGCAGGAATGAAGAAGTCCATGAATTATAATGGAGTTGAATTCTTCACGTTTGGAGAAGACAATAAGCTCAAAGTATTCCCACCGAATACCTATAAGTTTAAGCCAAAAACCCACATAATATTAGATGAAGTCCAAGAATGCATTTTAGATAATTTCTGGTATCAATACAATAATAAGAGGGAAGAAAAAGGCTATATGCTATCAATACTAAACAGTCTTGCTGAATATTTCCATCTAATAAATGATATAATGCCAACATCATAAAATAATGAAGTAATACAGCAAAAACCCATATATGTGGTTTTTGACGGAAAGTTTCCTGGAGTTTACATATCTTTTGAAGAGATAGTAGCCCAAAAAATAGATACAAAATTAATGGGTGGATTGTCATGGAAAAAATATATAGATATTGATGAAGCTTTAACCCA
Source organism: Oryza officinalis (assembly GCA_008326285.1). NCBI lineage: Eukaryota > Viridiplantae > Streptophyta > Magnoliopsida > Poales > Poaceae > Oryza > Oryza officinalis. The sequence continues at coordinate 41,145,278 of BDMV01000005.1, forward strand.
GGCCAGAAAAATATTAGGAATAAACTACTACTTGGAACCAGCAGCAAAAGAATATATACAAAAATGCAAAAAAACCAAAAATAAGAAAGCTCCAGAGAACCCATATTGTTCAAATATTAAGAATGAAGGATCATCCAAAAAACCTACGTATAAGGAATGCTTGACTAAGGGAGTAGATCCCTTGGATGGCGAATATATCGATTGGAATATAATTGAAAAATTTGAAGAAGCATCCCCCAATTTAAAAAAGAATTGAAAGAAGAAATACTTAAAGAATTAAGGAAAAAAATGAATGATAAATTTGAAGAAATGAAAAAAGCATATGATGAAAAATTTGAAGTCTCCTTTTCTGATGTAGATACTATGGATTTAGGTGGTCATGGGCAGCCTGACCAATAAAGCAATATAATATAAATTGATAATAAATATCAATTCTTTGGGCGTGGGAAGACTATATTTACGAATGACCAAAGTATGAATTTGAACCAATCCAAAATGCAAGGACAGTGAATGACATTTCACTGTTAAAAATACTGTGGAAAATATTGCTTTCGGCGGAAAAGAAAGGCGCAGATACAGAGGTGTCTCCACCTTGGCCAATTCAAGGACAAAGTAAAGCCAAAAAGAAGATAAGCATCTCCATGGTGCGAGCCAGCTCGTGAAAATACAGTATCTAGAAGATAAGTATGAAGCACAGACGAGCCTCTCTCTCGAGCTCCTATAAAAGAAGGGGTTTGCCCAGCTGAGGGACAGAACAACGAAGACACCATTCAGAGCAAAGCTTCCTCAAAAACACTATTTATTCGACTGATTACTATTCAGATTACTGTTTATTCGGCTGAATACTATTCAAAACACTGTTCAAATTACTGTTCAATACTATTCAAAACACTGTTCGCTTCGAGATATATTTTAACTTCAGGATCTTTGCAGGGTGGCGAATCCTACTTAGACAGCCACAGAAGCTTGTTTCAGATGATGTAAAGTCCTACTCGGTACTCACCGTATGCCTCACCTATCTGTCTTTTTAGAAGCAACTTAAAAAGATATTCCAAGTCACACTTGTTCTAGCTAAGAGTTTATCGTCTCCCTAGGCAGTTCCACCCGAAGGGAACATTACTCTACGGATACCGATTCTCCAGACGTCTATGCAAGATGCAGGCTAAAAACAAGAACAAACCGAAGAGGTTTCTCCTATAGGGTCCTTAGCATAAACCGACATAGTTCCACCTCGGCCAATTCAAGGACAAAGTGAAGCCTCTTCGGTTGTTCTCGTTTTTAGCTTGCATCTTGCATAGGCGTGTGGAGAATCGGTATCCGTAGAGAAGTGTTCCCTTCGGGTGAAACTGCCTGGGGAGACGATAAACTCTTAGCTAGAACAAGTGTGACTTGGATTATCTTTTTAAGTTGCTTCTAAAAAGACAGATAGGTGAGGCATACGGTGAGTACCGAGTAGGACTTTACATCATCTGAAACAAGCTTCTGTGGCTGTCTAGGTAGGATTCGTCACCCTGCAAAGATCCTGAAGTTAAAATCTCTCGAAGTGAACAGTAACTTGAACAGTGTTTTGAATAGTATTCAGCCGAACAAACAGTAACTTGAATAGTATTCAGCCGAATAAACAGTAACTTGAATAGTAATCAGTCGAATAAATAGTTGATCTGAGATAGATTATTACGAAAGTGAGATAGATTATTAAATTTAAAATTAGATTATTACAATTAAATTCGTAATAATCTATCTCAATTTCGTAATAATCTATCTCAGATCAACAATTAAATTTAATTGACTATTGTTAGAGTGCCAACTATGGTCTTCAGTGTGATTTAGTCTACACCTTATATTAAAATTATCTTTGGTAGCAATTACTTTGGTCATTCGCAAATATAGTCTTATCACGCCCAAAGGATTGATATTTATTATCAATTTATATTATATTGCTTTATTGGTCAGGCTGCCCATGGCCACCCAAATCCATAGTATCTACATCAGAAAAGGAGACTTCAAATTTTTCATCATATGCTTTTTTTATTTCTTCAAATTTATCATTCATTTCTTTCCTTAATTCTGTAAGTATTTCTTCTTTCAATTCTTTTTTAAATTGGGGGATGCTTCTTCAAGTTTTTCAATTATTTTTCAATCAATATATTCGCCATCCAAGGGATCTACTCCCTTAGTCAAGCATTCCTTATATGTAAGTTTTTTTAGATAATCCTTCATTCTTAATATTTGAACAATATGGATTCTCTGGAGCTTTCTTATTTTTGGTTTTTCTGCATTTTTGTATATATTCTTTTGCTGCTGGTTCCAAGTAGTAGTTTATTCCTAATATTTTTCTGGCCTGGGTTAAAGCTTCATCAATATCTATATATTTTTTCCATGACAATCCACCCATTAATTTTGCATCAATTTTTTGGGCTATTATCTCTTCAAAAGATATGTAAACTCCAGGAAGCTTTCCATCAAAAACCACATATATGGGTTTTTGCTGTATTATTTCATTATTTTTTGAAGTTGGCATTATATCATTTATTAGATGGAAATATTCAGCAAGGCTATTTAGTATTGACAGCATATAGCCTTTTTCTTCCCTCTTGTTATTGTATTAATACCAGAAATTATCTAAAATGCATTCTTGACCTTCATCTAATATTATGTGGGTTTTTGGCTTAAACTTATAGGTATTCGGGGGAAATACTTTGAGCTTATTATCTTCTCCAAACGTGAAGAATTCAACTCCATTATAATTCATGGACTTCTTCATTCCTGCAAAATAGGCAATCGCGAGAGTAGATCAGGTAAATGATTATCCTTTCCCTTAATATGTTCAAACATAACTTTGTATCCATTGCCGGTAATGATATCTTCAAATAAGATCCACCTCCTAGTGGAACTCTTCTTGCTATTAAGCTGATTATAATATCTACATATAGCTTCGCAATCTGTTCTAACCGTAAATTCTTTGAACCCTAGATATAACCTAAAAGCATTTATCGCATTGATTATTGCAAGGATCTCTCTATCTGTATTGCCCACGGTTTTTAATTTATAGCTTCCAGAAGCATACCTACAAACCTTTTCTTCTGACTTAGGTGAATATTTAGTAGATCTTTGTTTTAATACAGCACCCCAACCAAGCTGCGATGCGTCTGTTTCAATAATAAAATAATTTTCTTCTAAAGGTAATTCTAGAGGTTTTAGCTCCTTTACTTTTTCCTTTATTACTCTTACTAATTTAATGTCTTCAGAATTAAAATATCTCTGTCCATTTTTTCTTAATTTAGCATATAGAGGTCCTGCTAGTTTTGTTAAATTATCAATGTGATTTCTAGCGTAATTTATAATTCCTAAGAATTGCTGTAATTTTCTTTTATCATTCATAGCGTCAGGAAATTGTAAAATTTTCTTAGCAATATGTTCTTGTAAGTGTATTTTGCCTTCTCCTATTTCATGACCAAGGAAGCTTATTTTTTTCCTTGCATATTTCCATTTTCTTTTTGGATAGTATTAACCCATTTTGTTCTACTTTTCTAAAAAATATTTCGAGATGTGCGATATGTTCTTTATAAGTTTTTAAGAAGACTAATAAGTCATCTATGTAGACTAATATGAATTCTTGGTTTTCGTTAAATATATTTTGCATTTTTCTTTGGAAAATAGCTGGTGCATTTTTTAATCCTAATGGCATAACAAGCCATTCATAATGTCCTTGGGGACATGTAAATGCAGTCCATTCTATAGATTCTTCTGCCATCTTTAGTTGCCAGAATCCAGCTTTCAAGTCAAATTTTGAGAAATATTTACTACCTTGTATTCTATTAATCCATTCTTGCCTATTAGGAATGTTATAAGCATCTTCAATTGTATTATCATTTAGCCTCTTGTAATTTATGACCATCCTAGATTTACCTCTAATTTCTTCGGCATGATTTCTTACTATAAATGCAGTTGATCTATGAGGGCTCCTGCTTTCCCTAATTGCTCCTAGTTTTAATATTTCTCCTATATGCATTTTAAATTCTTCTATATCCTTTGGGGTCGCCTTTATTGGACATGTTTTAATTATATAGTCAGGATTTATTATTCTAATTTTGCAGATAATTGAATTTTTTTTCCCAATACTTCATTGGGATTTCTCCTATTATATGGATGTCTTCTAACCTTTGAACAATTCTCTCTATATCCTTTTTGGACTTAATATCCCTGTACCAGTTTGGTGCAAATGATTGCAGTCCTATGCACTCTATATTGGAACTTGATATATAATAGTTGTCTATATTCTCACTAAGCTCATATTCATTAATTCTTTCTTCAGACTCAAGATTGGGTACTTCTAAATTGTCGAGTTTGGGGTAGGTTCCACCACGCTTTCGTACCTCTGAGATATATGGAACATTATTTTGATATGGGGTAAAAGTAATTCCTTGCTCATGCATTACTGTGGTTTGTACTGATTGTTGAAGGAACCTTAGACCAATTATCATGTCATCATTAATCATTGACAAATCTCTTATTGTAATCTCATCTATTATGTATTTAGTTGTATTAATGTAAACCTCAATATTATGAGCTAACTGATTGTGAATTTTCTTCATTCTGGACATGTCTGTGGAAACTTCTGCCTTATTATCGTCAATTGTGTGAACTATTTCAGGACATTTTATGAAATATTTGTCATAAATAATATTCTTTGTACACCCAGTGTCTACTAGTGCTAATATTTTATAAGATACTTTGGGTGTCAATTTTACTTTAACAGGGATTCTTATGCCTAATATTTCTTTGAAAGGCAATTTTACTATATATTTATTTCTAAAATTAGTTATGGTATCTCTTAGTTGAATTATTTTACTAGTATTACTGTCTTTTAGTGTTATCAATTGCTCTTTAAATTCGGTGTTTTGTATGTCCTTGTTTTCTGGTAAAACCTTAATATCACAATTATTTTTTAGGTTCTCCAATTCTACTTCTAGTTTATTTAGTCTATTTTCTAACACTCGTACTCTACTAGATAAAATCTTTTCATCTGATTTTAATTCTATCTCCTTTCTCCATTTTTGTTTATTTGTTTTTATACATTCAGCACAAGCTTGTTTTAGACATATACTACAAGTCACTCTATTGTCTTGACTTGGGTAATATATGCAGAAAACACATTTGATATTATAGTCACCCTTTCCTCTAATCCAATTATGTTCACAATTTAATTGATCCATCATTTCAACCTTTAAACCTGCTAATTCGTCAATTAAATCTAACTCTTCATCGGATGATTCATATTCTTCGTTGATGGTTTCAACTTCGTCTGTTTCTATGATAGAATATATTGATTCGTCATCCTTTATTTCATCATCACAAACTAATATGTTTTCGTTTACGCTATCTATAATTAGAACTCTCTCTTGTTCTTCATATTTACTAGAATATCTCTTTTGATCTTTATTTGGGCATGTTCTACTTAAATGGTCTGGCGAGTTGCATATAAAACATCTTCATGTTTTGTCATAGGTTTTATTTGGATTATATCTTCTTACATTTCTTTTATGTAAGAAGGGTGCTCTATTATCTGATCTTCTTAAGAAATACATTTTCTTTGTTCTAATATTATTGTTGTTCCTATTTTGATGTTTATAAATTCTTTTACTTTTAGGCCTGTCTTCTCCATATGACAAGGGTATTTGAACTATTTTATTGCAGAAATTGTAATCCGAGTGTTTCATAGATCTTTGGGCTTGGATACCCGTGCATATTTTTCTTAGTTGCTTAAACACAAAGGTTATGGCTTGCGAGATATTGATTTCAGCTCCTTCAGTTTTCTTTTTATATTCTTCAAATATCATACTTCCTAGTGGGTCAGGTAATTTATTGAAGTAACGTTCAACTATTCCCCTGTTATATCCTTGTTTAGCAGTTGTAGCATTATATAAATAATGTTGGGAGAATTCTTTTATGCCTTTCCAACTTGTTAACGTTAATTTTTCTATCTCTTTTAACCTTTCATTCTGCAAAGTTGTATAACCTAATTCCGGATCTTCAGCTATAATAATGTTAGATATAACATTTGCAAAATTATGCGGATTACTACCAGCTCTTTTCAATTCTTCATAATTATTAGGATTCTTTTCAACCCATTGTTCCCATAGAACCCTAGCAGATTCACCTAGAAATGTTTCTAAGTAGGTTATCATATCTTCAACTTTATTTCCTATATTGTGTTGGTTTTGTATATATTTTTGGACTATTAATCCTTTCCAAATGCTAATAATATTAGGCCAATCAATAGGGTCATGTGCGGCTAAATTTAATATAGCACCATCACTCCTCTAATTTTGAAATTTAACAGGCTTCTCAAAGTCTCTTCTCTTAGTACCCATGTGCCTATATTGTCCTGGTATATAGTTATATGAAAATTCCTCTCTATCAGGGGGCCATTTTCCTGCAGCCCTAGCTGGTCTTTCTCTTTCTCCTTCGTTTTTCGCAGTACCTTCACCATATCTTTTTCTCTTTCCTGTTCCCAAATCTACTTCCATAGCTTCCATTGCATTATCAAGATTATGTAACCCTACTTCATCTAATGTGTTTACAAAATCATTGTATTGTTCTGCATTGTCTATTTCATTTTCTATATTCTCCATCTCATTTATTAGATTAAATTCTTCTTCATAACTTTCAAGAAATAATTTTTCATTCTCTGCCCATTGTTCTTCTTCACTTAAAACTTTACCAAGATTTTGCTCTTCTTTGCCATGCTTATCTTGCTCTTTCTGCTTTATCTGTTCTATTTTGGTTTCTTGGTTTTTAGAAATATCTACTGCCACATCTTCGTTCTTCTTTACTTTCTTTACTCTAGCTAATTCTCTATAGAAATAAAGTTCTTTATTTCTTATTTTAGGCCACTCACTCTTCATTGAGTTATTATATTCTTCATTTATTTCCTTTAATTTATTTTCGTAATAATCTATCTCACTTTCTTGATCTAATTTTTCCATAAACTCTGAAACACTATGTCTTCTATTATCTATTATATTTCTATCAGATGCTTCTGTTTCTAAGTCATCTGTGGTTCTGGGTTTGTAATTTATAAATCTAATGCTGGTATTCCCTTTACTGTTTTGATAACTTATATAATTTTCAGGCTGACTCAAAGTTTTACTTTCAATTAAATCACTGATTTTCCATTCTTCTCCTGCCCTTTCTTCAGAACTTATTTTTAAAGGGCTCATGAAAGTTATTCCCTTAGAGTGCATATTTTCAATCACATCATTTACATTTATTTTGTATTTGGAGGCACTTCTATTAGTTAATCTTCTTATAAATTCTATGCTTACTAGCAAATTTGTTCCTTTAAATTCTTCGTATCCCTTTGTTTGAAAACCAAAACTCATTTTATCTATAAATTCTTTTACAGCCATCATTAGATCTGGGGCTATATATGTTATCAACATATTCTCATTCATATCACCTTCTAAAAATCCTAATGCTGCTTTGTCTATCATGTCCCATCTTTTATCTAACAGAGTTACTAAAACTTTAGCTCCTAATTTCTTTCTTGTCATACCTTTGATTCCTATTATATACATGCCTTGGTGAATATATTTATAACCTGAATATTTTAACCCGTTTTCAAATTCCTTGGCTACAATTTTTAACTTAACTGGTTTTGTTAAAACACTTAATTCTATTTCTGTAGATATTCGGTATAACCCATTTTTATTCTCAAAAAATCCCATACAATAAATTTGTTGAGGTCTTATTGCCCTCAAAGTATCTCTTTGATATCTTTCAAGTTGTTTGTCTACTTCTGCAATATCTTCAAGCTCATCTATATCTTCATATTTGCCTTTTTGTTTATCAATACAACTTAAAGATTTATCATCTCTACTTGCTATTCTTCTAAACAAACTCCTAGATAGGTCCATTTTTTTGAATTAATAGCTTGTGAAGAAGTAATTATGCCTGTTGAAGCCAAAACTATCTCTTTTCCTTTACTAGAATTTATTTTTTCTAATAATTCTTTGATATAGTCACTATTCTGTAAGATCTTATTCTGCCTTGTCTTATATTCCTCTAGCATTTTTAATGTTGAATTTATTTTATTACTGACAAACGAATATTGTTCTTCAATTTGCGTTCGTTCTTTGAGCAAATCTTCAACCCTTCGCTCTAAATCTACCTGCTTTTTATCCCAATTTATATAAAAATTATAAATCAGATCAACAATTAAATTTAATTGACTATTGTTAGAGTGCCAACTATGGTCTTCAGTGTGATTTAGTCTACACCTTATATTAAAATTATCTTTGGTAGCAATTACCTTTCCAATATTAGCTTCTGAATCTGATTTCTCTAGACAAGTGTTTATGCTAAGGACCCTATAGGAGAGACCTCTTCGGTTGTTCTCGTTTTTAGCCTGCATCTTGCATAGGCGTGTGGAGAATCGGTATCCGTAGAGAAGTGTTCCCTTCGGGTGAAACTGCCTGGGGAGACGATAAACTCTTAGCTAGAACAAGTGTGACTTGGATTATCTTTTTAAGTTGCTTCTAAAAAGACAGATAGGTGAGGCATACGGTGAGTACCGAGTAGGACTTTACATCATCTGAAACAAGCTTCTGTGGCTGTCTAGGTAGGATTCGCCACCCTGCATAGATCCTAAAGTTAAAATATCTCTCGAAGTGAACAGTAACTTGAACAGTGTTTTGAATAGTATTCAGCCGAACAAACAGTAACTTGAATAGTAATCAGCCGAATAAATAGTGTACATACGCATATAAGTATATATACACGTATATATATACATATACATACGTATACATATATACATATACGTACATACACACACACACACACACACACACACACACACACACACACACACACACACACACACACATATATATATATATATATATATATATATATATATATATATATATATATATATATATATATATATATGTATATGTATATGTATATATATATGTATATGTATATGTATATGTATATGTATATGTATATGTATATATGTATATGTATATGTATATGTATATGTATATGTATATGTATATGTATATGTATATGTATATGTATATGTATATGTATATGTATATGTATATGTATATGTATATGTATGTATGTATATACATACCTATATATATACATACCTATACATATATACATACACATATACATATATACATACACATATGTATATATGTCAGTATATATACTATACTATATATATATACAGTATATATATATATAGTAACCAATTTGTATGTATGTATATATATATATATATACATATACATAATACATAATGTATACATAATACATATATATATATATATACATAATGTATACATAATAATCCTTCTTCCGCACCACGCACACCTGGTATCAGAGCGAGGTTTGTTATTATGGCTTTCATGGGGTAATCCCCTTTAGATAGGAGCCTCAGGGCTCTGTATGTTTTCCAATTCAGAAAGTAGTTGACGATTATAGTCGATCAATAAGTCGAACAAGGTAGGACCTCGGTAGGAAATTGTATCCTTAATGATCTTAGCCTAGATATCAAAGAAAGCAGGCTCAAGTGGAAAAGTCCTAGGAACTCCGGAGGGTAGGCAAAAGACTACAGAGATATCGGTAAGACCACAAAAGGTGGCAGCAGTGTATCCAGTCGGGTGAGCCAAGAGCATGGAGTTCTAGAGGGCGAAGTACTGCCTGTGATGTAAAGAAATTTAGGCTAAGGTATAGTTAAGGGGACGATTTCATACTAAGGTAACCACCTTCTAAGACGTAAGATCAGGCTATAGGGTTCTGACTATAATCATGAAAAGGGAACATACATCCCAAAGAGGGAACTCCTATCTAGCTTAATTATAAGGAAAGCCTAGACCTTGCATGATCGCGGAGAACTTTTGGGAACAAAAGTTAGAATATTGGACTAAATCAATAGAATACTCTAGGGCCAACTTGGAGTATTTAGATCTAGCTGGGTTTGACAAGGTAACAAACAAAGACCTAGCATATAATTTATCTGTGCTAACGTACCAAGCCACGCTTGGTATAAAAGTTTGTTTTGCAGCAACACGCAAATCAAGGGATTTGGTGTTAGAGCAGCTGCAGAAGCAGGAAGGTGCCTTGCAGCACCTAAAAGAGTTAGAGGAGCTATCTGGGATTGTGCGCAGTCAGCGCTCCCAGTGGAAGAAGCTCAAAGCAGGACAGGAGAACCTGCATCAGGAGGTAGGCAGGCTTAGCCGCCTACTGACTGAGAGAAGACCACTGTCTAAACAAGACGTGGAGGAGCTATTGGCCAAAATTACTGAGCAGCCAAAGCTCATTGAAAAGCAAACAGAAGCTCTGACCGTAGAGCTTAACCACAAGGTGGAGCGAGTCGAAAGACTTATCCACAGATTGGAGCGCACCATAATGGGAGAATGAGTTTAGCAAACACCAAAGCTAGCTCAGCATATAAAGAAGCTCTCACAGCCACCGCAACAGTCTGGGACAACACCTCAACCGGACTAGTTGAAAAGGGAGACGCCACTGGCACCATTCCCCAACATCGGTAGCTTAACACTGTCATATTCCTTCTCATAAGGATAGACAATAAGCTCGCTGATCTGCAAAACTCCCTTAATAACCTTGAGGAGAGAGTAAAGAGGGTCGAGACTGCAAAATCTCCTTCTGCGGGAGATTCATCAGGAGTTAGTGATAAACTTGAAGAAATCACCAAGAGACTCCAGAACCTGAAGGTGTCAGGAACTAGCCAGACCATTCAAGCTACTGGAAGGCTTAAGGTGGCCAAAAACCCATTTGACCTCCTCAATGCTATCTAAAATGGCGACAAGAAGACACCCTGTAAATGGTGGCAGCACCACCCAAACGGTGCGAGAACCTGGTACTCCCCTGGTGGAGGATCAGATAAGAGACTACCGTCGTGCCCAACGCGCACGGTATGAAGCACAGAGGGTTGGGAGAAATCTCAACAATACTCTGGGAAGAATCGTTGGAAGACAGCCAAGGGAACACACCCTTGCGCTTATCATGGATCCTGAAGTGGAACTTCAGAGATCTATGCAAGAGAGGGCACGAACCGTGCCTGCCGAAGTGCTATATCTGACTCGGCGAGACGACGTACACCACAGAGTGTACCATCATCGGAGTGAGGAGCGTATGCTCATCACAGGTGATAACCAACAAGACCGGACTTTCATTCCGGAAGGTTCCTTTGATCTCCTTGAAAGACAGGGGATTGAATACATCCACTTGGGTGTAATACAAGTGCGGTTCCAAATACTGCACAGAAGGTATGCGGGGACTATGGCTCTGTTAGTCTTCCGCGACACAAGATGGGAATCAGAGCGCCAGCAGGATGACCGGGCTGTCATCGCTGCTATGGAAGTGGACCTAGCTGAAGGAAATCAGCTAGTATATGTCATACCCGACATCATGATGACAATAAAAGACTTCTATCGTCATATCCAAATATCAATCAAGACTAAAGGGTATGAGGGATGGAACGGTGGTGAGGCAAACTTACTCATCACCAGATCAATAACCTCACGGCTATCCAACAAGCCGAATGTGGGGTTTGCTTACAGGATCGACAGGGTTGCAGAATACCTGTGATCAAATGGGGTCAAAGCAATCAATGCCACTAAATATGACTCCAAGAAATACAGAGCTGGGGAATGGAATCTCCGGCCATTCATGGTGGTGGTACCAACGCAACCAACCAGTATGACCACCCAAGGAAATTATGATGGCTCAATATCCCTAAGATTTAGGGATTACGAAGCCACAACATCATCCAAGCCACCGGTCTACAATGACCAGGATGATGAGATTGATGAGGAAGAACACAACATCGCCTTCCTTGAAGAAGAGGACTCAGATGAAGAACTCCAATCATATTTTGAGGAGTTAATAAGTCTAGGTCGATTGGAGGACCAATCGCCCGAAAGCATGGTGGGAGAGAGGGTACCCCCTTCTTTCACAGAAGAAGAACAGCAGCAGATTATCACGGATTTTCTAAAGTCTGCTGAAGAAGGAATCAAGGCACAAGAAGAACAAGGTCATGATATGGCCTTTATTGATGAAGACCTTGATTACCCAATAATGGAGGGAGAAGGTGATAAAATAGAGCACATCTTCAGCTTCCTGTCCACAGCGTCATTAGGATTGGCATCTCCTGATGTGGATATGACGGGGCCTGTAAGATACGCCCCTGCAACCTCGAGGCAAGGATGGGTAGGGAACAATCAGTACCCAGTGGCCTCTACATCCGGTGCAAGGTTTAAGTGGAAAGACCCCACCGAGATGTTCACGCTGCCCTCAGCTTATCAAGTAGAGGGAGCTATCTTCGTGATGCCTGCGGACTTTGATCCAAAGGTATTTCAGCGATGGGAGTCAATCACGCTCAACCATTTGGCTCCGAAGACTTTCGCCAGTGACCAGGATAAAATCACCTATATTGAAAATCTGCTTGGCGAAAATGAAAAGGTCATCTTCCAAACATGGAGGATGAGATTTCAGGATGAGAATACTACACTCAAGGCTCAGGCAACAGGGGACAATGGTACTCAGAATGTCCTGTCCCAAATAAGAAGGATTTTCTATCTTGAAGAGCCAAAGCGGGGAAACACAGCAAGCCAAGATGCAGCATATAGAAGCCTGAAGAGCTTAAGCTGCAATGAAATGACAGGACTAGCCATAAGGAGATATATGGCGAGTTATTTTGACTTGGCTGCAAAGAGTGGAAGGATGTGGGCATCATCTGAGCTGTCCACAGAGTTCTTCCAAAAACTGCCTGGAAAACTAGGAGAAAAGGTGGAAGCCGCCTTTAAAGAGAAATTCCCAGGCAATGAGATAGGAGTCGTTCCCCGGATCACCTTTACACAGAGATATCTTACAGAGCTGTGTGAAGAAGCCAACTATCAGAGGTCACTAAAGAACCTCAATTTCTGCTCTAGCTTTCCCATCCCTAATTATTACAAGGAAGGAAAGAAATATGAAATTAGGAAGAGCAGGACTTATAGGGGAAAGTCTCACAAGACTCACATTAGAGTCGAAAAGGCTAAGTACCTCAAGAACCGCAAGTGTAAGTGCTATGCTTGTGGGGAAGAAGGTCACTTCGCCAAGGATTGCAAAAACCCGAGGAAGATTACAGAAAGGGTGGCAATCCTAGAGAATCTAGACCTGGAAGAAGAACTGGAAGTTGTTTCAGTTGATGAAAATGAAGAAGACAGGTCTGATATTTACTCTCTATCTGGGGGAGAGGAAATTGAGGAAGGCATCTTTGCCTTGGAAGAAGACCCAGAACAGTATCCTCAGATATCTGAAGCTGAAGCAAGAGGAGGATACAGATTGATCGGGAAACCTGGAGGATGGCAATCCCAGGTGAAGGTCTCTTCAAGACAGTTCTACTGTCAACATACCATCGGACCACCCGATGGGTACTTCGGATGCATAAGTTGCAATAGGGTAACAAACCCTTTAAATAGCATCCACTGTAGGAAGTGCTAGGTGAATGTCTGCAGTCTCTGCTCAGAGTACTACTACGACATTAAATTCGAGAGGCAAGCATCAGCCTCCTCAAAAACGCCTGACAAGAGAATTGATTGGGCGGAGAAATATTTTAAATGCTCCAAGGAAGTGAAAGAACTGCAACATGAGAAGGAAGCATTACTGAGTGAGGTAAATATTCTCCTCAAAGAAATCAGAGAACTCAAGGCAGTCAGAGAACTTGAGGACAATGAAGAGGAGCTTGCTGCTATTATTGACAAGCAAGATGAGGAACTCAACCTCCTCAGGACGCTAACAGAGCAGCAAAGAGGAGAAATCAAGGAGCTCAAGGAAAAGAACATTGAATTATCAACAGATGTGGAGCTCAGAAAGCATGAAATTACGGCCGTAAGAGAATGGTATGAAAGAGATCTGACAGCCGTAAGACAAGAGCTCGTGGAAGAGAAGAAGAACCACGAGAAGATAAGGACAAAGGTGTAGAAGCAAAAAGAAGAGATGCACACAGTCCTTATGTTGCTAGAAGAAGAAAACAAGATTCTAGCAGCAGAAAGGTTTGTAAGGCCAAAAGAACTGTACAATGGCCTTTACAATATCAAGGTGGGCATACAATGTGAAGGGCAAGAGAAGTTCTTCGTAAACGCCATCATAGACACCGGAGCAACTACCTCCTGCATCCGGTCGTCAAAAGTGCCCATGGGAAGTATGGAGGATTCGAAGACGGTGGCCACCCTCAGGGGAATGAACTCAGTATCAAGGCCACTCAAACATTAAAACCAGGAAGGATGTCACTGAAAGACACCTGGTTCAGGATCCCTAAGACATACGCTCTGGACATTCAGTTGAGCGAAGGGATCGATATGATAATAGGATGCAATTTTATCCGAGCCATGGAAGGTGGCTTGAGGATAGAAGGTGACGAGATCACCTTCTACAAGCTAGTGACAAGCATCCCAACCAGCAGATCTACACAAAGGACAATGGCAATAGAAGAGCTGGAATTAGATGAAGAGGAGTACAACATCCTCTCATCAATGGAGGAGAAGGGCAGTATCAAGAAGGAGTTACTTGATCCAGAACTCCTTAAAATGATGAAGAGGCAGGGCTTCATTGGGGAAGAACCATTGAAGCATTGGAAGAATAACAAGGTGGTTTGCAAACTGCAAATCATAAATGAAGACCTCGTGATCGAAGACAAGCCCTAGAAACATGTCACACCTAAGCTCAAAGAGTAGATGAGGAGACACGTCGACAAACTCCTTGAGCTTAAGGTAATCCGACCTTCCACATCTAAGCATAGAACTACTGCCATCATTGTGGAATCAGGTACGAAAATGGTCAAGGACCAGACCACTGGCAAATAATTCATAGATTTCTTCATACCCGCAAAATAGGCAATCGCGAGAGTAGGTCAGGTAAACGATAATCCTTTCCTTTAATATGTTCAAATATAATTTTGTATCCATTATCAGTAATGATGTCTTCAAATAAGATCCACCTCCTAGTGGAACTCTTTTTGCTATTAAGTTGATTATAATATCTACATATAGCTTCGCAATCTGTGCTAACCGTAAATTCTTTGAACCCTAGGTATAACCTAAAAACATTTATCGCATTGATTATTGCGAGTATCTCTCTGTCGGTATTACTTATGGTTTTTAATTTATAACTTCCAGAAGCATACCTACATATTTTTTCTTCTGATTTAGCAGAAAATTTAGTAGGTCTTTGCTTTAATATAGCACCCCAACCTTGTAGTGATGCATCAGTTTCAATGATAAAGTAACTCTCCTCTAATGGTAGTTCTAGAGGTTTTAGTTCTTTCACCCTTTCTTTTATTAATCTTACTAATTTAATGTCTTCAGAATTAAAATATCTCTAACCATTTTTTCTTAATTTAGCATATAGAGGTCCTGCTAGCTTTGCTAAATTATTGATGTGATTTCTAGCATAATTTACAAGTCCTAAGAATTGTTGCAATTTCTTTTTATCATTCATAGCATCAGGAAATTGTAAGATTTTCTTTGCAATATGTTCTTGCAAATGAATTTTGCCTTCTCCTATTTCATGTCCAAGGAAGTTAATTTTTTCTTTGCATATTTCTATCTTCTTCTTTGATAGGATTAATCCATTTTGTTCAACCTTTCTAAAAAAACAATTCTAGATGAGCAATATGGTCCTTATAAGTTTTTGAAAATACTAACAAGTCATCTATGTATACTAACACAAATTCTTGATTATCGTTAAAAATATTTTGCATTTTTCAATCCTAGTGACATCACCAGCCACTCATAGGGTGTGTTCGAATGCTCCTCTTCCCAACTCACCTCTCTCGTTTTTCGCGCGCACGCTTTTCAAACTGCTAAACGGTGTGTTTTTTGCAAAAAGTTTTTATACGAAAGTTGCTTTAAAAAATCATATTGATCCATTTTTGAAAAAAAAAATTTAGCAAATACTTAATTAATCATGTGCTAATGAGTCGCTCCGTTTTGCGTGCTGGAGAGATTAACTTCCAACAACAACTTTAGAACTCAGCCATAGTGTCCCTGGGACAGGTGAATGCCGTCCATTCTATAGACTCTTCTGCCATTTTTACTTGCCAAAATTCAGCTTTTAAATCAAATTTCGAGAAATATTTGCTACCTTGTATCCTATTGATCCATTCTTGCTTATTTGGGATATTATAGGCATTTTCTATACTATTATCATTTAGTCTTTTATAATTTATGACCATCCTAGATTTATCTCTAACTTCTTCTGCATGATTTTTTACTATAAATGCTGCGGACCTATGTGGACTTCTACTCTCTCTTATTGCTCCTAGTTTTAGCAGTTCGTCTATATGCATCTTAAATTCTTCTATGTCTTTTGGAGTTGTTTCTATTGGGCTAGTCTTAATAATATATTCTGGGTTTATTATATTAATTTTACACTCGATGGCATTTTTCTCCCAATATTTCAAGGAATTTCTCCTATAATTTGGATATCCTCTAATCTTTGAACAATTTTTTCTATATCTCTCTTAGACTTAATATCCCTATACCAATTTGGTGCAAATGCTTGTAGTCCTATGCACTCTATGTTGGAATTTGATATATAGTAGTTGTCTATATTCTCACTAAGCTCATATTTATTAATTCTTTCTTCAGACTCAAGATTGGGTACTTCAATGTTGTTGAGTTTGTGGGAGGTTCCACCACGCTTTCGTACTTCTGAGATATATGAAACATTATTTTGATATGGGATAAAAGTAATTCCTTGCTCATGTATTATATGTATAAATATGTGTGTGTGTGTATATTATATGTATATATATATGTGTGTATATATATGTATATATATACACACATATATATATACATATAATATACACACACACACATATATGTATGTATATATATACACACACATATATATATACATATATATACACACTGTTGGTGACATGGGACCAGGGGTATCGAGACCAAAGGGAAGGGCGGCCACAGGGATCCACGTGGCCCGTTCCACTGGAGGGGTCGGGCCCGAGGGTGACGTGGCGACTGCCCTCCCGGTTTCCCCCCGGGGTCGGGCCGCTCCCGCCTATGCCCCGAGGCCTGGGGCGCCCCGACCCCCTGTGGCTTTGGCGCCACGTGTGCAGGTTAGGTGAGCACGGCGGAGCTCACCTAACCGCATTTATAGCGGTTCAAACGGGCGCACTACGTCGCATTTAATGCGGCGTGGCACGTGCATATCCGGTCCGTGACCGGTCGCAGCGAGTGACCAGTCGCAGACCGGTCAGATCGTGGGTTAGGTGGCGCCAGGCGGCCGGCTGCACGCCTCGCCCCGTCCCGTCGGAATGATGAGAGCCCTCTGTCTCTCGTCTTTTAGCCGGAGTTGGTATGCCAACTCCCAGAGTTGGTATGCCAGCTCTGGTCAGATGCTTTCCCGATTCCAGTGCAGGCGAGACGCAGAAGTCGCCCGCCATTTAATGAAGGTTGAAATGGGCATCCCCCGGATGGGTCGGCTGACCAAGCGAAGGCGTGCTGCGACGTCTGTCAGAGGCTGCTTTCGACGGTAGGATAGCCCTAAATGTAAAAGAATGTTTTCTTTATTAGGCAGCTCGTGGCCCATGTGGTAGCCCCTTGCCATATAAAAGGAGGCCCAGGCCTAAGAAAGGGAGGATCCGACTCGACTGGCTGGACTCTGGCTGGACGTTCTCTGGATTCCATCATACTCTCAGATCTACCAGAACACAGGAGTAGGGTATTACGCTCCTTAGCGGCCCGAACCTGTCTAAATCGTCTGCGTCCACGCGTATTTCTCGCTGAGGTCCCACAGATCAGGGGCGAGGAATTTCACCTTGCGCCCCCGGCCGAACCGACAAAGGGGACCTACGCGGTCTCCCGGTGAGGAGGTTCACCCTCCGTCACACACATATATATACATATATATATACACACATATATATACATATATATATATATATATGTACATGTATGTATATATATATATGTATGTATGTATATGTATATGTATATGTATATGTATATTAAAAACTAAACAACGAAGTACACACATAATGAGATCTAATTTTTCCATAAACTCAGAGTTTATGGAAAAATTAGATCAAAAAAGTGAGATAAAATATTACGAAAATAAATTAAAGGAAATAAATGAAGAATATAATAACTCAATGAAGAGTGAGTGGTCTAAAATAAGAAATAAAGAACTTTATTTTTATAGAGAATTAGCTAGAGTAAAGAAAGTAAAGAAGAACGAAGATATGGCAGTAGAAATTTCTAAACACCAAGAAACCAAGATAGAACAGATAAAGCAGAAAGAGCAAGATAAGCATGGCAAAGAAGAGCAAAATCTTGGTAAAGTTTTAAGTGAAGAAGAGCAATGGGCAGAGAATGAAAAATTATTTCTTGAAAGTTATGAAGAAGAAATTAATCTAATAAATGAGATGGACAATATAGAAAATGAAATAGACAATGCAGAACAATACAATGATTTTATAAACACATTAGATGAAGTAGGGTTACATAATCTTAATAATGCAATGAAAGCTATGGAAGTAGACTTAGGAACAGGAAAGAGAAAAAGATATGGAGAAGGTACTGTGAAAAACAAAGGAGAAAGAGAAAGACCAGCTAGGGCAGCAGAAAAATGGCCCCCTGATAGAGAGGAATTTTCATATAAGTTTAAGCCAAAAACCCATATGTTTTTTTTATTTCTTCAAATTTATCATTCATTTCTTGCCTTAATTCTTTAAGTATTTCTTCTTTCAATTCTTTTTTTAATTGGGGGACGTTTCTTTAAATTTTTCAATTATTTTCCGGTCAATATATTCTCCATCCAAGGGATCTACTCCCTTAGTCAAACATTCTTTATATGTCAGATTTTTTGATAATCCTTCTTTCTTATTAGTTGAACAATATAAAGTCTTTGGAGCTTTCTTATTTTTGGCTCTTTTGCATTTTTGTATATATTCTTTTGCAGCTGGCTCCAAGTAGTAGTTTATTCCTAATATTTTTCTGGCCTGGCTTAATGCTTCATCAATATCTATATATTTTTTCCATGACAAGCCACCCATTAATTTTGAGTCTATTTTTTGGGCTACTATCTCTTCAAAAGATATGTAAACTCCAGGAAGCTTTCCATCAAAAACCACATATATGGGTTTTTGCTGTATTACTTCATTATTTTCTGAAGTTGGCATTATATCATTTATTAGATGGAAATATTCAGCAAGGCTGTTTAGTATTGATAGCATATAGCCTTTTTCTTCCCTCTTATTATTGTATTGATACCAGAAATTATCTAAAATGCATTCTTGAGCTTCATCTAATATTATGTGGGTTTTTGGCTTAAACTTATAGGTATTCGGTGGGAATACTTTGAGCTTATTGTCTTCTCCAAACGTGAAGAATTCAACTCCATTATAATTCATGGACTTCTTCATTCCTGCAAAATAGGCAATCGCGAGAGTAGATCAGGTAAATGATTATCCTTTCCCTTAATATGTTCAAATATAACTTTATATCTGTTGCCAGTAATGATATCTTCAAATAAGATCCACCTCCTAGTGGAACTCTTCTTGCTATTAAGCTGATTATAATATCTACATATAGCTTCGCAATCTGTTCTAACCGTAAATTCTTTGAACCCTAGGTATAACCTAAAAGCATTTATCGCATTGATTATTGCAAGTATCTCTCTATCTGTATTGCCTACGGTTTTTAATTTATAGCTTCCAGAAGCATACCTACAAACTTTTTCTTCTGACTTAAGTGAATATTTAGTAGGCCTTTGTTTTAATACAGCACCCCAGCCAAGCTGCGATGCGTCTGTTTCGATAATAAAATAATTTTCTTCTAAAGGTAATTCTAGAGGTTTTAGCTCCTTTACTTTTTCCTTTATTACCCTTACTAATTTAATGTCTTCAGAATTAAAGTATCTCTGTCCATTTTATCTTAATTTAGCATATAGAGGTCCTGCTAGTTTTGCTAAATTATCAATGTGATTTCTAGCGTAATTTACAATCCCTATGAATTGCTGTAATTTTATTTTATCATTCATAGCGTCAGGAAATTGTAAAATTTTCTTAGCAATATGTTCTTGTAAGTGTATTTTGCCTTCTCCTATTTCATGACCAAGGAAGCTTATTTTTTCTTTGCATATTTCCATTTTCTTTTTGGATAATATTAACCCATTTTGTTCTACTTTTCTAAAAAATATTTCGAGATGTGCAATATGTTCTTTATAAGTTTTTGAGAAAACTAATAAATCATCTATGTAGACTAATATGAATTCTTGGTTTTCGTTAAATATATTTTGCATTTTTCTTTGGAAAATAGCTGGTGCATTTTTTAATCCTAATGGCATAACAAGCCATTCATAATGTCCTTGGGGACATGTAAATGCAGTCCATTCTATAGATTCTTCTGCCATCTTTACTTGCCAGAATCCAGCTTTCAAGTCAAATTTTGAGAAATATTTACTATCTTGTATTCTATTAATCCATTCTTGCTTATTAGGAATGTTATAAGCATCTTCAATTGTATTATCATTTAGCCTCTTGTAATTTATGACCATCCTAGATTTACCTCTAACTTCTTCGGCATGATTTCTTACTATAAATGCAGTCGATCTATAAGGGCTCCTGCTTTCCCTAATTGCTCCTAACTTTAATAGTTCTCCTATATGCATTTTAAATTCTTCTATATCCTTTGGGGTCGCCTCTATTGGACATGTTTTAATTATATAGTCATGATTTATTATACTAATTTTGCAGATAATTGAATTTTTCTCCCAATACTTCATTGGGATTTCTCCTATTATATGGATGTCTTCTAACCTTTGAACAATTCTCTCTATATCTTTTTTGGACTTAATATCCATGTACCAGTTTGGTGCAAATGATTGCGGTCCTATGCATTCTATATTGGAATTTGAGATGTAATATTCTTCTATGTCCTTACTAAGTTCATAATCTATACTCATTTCTTCTGATTTAAAGTTGGGTGTTTCAAGGTTATCGAGGTTAGAGGAAGCGGAAGAGGAGGTTCCACCACGCTTTCATACCTCTGAAATATATGAAACATTGTCTTGATATGGTATAAATGTAATTCCTTGTTCATGTATTACTGTGGTCTGTACTGATTGTTGAAGGAACCTTAGACCAATTATCATATCATCATTAATCATTGATAAATCTCTTATTGTAATCTTATCTATTATGTATATAGTTCCATTAATGCGAACCTCAATATTATAAGCTAACTGATTGTGAATTTTGTTTATTCCGGACATGTCTGTAGAAACTTCTGCCTTATTATCATCGATTGTGTGAACTATTTTAGAACATTTTATGAAATATTTGTCGTGAATAATATTCTTTGTACACTCAGTGTCTACTAATGCTAATATTTTATAAGATACTTTGGGTGACAACTTTACTTTAACAGGGATTCTTATTCCTAAGATTTCTTTGAAGGGTAACTTTACTATATATTTACTTCCAAAATTAGTTATAGCATCTTTTAGTTGAATTATTTTAGAATTATTACAATCTTTTAGTGTTATCACTTGCTCTTTAAATTCAGTATTTTGTATGTCCTTATTTTCTGGTAATGCCTTAATTTCACCTTTGATTTTTAAATTTTCTAATTCTACTTCTAGTTTATTTAATCTATTTTCTAAAACTCGTACTCTACTAGATAATATCCTTTCATCTGATTCTAATTCTATCTCCTTTCTTCATTTTTATTTATTTGCTTTTATACATTCAGCACAAGCTTGCTTTAGACATATACTACAGGTTACTCTATTGTCTTGACTTGGGTAATATATGCAAAAGGCACATTTGATATTATAGTCACATTTTCCTCTAATCCAATCATGTTCACAATTTAATTGATCCATCATTTCAACCTTTAAACCTGCTAATTCGTCAATTAAATCTAACTCTTCGTCGGTTGATTCATACTCTTCATTGATATTTTCAATTTCGTCTGTTTCTATGATAGAATATATCGATTCGTCATCTTTTATTTCATCATCACATACCAGTATGTTTTCGTTTACGCTATCTATAATTAGAACCCTCTTTTGTTCTTCATATTTACTAGAATATCTCTTTTGATCTTTATTTGGGCATGTTCTACTTAAATGGTCTGGCGAGTTGCATATAAAACATCTGCATGTTTTGTCGTAGGTTTTGTTTGAATTATATCTTTTTACATTTCTTTTATGTAAGAAGGGTGCTCTATTATCTGACCTTCTTAAGAAATATTTTTTCTTCGTTCTAATATTATTGTTGTTTCTATGTTGATGTTTATAATTTCTTTTACTTATATGCCTGTCTCTCCATATGACAAGGGTATTTGAACTATTTTATTGCAGAAATTGTAATCCGAGTGTTTCATAGATCTTTGGGCTTGGATATCAGTGCATATTTTTCTTAGCTGCTTAAACACAAATGTTATATCTAACATTATTATAGCTGAAGATCCAGAATTAGGATATACAACATTGCAAAATGAAAGGTTAAAAGAGATAGAAAAATTAACGTTAACAAGTTGGAAAGGCATAAAAGAATTTTCCCAACATTATTTATATAATGCTACAACTGCTAAACAAGAATATAACAGGGGTACAGTTGAACGTTACTTCAATAAGTTACCTGACCCATTAGGAAGTATGATATTTGAAGAATATAAAAAGGAAACTGAAGGAGCTGAAATTAATATCTCGCAAGCTTACTGTTCACTTCGAGAGATATTTTAACTTCAGGATCTTTGCGGGATGGCGAAACCTACTTAGACAGCCACAGAAGCTTGCTTCAGGTGATGTAAAGTCTTACTCGGTACTCACCGTATGCCTCACCTATCTGTCTTTTTAGAAGCAACTTAAATAAATTCCAAGTCACACTTATTCTAGCTAAGAGTTTATCGTCTTCTCAGGCAGTTCCACCCGAAGGAAACACTTCTCTACGGATACCGATTCTCCAGACGCCTATGCAAGATGCAGGCTAAAAACGAGAACAACCGAAGATCTAATTTGTGCAACTATAGTAAAAACATATATATATATATATATATATATATATATATATATATATATATATATATATATATATATATATATGTATGTATGTATGTATGTATGTATGTATGTATGTATGTATGTATGTATGTATATACACATACACATATATACACATACACATATACATATACATATATATATATACACACACACACACATATACATATACATATATATACACACACAGATATATATATATATATGTACATGTATGTATACGTATGTATGTATATATATACAGTATATATATACTATATATATATATAGTAACCAATTTGTATGTGTGTGTGTGTGTATACCTACCTTTTTTGCACGTCTAAAGTGAATAGAGTTTCACTAGTATGGATTATTATAGTTTTTGCATTTGTTTTTATATCTAACGCTTTAAACTTTTGTTTAAATTAGGCAATCTGAGAGCTGGGCAACATATGGATCAGATAAAGAAAAGGAAGATGAAGAAGAGGTGCAGGCTAAAGATGAGGAATGCGATCCATACTTCAATTACTTAATGGATTCCTTTATCGCTGCAGCAGAAAAAACAGGTCCACCACAGCAGAATATCGACTGCACGGCAGCTGCACAACGTCAGGCTAATAACTATGCAAAAACTGCTTTGGAGCACTATAACAAGGATGAAAACAACAAGGTAAAGTTCTGCTCATGCGTTTTTAAAGTTCTGCAATACGCTTTATATAATCCCTATACTGGTTTTAGATGGTGGTTTTGTGCATACAGATTCTTAAATAAGTGATTTTGGCTAACTAAGATGATGTATTTGCACTATATATGAATTCTTAGTCCTCAGTTTATATTCTAATGTGATGTTATAACCTAGTGATTTTAGATGGTGGTGTATACGGATGCTTAAATAAATGGTTCTAGCTAACTAAGATGATATACTTGCACCATATCAATGCCCTGTTCTCAATTTATACTCTAATTTGATGTTACAAAAGTATTGTATTGGTATTCGGTTGTTGTTGAGAGAGAGAAAGGGAATAAAAAAAGAACATCTGATGTATATGTAAAATTACATACCACTTTGCAATTCCACCTTAGGGGGTTACATGAGCGATATCCTAAAATTTAGGGGGTGGATGTATTGTTTCAAAGTCTATGGTGTTAATTGAACTTCCGCTCAAAGTTTAGGGGGTATACAGACTTCTCATTTAACTTTATACTAAATACTAAAATGTCTTAATTGTTTCATTGACTATTTTATCTATTTATATCCCTTTTTGTGTGCAATGTATTAGACTGAATACAGGTTCATCAAAGCCCTGAAAAGTTGCGGTATGCAAACCAAGGAATCCTATGGGCATGTGAACTTTGTGGCATCTTCAACAGATTCAAAAGAAGAGTTCTTTTTTGCTGAAGTTTGTTATGATCCCGAGAGTTATGGTATCTTTGGAAGAAAACAACAGAATTGGTTAGTCCTACAACATTGCCCCTGGCTAGTTTTGGCAGTTCTTTTACCGTATATTTCTTTTCCCAATCCTAATCACGTATGTCATTACAACAGGGGGACTTCTCGGTGTTGGGTTTGTAGGGTGCCCAGATCTCCTGAATCCCCCTATCAACGACAATCACTGCTATGCTTGGGATGATAGGATGATAGGATTAAGCACCCGAAAGATGGGACTTTGTTTAAGGCTGGGCATGTAGCCGCCACTGGTTTCTATACGTCCTACCGAGTTTGAAACAGAAAAAAAAAACTCAGTTATCTATCCCGTGTTCCATTTTCTAGTTGTCAATTGACTTTTAGTTGTTTACCTCTATTTAAGCACACTTTTATCAAACCTCACCAATCAAATTGTACAATCTCAATTGCAGTATCATATTTTAAGTTGTAGCTATCTCAGGAGAGCTTAAGATTTTTTTTTTCAGTGGTTAACGTTTCCATGTAGGCGAGGGAAAAAAATAAAAAGGCTAGGGAAAGAGGCGAACGAACGAAGCAGCCGCTGGACTTCTTTAGCTTTTGTACATAATTGTTACTGACCTTAATTACTCAAATAGCTCTGAATAGGCACTGGAATTAAGTTGATAGCAGCTGTGACATTGAAGTTGATTGGGTAGATTTTGCAATCCCTCAAGGGTGCTGTGCCGCCTGTGCGTGGCCCTTTCCTTTGTCCATTTGCGTCTTTGGCTCTTTGATGCTCTTTTCGTCCTAAATTATAGTAAATTTTAAATGAGTGATAGCAAGAAAGAGTTAAAATTTCAGAAGAGAACAAATGCCATCTTAACTATATTTGGTTGGCATGGCTTGTACCTCTTGAAGATTTTATTAGGTTTCATCTACATTTTTTTTTGTTCTGAACAGGCACTATCATGAGCCAAAACTCCAGCAACAATTCTCTGCAACTGTTTTTTTTCTGAACTGGCAACTGAAAATTTACTACAATAATGAAGCGTTTGATGACATAGCCGCAGTAACAAATAATTTTTCTATCCAGTTTACTGAACACATGACATTAACATCACAATTCATACAACAAAACAGACAATAGTACTCCAACCTCAGTTTTGGCCGTCTGTTCCTGTCCGCAGCACGTCCCCATAACGCAAGGTGAAAACAGTACTGGAAATTTCTGGCCGACCGGTGTTCGTTTACTACTTTCTATCGGTCGAGCCATATGAAAATGGTAATCGACCGAAACGAAAATAAAAATGGTAAAAAATATGAAAATAAAAATGAAAATGATTTTGCTATTATACCGATCATTTTCGTATTCACCGTGTTCTTGTGATAATTATAATCGTATTTTTAAATATGTCGATATTTATAGGGTATGTGACCCATAGTTTAGAGACTAATTGACTCTTCAATCAAATCCTTAACTTAAGTGCATGGCTAAAGTAAAGTTAATTTATAATTTATACAGTATAAGCTTGAAGTTATTTATACGTATTACATGGTTATGCAAAGTTAAATATATGTTTTTATAGTTTAATGTTTTTTTATTTGTTACCGGTTTCCGATCTCTATCGACATGTTTTCGTCCGTATTGTTTTGTTTTCGATTTTCCGATATTTTCGATATCGTTTTTGTTTCCGACTTTACCATTTTTGATTTCGTTTCTGAGAAAAATATAATTATGAAAATGGTTAAGATTGTTTTCCGATCGTTTTCGTCCCTGCTTGCCATGGCGATCCTATCCATGGCAAAGGAGCAGAGCCGCCCCCTCCAAGCGTCATGTACGGATCCATCAGCTGCACATTAGGGGAGATCGAGAAACGGAGTTGGGGAGGGGATTGGCGCCAGTCTTGTCCTTGATTTGGGTCCAACACAGAAGGGCTCGAGGCGAACCCATCTTCAGGGTCAATGGAGAAGTGCGAAAGTGGGGACCAGCAGGAGGCATAACAATCAGAATGGATGATATTGCTGGACAGGCGAGGTTGGCGGCCGCGTATGGAGAAGAGGGAGGTGACTGGTGAGCAATGAGAATTGAGAAGAGGTGACGGAGGATGACGCGCCTGATATGCGTGTGGGCCCATAGCACGTCGCACGGGAGAAAGCACAAAATTGACAGACGGCAGAAAAACTATGAATTTTTATAATATATATGTAAAGATAAAGATTAAGATTAAAGAGTTTTATAATCCTCAAAAAAATACCTCGAGATATCTAAATTTTACATATATATTATATATGTGAAATTTAGATATATAATATCTAACATGCGATATCTAAAATTTTACATATATATTATATATGTAAAGTTACATAGCATCCAGAGGTAATAAGTTTTACAGTAGAGCATGCGTAAAATTATCCAATTAATTAAGGTTTACGGAGGAAGTTACATTAAAATTGATCTGGTTTTACACAACATCGTTTTTATAGTTTGTGTATACGTGGAAATAAGATTACAAATAATAGAACGATCAGGTTAACCAATTTACCTAGAGATTAACAACCTTTATATTTATTAGCCAAAATTTAAATTTTCAACCTTAAATTTGAAGTTAATTTTGGGTTTTTTTATCATAGTTTATTTTTCAGCTTTGCTTTTAGATCGTTAAAAACACGTATATAAAAATTTTATTCATAAATTATTTTTCATTTGTAAATATATCGTTTCGTTTTTTCTTCGATATGTCAAACGATGGGCAGTAAACAACGTATTCTTATTAATCAGCAGGAGTACGTGCTAGTTTTCTTATTATTATTTTGTCGTGAGGGGTCAGTCGTACTCGTATTCGGATCCTGTAAGCAGCTCAACTGTTCGGTCCCTCATATATATCGAGTTATTATTATTATTCATGCGCGAATAGAGAATCTCTCTTGTCAGGCCGCCGTATTGAAATTCGAAACCACGTACATGAACCGGGAAGATATGCATAAGCCATCGTCGTCTACAGACAGGATGCGCCCGTCGCCGACTTCATCTGCGGTAACCACGAGCGGAAGGTAAAAACAACGACGCTATTTTCTTTCTTTATTTATTTCTTTTCGTCTTCTTTTTTATTACTGTTTCTGTTCGTTTTAAGAGGACCTCACTTAGGTTGTGTTTAACTGTGAAGGTAGGAACTTTTTCCTTCGACAGATAAATGGAGCAACTTATTAGTGCATGATTAATTAAGTACTGAAAAATTTAAAAAATAGATTTTTTATGATTTTTTAAAGTAATTTTTTATAATTTTTTTGACATCAAGTGAACGATAATTTCTTCTCTTTGTAATTTACACTCCCTGCATCATACGGTGCTTAGACCAAAATGCATGCATCTCGCACTAAGTCATCCAGATTCAATTAAACAAGAGAAGAGATTTTCAAGAATAAATAAAGTTAATGATATCTCTATATCTGTAGCGATATATGTTTCTCCTTATCACAGTTGACCTTTTTGGTCCTTCAATTAGCTCAGAGATTTGTGCTTCGGTAATTCACTCGCTGCGAATGGGCTGACATTGAACCATTAGTGCTCCTCTGTGTTTCTTTCCTTGAGCCCTGTGTCCATCCACAATACTCCATCTTTTCTCAACACAGAAGAGAGAGAGCTTATGGATGGACATAACCCATGAGATACAATGGGCATAGAACCGTGACAATGAAAAGTGATTGACTTAAGAGAGTTAAATCAGTAATACATAGATTGGCATGCTTTAATATCCAACTTTCTTTAACATTCTATGTATGTTGTTTTTACAGTGTAATTAGTTCTGTTGTTTTTCTAAACAAATGACTGTAAATTGGTGGTTCTGTATTTTTCACCACTATAAAATTAGATGTAATAATTAAGAAGGGTGGCCAAGTAATGTTTAAAATTAGTTTGGTTATAAGTTTGTCCTTATTTTTTAAATTTTTAATACTTTTATATTAGTGCATAAATTAGATTATGATCTGGTGTAACCTTTTGCCATCATTCGGTAGTCTCTTATTTTGGCCTGGTTAGTTTAGCTACCAACGAAGCAACCAAACCACTTCACGTATAATTGAAAAATCGATGGCCCGTTTAGTTGGGTTAAGCCCAAGTAGCTAATTGTGCACGTCAAAATATAAGTGAAACAGCGCATGGGCTTACCACATATATATAGGCCAATTCGGATGTGGTCATGCTGTTAACCTATTTGAAGGGTTAACTTGTTTGTTTGTGATCATACAGTGGAGAAATATGACTGTTTTTTTGCCTTGTTTTGTGCCGAATGTTACATAGGTGATGTTTGAATCTTCTGAAGATAAAGATAAAGATGAAGATTAATTATTTCACGTAAAACAAGGTGACCTTAACGTGTGATTAATTAAGTTTTAATTATTACAAACTTGAAAAATGAATTTATCTGATATTTTAGAATAACTTTCATATAGAAAATTTTCGCACGAAACGTACCATTTAGTAGTTTGAAAAGCGTGCCACGAATATCGTATCGAACGCAGCCATAGATTGTTTTGCAAGTTAACGATGTTGGTGGGTGCTAACTCTATCTCTCTTTTTACTTTTTTGCACCTCTAGAGTCTAGAGTGAATAGAGTTTCACTAGAATGGATTATTATAGTTTTTGCATTTGTTTTTATATCTAACGCTTTAAAATTTTGTTTAAAGTAGACAATCTGAGAGCTGGAAAACACATGGATCAGATAAAGAAAAGGAAGATGAAGAAGGGATGCAGGCTAAAGATAAGGAGTGCGATCCATACTTCAATTACTTGGCGGATTCCTTTATCGCTGCAGCAGAAAAAGCAGGTCCACCAAAGCAGAATATCGACTGCGCGGCAGCTGGACAACGTCAGAGTTCTTTTTTGCTGAAGTTTGTTATGATCTCGAGAGCTATGGCATGGTACTAACATGCATGGTATCTTTGGAAGAAAACAACAGAATTGGTTAGTCCTACAACATTGCCCCCTGGCTAGTTTTTTTACCGTATATTTCTTTTCCTAATCATGATTCCATGTGTCATTACAACAGGGGGACGTCGCGATGCTGGGTTCGTGGAATGCCGGGATCTCCTGAATCCCCCTGTCGATGATAATCACTGCTATGCTGCTTGTGGTGATGGGATTAAGCACCCAAAAGACGGGACTCTATTTAAGGCTGGGCATGTAGCAGCCACTGGTTTCTACAAGTCCTACTGAGTTGTAAAAAAACAAAAACCCTCAATTGTCTATTCTGTGTTTCGTTTGCTGGTTGTCTTATCTCTAATTCTTAGTAATAGACTTTTAGTTGTTTAGATTTAAGTTTTTTGTTGTCTTATACATGGATTATTAGACTTTATATGGCTATGAGTGGATGAATATGTTGTCACTATACAATATAAAACTTGTCACAAGGTGAATATTTTGAATGGATGACTAGATTATAAATGATGTCAGGAAAGAAACATTTTGAACAAGGTAGGGGTAATAGATTGATTTTGACTACTGATTGAGGGGTTGTTTCAATCGGTCTTGACCTCTATATTTATAGGAGGAGTGGTATTGCATCTACAGGACTCTATCTACGTCCTATTAGGCACTCAGGCCCCAAGCAAGAAAACATAGGAAATACTGAAACTGAACTCGGACTCAGATCTGAAGGTCTAACAATTCATATATCTAAGGTTAGCCCGCAGTTAAGTCATCGGCCGAACGGCCATTATACCACTAGCGATCTCATACAAAAGATTCCTCGCTATCCATTGTCGGTTTTCCACCATCCTGATCATCTTCTAAAGTCGTCCTTATAAAGGCAGACCCAGACCTTGGGCACCCTAGACCATGGCTCGAGGCGTAGTGTCAAAAGCCCATGGGCCACCATGGTATTTCATCATGTATAGGCCAGTCTCAAGTTAAAACATCATAGGCGGTCTTGGTCTTTGCTCTGTACTGGATCCGCCCCTATTCCTTATTGTCCCTTTACAACCGGATCTGGCAAAAGCTAGCTACTACACCTAGTCGTGGCAACAAACTAATTCGCTACAAAATTTTGGCCACGTAGCAAGCAGATCAAATCGGTTGGTACATATTTCATGAAATTTGTAGCGTTTCGACATGGAGGGCTGGATCACTGGATGGCTGGGAGGTAAGGAGAAAATTGCATATCTACCATTGCAAAAGATTGGATTCGCTGAAATGTCATTACTTAAACGGGCTTCGCTAGAATAACACTCCCAACCAAATCGTCTACGCTGAAATGCCATCCTGGATCAATTTACCCTCGGGCTTCTTCTTTCTCCCTCCAACTCCTCATCTTCCTCGTCACCGGTGGGAGAGCCGAGAGAGCGAGCTTGATGGCCAACGATGGGAGCGCGTGGGCAGCAACGGTCGTCGTTGCGCGCGGTTGACGAGAGCACGTTTGCCGCCGCCGTCTACGCCAACCCCACCGTGTTCCGCCCTGCTCTGCCCCCATCCCTCTGCGCCGTCGCTGCCGGCTGTTAGCACCTCCTTGCTCTTCTCTCAGGCATGTTTCCCTCCGACCCGTATTCTATCTCCACCACCACCACTATTCCCGCCCCATGGATGCCTGCAGGGCATTCGCCGTCGGCCGCCAAGCTTGCTCCCTCGGCTCTCCTCGCCGCCTCCATGGCCACTGGTGACAAGGAAGATGAGGAGTTGGAGGGAGGAAGAGAAACATTCGTATCTATAATCATTAATTTTTAAACATTTATATAGTTTAACACCATAAAATTTATGTTTTTAGGTTAACCATAAGAAATACATACATAACATATAATTCACATGTTGTTAGACTACATGAATTTCGAAAACTTGATGGTCAGAGATAGAAGTATTAAGTTGTAAGGCAAAACTATAGAACGTCAAGTAATTTGAGTAATCAAGAAATTATTTATTTGTTTGCTCTGTCAAAGTCAAACAAGCAGTACTATACCAAATGATTTAAAGTTTATCTATAAATATAAATATAAGTAATTTAGAGTATTTCCCTATCAATAGTCCCTTATTTAATAAAAGACAAGGCATATTTTCTCTTCAACCTTAATTTCTCTGCTAAACAAGCTTTAGATACCTATAATTGTGAACAAAGGAGGTATAGGAGTTAACCGGTAAACCTCGGTCACAACTCTACTCTTCTTTCCCCTCTCGTATTCGTATGTCTGCAAGTTGAATTGAACTTTGGTATGAAAAAAAAAAATTTGACACTACCAAATTGTTCGAGTTGTTGAATTGCCCATGGCTCACGTAAACACAAAACGCAAGTTTGGTGGTAGTATTAAATCAAATAAAATCATATTTAATCTATCCTTTAGTTTTTTGCAAGAAATGTAGCCAAAGTTTGGAATCCGTAATTCAAAGAACCTTCCCACGAAAAATTGGCAATGACAAATTTTTTATCATTGTTCAAAAATTGATAAGGTTATGATTGGAAAAGAATTAAACACGCCCATAGTTTCCCATCGTGTTCGACGCTGTTGGTTATCCAGTAAATTGCACGGTACACGGAGACTGACTACCACCGTGTACTGGGTCGCTCAAGCCCGGTCATGTCAAGTCAAGTCAACTACAAGTGTTCGACGAATATTTTTCAGCAAAAAACCAAACTCGTCTACATTAAGTAAGTCCTGCAAATTTGATTTTTTAGAACTTTGTAACAATATCAAACCAACTATTAGTCACTTATTTGAAATCTCATCCAAACGTCCAAGTGCACGACACCTCCATCATTTGCTTATACTTGGTAGACCCCTAAATTCTATATATCTTTGCCGTTCAGATGTAGTAATCCAAAATGGAAATTATCCCGTACAAACAAAGTGTAAAATTCATCTTCGGCATTATGTGGACGTCGATACGCACCGTGTCTCGACGGAGCAAAATGGAAGACCGTAGTGGCCCTGACTAGACCCCGTCTACGAATACTAATCTTGCCATGTAATTTCAAACCTGCCAAACAACTGTACCAGCTCTCTGCTTATGGTAAACGGGCGGGCGGGCACTAAGCATCAAGTCATCTAACCATTGTTCAAAACCAAACTGTTGTTCATGCTGACTTCGATCACTAGCTAGCCATGCCTCTTTCGCTGTGTCGCCGGCTGTTGCCGCTCCTCCTTCTCCTCTTGGTTGCCGCTTCCCATGGCGATGCTTCCGGTGACACCTACGACACCTCCATGTGCCTGCAGAAACCAACCACCTGCGGGAACGTCAGTATCAGCTACCCGTTTTACCTTGCTACGAAGACGAAAGATATCAACGGGTCCATCAACTCATACTGCGGATACCCCGGCCTGGCGATCGATTGCGACGACGGCAAGCCCATCCTGCAACTCGATGGCACCGAGAAGTACAAGGTTAACTACATCGACTACGGGAGCATCACCAGCGTGTCCCTAGTCGATCAGGAGGTCGTGGACGACAGCAGCGGCTGCCCAAGAGTCGATCACAACATGACGATCCCACCGATCTCATGGCTGTTCTTGCCTGGCGTGTCGGTCAATTACCTCGTCTTTTTTCTCGGCTGCTCCATCACGAATCTCTTCCTCCCACGGGAAAACACCGGCCTGATCACCTGCAGCTTTGCCGGTCTCACTGGACAGTCGTACGTGCTTCCGAAGGATCAAGTGCCCCCTGGGAACTGGTCGCAGATTTGCGAGAGAACCTTCGAAGTTCCTGTGCTCAAATACCAACAGATGGACCCAAAAGGCGACTCATGGAGGGAGGGTGGATACAGCCAGGTTCTTCGTCAGGGATTCCCGTTGTCAGTGAACGATAGCAGGAGGCCCCCCAATTGTGCGCAGTGCGAGGAGTCCAAAGGACGGTGCGGTTTCAGCCAAGCCGGGGAATTCGTGAGCTGCTTGTGCCCAAACGGGCGAGTGCGCTCTCTCAGGTGCGGTGCCAGCGACCTCACCGGTGAGCCATCCGAACATCGTACTGCCCTAGTACCCTTTTCACTTCTTGTTTTGTTTTCTTCCTTTCGGAATCGCCTGAACTTTTTTGGTCTGGGATTTAGGTGGACTACTGTCCCCTTTTCGAGAAGGTGTGGAATTTATTTTTCATGAGAAGAGAGTTATGCAAATCAAATACAGTATATAAATGGTGTCATGCATCTATATGGCTGCATCAAAGGCTACATGCGAGCTTGGGAAAACCTTTTAGCTAGTTTATGGGCATCAGCATCCCTGGACTCCTTTCCCCCTACCGGGCATTTGGGACAGGGCAGTGAAAGCCTAGGCCTGGGCCAGCCCTTGATATACTATTGTCAGTGACAATTTACAGAGTATATATTACCAATCCTAAATGCGAAAAACTAATCATACAGAATTTTGTTGTTGGTACAGTGCAAGCAGCATCTTGAGAAAAAAGTATAGTGCAAGTAATGTACATATACAATTATTGATTAGTAACTGCATATTTAATCTATTTACATGAATTTCTGTTTGAATATTTCAGGGTATTCAAGCTTAAAGGGGAGAAAGAAACTTTGTAAGAGACTACTCTATCTCTATATGCTTCTTATTTGCATCCATATAGATTCACTCTGGCCATGTGTTTTTAAAATGATTGCGTCCACAATCTGTAAGGCAAAGCAAAATTTGTGCTACACAGACTCGAAATCTGCCATGGCAATTGAAAATGAATTTTATGCACTAGCCATTTAGGAAGCAATAGGACTATCTTTATGAACTGTACTCTTCATGCTTTGGCTTTGCTAATATTTAGCCAAATTTTTTGTACCCTTATCAGTATTCAGCTATGCTGTAATGGATAAGACTAAATATTTTCATTCCATTCTGATGCCTTTCCCTGTTCCAAATTGTCTACATGCAGATATAATAGCAGGCACCTCAAGCGTGCTATTGCTATGTCTACTTTCCTTTGTGTGTTTGTTCGGTCTCAAGAAGTATAGGTACAGAAGGATTTCAAAGGGAACACCAAGGATTGAGTCCTTCCTACAAAGAAATGGAACCCTACATCCAAAGAGATACACTTACGCAGAAGTGAAAAGGATGACGAAATCTTTTGCTGAAAAGCTAGGCCACGGTGGATTTGGTGCTGTTTACAGAGGCAAACTATCTGATGGCCGCCAGGTAGCAGTCAAGATATTAAAGGACTCCAAGGGTGATGGGGAAGAATTCATCAATGAGGTTGCTAGTATTAGTAGAACTTCTCACGTCAACGTGGTGACTCTGTTAGGATTTTGCTTGCATGGATCCAAAAGGGCTCTAATCTATGAGTATATGCCAAATGGTTCACTTGAAAGATATGCTTTCCGCAAGAACTCCAAAGACGAATTTTTACTTACTTGGGAGAAGTTATTTGATGTAGCAGTTGGAATTGCCCGAGGACTTGAGTATCTTCACCGTGGATGCAACACCCAAATCGTGCATTTCGATATTAAACCCCACAACATTCTACTAGATCAAGAATTCTGCCCTAAGATCTCAGATTTTGGAATGGCTAAGCTTTGTGCTAACAAAGAGAGTATCATCTCCATTGCCGGTGCAAGAGGAACAATAGGCTATATTGCCCCGGAGGTCTATTCAAAGCAGTTTGGAGCAATAAGTAGCAAATCTGATGTCTATAGCTATGGAATGATGATCCTTGAAATGGTCGGGGCAAGGGAGAGGAACATAGATGCCAATAGTGAATCTAGTAGCCACTATTTCCCACAATGGATTTATGAACATCTAGATGAATACTGCATTTGTTCTTCTGAGATTAACGGTGCGATCACAGAGCTTGTAAGAAAGATGATAGTGGTTGGGCTGTGGTGCATACAAGTAGTTCCAACTAACCGCCCAACAATGACTAGAGTCGTCGAAATGCTTGAAGGTAGCACGAGCGGTCTGGAATTGCCACCAAAAGTGCTATTGAGCTGGTAAGCATCCACAAATTTCGATTGAATGAACATTGTTCCTCACTTCTTCCAGTGTTGTACAACTGCAAATACTATTTAGCAGTTCCAAAATTTAAGAAGAGATTTGGATTTGAAACCAAACTCACTACAATGTCGACCCTCTTTTGCCCAGCTATACTCTAGATAGACTGTACGTTACAAATTCATCGGTTGGCTATGGTTTCAAAGTTTCAATTTCTATAAAAATACTGTATAAGTTACAAACAGCAATTAAAACTTCCAGCTGAGCTGCAATGCGGAACTACGGATACTTGAACTGTAAACTGGACATCGCAGTTCCAGAATCAGAGCTTGCCTGAAGTCAGAGTAGCAGTTCAGACTTCAGATCTCAGAAGTTCACCATCCGCCGTCACCCGAACCGGTGCCTGAGTCAAGGCCCAGCGACCGCGGCGGCTCAGGAATGTGGCGAGCGCAGCGAAGGCTGGCACGGCTGGCTGCATACAGGGTCGAGGGAGATGGGCCGGTATAGCGCGGCGAGCTGCGGACGGAGGAGGATGCGGCGGCGTGACGAAGGGCGATGCGACGCGTACGTGTCAGTCGGGGATTCTGGAGTAGGATTTCTTCTCAGTTCATCTCTAGCGGGCCTTGAGCTTGTAGGGCTGGGAATCGGCATGATCTTCGCACTTTGCATTTTGGGCCTTTTGCCCAAATATACATGTACCTATAAAATTTATAAATGTATGTATACGAAATATATATATATATACATATAAAGTTGTATAAACTTTCTATACATATCTATATATTTTTTTATATATAAATTTTATATGTATATGTATATACTTTTGATGCATAATTTTTTTTAATATACACATACAAACTATATGCATAGGTACAAATTTTATATGCATACATACAAGTATATGTATCTATGTATGCGTGCAGATGTGGTATTTCGTACTGTACGGAAACCGATCGTGTCGATGATCGCTCATTAGCGATGTCACCAAATATGGGCACGTCTTATATTGGTTTCCTCCAAAAGCTGGACGCACACGCATTGCTCTGATCAGGGACACCGCGGAGCGCTGTCGGAACGATCTGTCCACCGGGACGGCCGACCTGTCAGATCGGTTGGGTTTGCTCTAGGATTTGTTACCGGAATGTGTTTGCCACGTACAACTCTGCTGCGCCAATGACCACGCCCTGTGATGTTGGTGCTGATGATTCCACAGGTGCCCGGGGTGGTAATGGGCTAGTGCATATGGGTTATTTTATGGAATAAGTTCATCTGAGGTTTCTTAATTGTCAACGAATTCGATTTTCGTCCTTTAACCAAAAACCAGATACAACAGGTCTCTTAACTATCAAAACCGGTTCAAACGTGGTCCCTTGACGGTTTGGAAAGCAATTTTGACTGATGTGGCACCTACGTGGTCAGTTTGACTAGGTCTTATTTGTAACCATATGTATTATAATGAAAATAGCAGCAACAGCAAGGTCTTATTTGTATTTTCATACGTGGATGGGCCTGAATACGTATGAAAATACCCAGCTTATACACATCGATGGGCCTGAATTGAAGCCATACCAATAAGGCGTCCCAGGCCAGCCATCCACTGTAACTGAAGCCAATAAGCACCCGTAGTTCTCTCTCGAAAAAAAAAAGAAAAATTATCGGCACATGTTGGGACTCGCCTAATCCCTGAAATGATTTTTATCGGTACCAATGACCGAGTCACCAGACCTGAAATGATTGATTGCAGCAGAAGACAATCTATACTATCATCTCTGCCGCCGCCACCAACCGAAGATATCCCAGCTGTCCCAGAAGCTGCTGCCAATATCCCAGGAAGCTCAGGAGTACTGCCTCTCTCTGATCTCCAGAGGTATATATGTCACTCATCTCTACTTCTAGTTATCTCTATCAACATATATAAACTAGCAGACTTTGTTTTGTGGCTATGAATGGATGAATATGCTGCGTTATGTATACAAGTTGAGGTGAAAGCTTTGAATGGATTACGAGATTATAAATCATACAATATCATATTACTAAAAGAGATCCATCCTGTTCATTAGGAAAGAAACATTTGAACGAAACAAAAATTGTTAAGTATGAAAATTTTAAAATTGTTAAGTACGAAAATTTTAGCTGTCCAGAAGGAATAGAATTCACCAACTTAAAAAGGTGTAGAAGAGTTGTAGGAAATTTTAGTGATGCTGACGAGAAGGGTAACCCCTCCTTTACACTTGTTTTAAACTAGGGAGTAGCGTTTACGAAGTTGTAGCCTTAGGTATTATAATGTACTCCTTCTACCTCATAAAAATAAGGCGCGCATGTATTTTAAAATTTAAATTTTGAAACATTTGATCAACAATTAGCACTGAATTATATTTGCTAAAAATAGTATCATTTGATTGATATTTGAATTTACTTTCAAATAGTTATAATTTTGTTGCTAAAAAACTTATATTATATGAAAAATTATAAGCCAAAAATTAATTTTAGAGACTGTATCGAATTTGACCGTGCCTTATATTATGGGATGGAGGGAGTAAGTTACTAGCATTATGATGCTAAAGTTTTGGCATGTGTCACGTAACATTAGGTATTATAGCTATAAAGTTTTACAAAACACGTTGTTCAGGTTATGTATTATAGCTATAGAGTTTTACAAAACACGTTGTTCATCGTTTTGATTTTGATCTATCACAATTTTGAGTTCTACAATTGCATCTTAAATTTATGAGCTTTTTTATCTATCATACAAAAGTTGTATCCATGTAAGGAAAGTCTTTTGAAAATTTTTGATATAAGAATATATCAAATTGGTTAATGGTGTGATTTTGTAAAATTTTTGCATCATAATACCTGATTATGTGTTGCACATTAAAATTCATGTGATTTTGTGTAACTTGTATTATAATAGGTGTGGTTTATATTAAATCTTACCTACTTAAAAAGTTCATAACTTTCCGTCATCCGTACGCGCCAGGAAAAAAAACTACACGCAAAAAAAAGGTGAAGGCACTGTAGCGAATGAGAACGAAAAGTAGACTTATGCCGTGACTTCTTTTCCTTGGCTCGATTGAAGGAAGGACATAAACTGGACTTCGGAAAGGACGTGGGTTGAAGAGAGCCAAAAGAAAAAAGGCCGGTTTGCGAAGGAACGTAATCTGGACTTTTTCTAGAGAGAAGAAAGATTGGGCTGAATTTAGCCCAGATCTTGAAAGGAGAATTAAATTACTTTTTCAATCTCTATCTCTTCTCTGTTATTTAAAAAAATTTTCGTCGTCCGTCTATAAAAAAGTTCGCAAGAAAATTCCTCCAAAAAAAGGTTTGTGGAAAAAAAAAGTTTCGCGCAACGTTAAAAAATGTCCGATTTAAAAAAAATCGGCTCGTCATTTTCAGCTTTTCTAAAAATTTCTCAAACCCAATTCGAAAATTTAAAAGCAAATTCATTTTTTCCTTTTTGAATTACTTTTTTAATTAGTCTTCCTGTATTCAAAATTCATTTAAATTCTCATATATCAAAATCCACCTAAAGATGCAAAAGTTTATATAAACCACGCGAAAAAAACAAAGTTTATAAAAAAAACCGCTCCAAAAAATTGTTAGAAAAACACCGTTTACGAAAATAGATAAAAAAAAAACCATCTGACTCAATGCGAGAAAAAACCATCGTTTATAAAAAAATGCTTCAAGAAAACTGTCCGACTCAACGCGAGAAAAAACCACCGTTTATAAAAAAGCAAAAAAAAGACATCCATAAAAAATGAAAAAGAATAAAAAAATATCCGATTTATACGGCAACGCAAAAAAAACCCCATAAAACTGCAAAATTAACATGGTTATCCATCATTGGGTGTGCTCTGCTCATAGCTAAAGGCCTAAGCTAAAAGTAGGATGAACTGAAATATATAATGGGTTTCTATTTTGTTTAGAAGGTATAAATTATTTATCGACTATATAACACGAGGTATTTTTTTGTTACCCGTAGCAACGCACGGGTATTTTTGCTAGTTTAATTAAAAAAATCAATAACTTTTGGTCCTTAATTTTTGTCCGTTAGGAAATCCAATTAGATTTTCGGTTTTTGTTGGGCTGAACATGTGCTTGCGAGCTAAGGCGGAGAAGAGAAGAAGAGAGGAAAGTGGGCTGGCAGGGGACGTTAATTAGACTTTCAGTTGCTTGCTGGGTCGAATCTGGCCCAAAGAAAAAGGAGGGTTTTTATTTAGAGGTGAAAAGTAAGTCGGCAGAAGATATCAATTAGATTTTCGGCTATTTGCTAGACTGAACTTGGCCCAAAAAGATCAAGCTCCGCAGCAGTGAGGGGTGTCGCCGCAACGGCGGGAGGGGACGGAGGAGGGGGCGCGATGCAGAGCAGGTGGGTTCCGAGGAGGACGTGAAGTTGCGTGAGCACGAGGCAGGGGAGGGACCGACGAGCGGGAAGACGTGGTCATTTGCCGCGACGTCCCTCTCTACTGCTGGGCTCATCTCCACAACGTCATTGCACACGGGGAGGAGCTCCCGCGTAACAGGCTGTTGGTGCTGCAGGGACGACAGGGTGGCCTTCTGCTCGTCATCATTGACATCGAGCTCCTCACGATGCTAAACTCGAGCATCGCTGGGGGAGGCGACGACGTCGAGCTTGACCCCTCCTCTGCGGGTGCGGCCATGCGAATGCCTCCGCGTTGAGCACCGACGACTCTGACGTGTCGGAGTTGCTCCCGCGTCGTCGTCTCTTGCTTCTCTGGCACTCCTTACGCCTCATTGTTCACATCCAGCTCCATCATCATGAAGCAAGCAAGCAGGCAAGCAATCAATCAAACACCTTCGCTAGAGCCAAACCAAATCAAACAACAAACCAAAATCACCACAACAGCAGCTAGCTTAGGTCACAACTCGCTAGATCCAACCGCAATCGATCTCAACGACGACTGCTTGGATTGGATTTTGTGCGTGGAGTCTATTTCAAGAAGAAGAACCGAAGGAGGAAGAGGTAGAAGCAGGACAGGACCGACTCATTCCACGGCTTCATCGTGCTTGCGCCGTAGCCGGTCGCGCACATGAAAAGGACCTGGGCAGCTACGACGTGCGCAGAGAGGAGAATGCTAGCCGGCTACATGTGAGGGAAGGAGCCGCCTGCCGTAGCGCGCGCGGGAGGAGCTCACCGACCACTACTCCGCTAATGAGAGAGAGAACGAGAGAGGTGAGGAAAAAGAAAAGGATGAGATTAGATGATTGACATGTGAGGTTGTTAATTTTTTTTAATTTTGTTCTCACTGATATATGGGTCCTATGAGCGTCACATAGGACAAAACCGCTTTCAAAATTACTGAAGAAGTTAATTTGTACCGGTTTTCAAAATCATTGAAGAAGTCAATTTATACCGGTTTTCAAAGATGAAAAAGACGTTATACCTAACTTTACGATTAAGACTTTACGATTAAGAGAGATAATTCAATTAGGGGCCAGAGATGAGGGAGGCTAATGGACTTATTCCAATGAAGATTACGTGCCTATATTGGGCCGAAACGCTGCTGACGTGCCAAATCAATGTCATTACTAGAGTGAGATCTACTTTGAAGCAGGCCCCACCTGCAGTAGTGCAGTATCTGCCGGCTACGTCAGACCGTGGACCCCACTTTGCAGCGAAACACGTAATAGAAGGCCAGGAGCCAGCGGCGCAGCCGTCACCGACCGAGAGCGAGAGGCGAGAGAGGCAGAGAGCCCGTTTCACACGAGAAAGAAAAAAACTCGAGTTTCCAAAGAGACGCAGCGCTACAAGCCAAATCGAAGAGGCAAACCAAACCAACCCCTCCTCCGCCGCGGCCCGAAACCCCACCGGATCGGCGGCGGCGGCGGCGGCGGCCAGAGGCCGGCGGCGGAGGAGATGTCGCTGACGGAGGTAAGGATCGGGGAGGAGGTGTGGCTCACCTGCCTCTCCCACGCCCTCACCACCGAGACGGAGGAGGTCATGGGCCTCCTCTTCGGCGACATCAAGGTCGCGCCCCCCTCCCAGCTCAAACCCCACAGGGATCACACCTACCCTTCTCTCTCCCCTTGCTCCTCCTCTAGCGCGAATGCGTCGCTTGCGTGTTGAAATCGTGATGGTTTTTGTCTGCTTCGCAGCATTCAAGCAGGGGCGGGGTGACTGCTGTGATATGGGGGGCGTCGCCGCAGATGAGGTGCGAGCGGAAGAAGGACAGGGTCGAGGTCAACCCCGAGCTGCTCGCGGCGGCGACGGCGC
Organism: Oryza officinalis; assembly: GCA_008326285.1. NCBI lineage: Eukaryota > Viridiplantae > Streptophyta > Magnoliopsida > Poales > Poaceae > Oryza > Oryza officinalis. The sequence goes on from BDMV01000005.1 coordinate 41,186,881, forward strand.
AGGCCGAGATATCCTTTTTTTCCCCCTTCCATTTCTGTGATTTTTTGTTGTGTTTGGTTTTGTGTTGAGAAGCCTAATGTTGGGGTTTCGGGAGTTGGAGTTGGACTTAACTCTCTTCGCACAGCTTGTCGGCCACCATCGGGGAGAAAACGAGGGTGATTGGGTGGTACCACTCGCACCCGCATATCACCGTTCTGCCTTCCCATGTAGGTAGGTTATTCAAGTTACCTCCAATTTGCTGTGCTTCACGAAGGCTGGAGCGCCTTCCGATAGCCCCTTGGTGTGCAGTACTTTGTTGCATTCGGTATTTGCAATGTTGTGAAACGATACGGAGCTTGCGCGATTTGGAAATTTGCTTGCAATCGTGTTATTGTGCCCATGCCATTTTGAATTTGAAGCGATGTAAAACCTTTCGTTATCCTATCTGATGTTTAGAAAATGAATGTTAATTATGCTAGGGCTCATTTCCTTTTTGTTGGTGGTAATGTATGCTTTTTTTTTGTATTGGGGAATGCTATATTTAGGCATGTGGCTTTGCTCAATTTTTTCTGTTATGTCACCAACCTATATTTCCCTGAGTATGAAGGCAGTAGAGGGTCCATATCCGGACAAATTGACGGTGACAATGTAGATCTAGGGAATTCGCTAGTGCATCTGCTTTTATGCTTTATTTGTCTCTTGTGAGATGCTGCCCATTTGCATTGAGGGCTGGACTTTGCTTGTTATATCTGACTTACATGAGCCATATACTGCAGATGTTCGGACCCAGGCAATGTTTCAGTTGATGGAGCCAGGTTTTGTGGGTCTGATATTCTCTTGTTTTAGCGAAGATGCTCAAAAGGTATGATTGTTGTCCTTCATATGCACAGCATGTTTACTTCCAGTTTGGGGCACCCATGACATTTAATTAGTCCGGCTGAATTGATTTCTTTTTTTGGTTCCCACAGGTTGGAAAAATCCAAGTGATTGCTTTTCAGTCACTTGGTGGAAATCAACAATCTATTGTTCCTGTTAATGATCCAGTCATTAACCTTGAATCTTCGTGGAGTTCGTTGGATGATATTTCACATCCTGCATTGATTGAGGGCATTGAACAAGACACAGGGGATTCTAAATCTTCAAGAAATAGCAAGGTTTATTCTCGTATTCGTTGTACTCCCATGTCATGAAATTTCCTTTCAATTTTATTAAGGAAACATAGGGCTGGTCTCTAAGATAGGATTCCACAACTGCAATTTTTTTACTAAAAAAGAAAGCAATGAGAGTAAAAAGTGGATTTTAGACCTTTCTCTTACATAATATGTGTCCTTCTAGAAGCCTCCCATGCCTTCCCTTTTGATGGGAAACATATAAACCACACTAGCAATGTTCAACAACTACCTGATCATGTGGCAATGTTAGTCGTTGCACTGTCATAGCATAGTATGCAAGGATATCCAAGTGGTATTGCTACATTTTTTGGATTAAATAAAGCATTTAATTAATGAATGAATAAAGATGAAACAGTTAGCTAAATAGGAAATGTGCAAAGATCCAAATCCATTTGGGCTTTGCAATTTGTTAATAGCAACCTAGTTTGATTTTTGAGAAATTCCATGTTTTGTCTTTGACAAGTGATCAGTCCTACGAATTCCCATCGACAAATGTGAGTTCTATGAAATACCATCACACAAGAGATTTCCTTCCCTTTTGCCATCACCGTTAGTTGACCTCCATGAACCCCATGTAAAATAGTGCATTTTACCCTTAGGACTCTCTCCATCTCAAAATATAGCTACCTTTGAGGTTTTGCGGGAAGATTAAGAAAGTAGGTGGAATTGAATAGGGGATGATTGTGATGGTTGAGATGAGGAAGTAGGTGGAGAAATTGAATGGGGATGGTTGTGATTGGTTGAGATGAGGAAGTAGGTGGAGAAATTAAATGGGGGATGGTTGTGATTGGTTGAGTTGAGGGGGTAGGTGAAGTACCTGTATTTTCAGACAAAATTTGAATTCCATAAGTAGCTATATCTTGAGACCCGGGGGGGGGGGGGGGTGGGGGGGTGATATTCCAGGGGTAAAATGGACTAAGAAACTGAAATAAGCTTATGATATATATTTGTAGTCATAAAATATCCATCTGATTTTACATTGGGATATGATACTGTCTCTTATAAGTGATAAACATTATGTTTAAATTAGTGAACTTTGTTCCAAGGTAATAAGGATATTTTATATGGATTTTGTACCTTAAGTATTGACACCAATAAATCAGCCAAGCCCCATAACAGTTATGATCGTTATGCTCAGTAGTATCTACACAGCTTTGTTGAATCTATGTAGCTTTTAGCTATCATTTAATGAGAATCCTCATTGTGATGCGACAGGTGTGAAGCATGGAAATTTCTATACTATGTATGTTAAATGGGAGATGATCATTTTGTTTAGATGTCTATTTAAGCAATGCAATCTTGTCTGTGTGCCTTCTTGCAAGTATATTAATATTGGTAAACTTACTGTGCTTGTTCTTATTATCTAGGTGTGGGCAAAATCTCCGGATGTGGATTTCTATCCTCATTCTGATGCCAATCATTCAGCAAAACATCAATCCAGAGAAAATGCTATAGTTGCATACGATCCCAATAATGCACCTGAGACCCCTGTTGATCTAGATGAATCAGATATGACCCCAAGCATCCAGGAGGCGTTGCACCGGTCAAACATGGACATTAGGTATTGTTGTCGAAAATTTGTTATTCCCATAAAAAATGCATTAATCCTTTTTATGCTGTACAAATGTCAGTTGAATGATCAGGCTGACTTACTGTAAAAATGCATTAATCCTTTCTGTGACACCTGTTTCTATCGGATCTCCAAGTCCCTATCAGCTAGAAATATGCATTTAATAAACGCAATTCCAGTGACACTTCTTTCTCATGGAGCTATATCCACGACACATATTCTGTTTTGAAACAAACCAATTGTAGCGTGACTGGTCTATGGTCTCTCAAGTTTCAAGTTTGCCAAATGGTCGACTTAGCTTGGCAGTGTCCTTTTTCTTTTTCCTGAGCAAAGCATGACAATCCCTAAGATGTTATCTAATAGACTGTGGTGTACTTTTTCTTCTGTTCTAACTTCTAAAGCATGTTCTATTATAAAAAACTGTTGGAGTTTTCTGAATTTCCTAAATAGTGTATGAAATATCACACCAGAAGGGCATCTTGTGGCTTATCTTTTTTTCTAAAAAAATAAAAATTGTACATGCCGAACAGTTTATCTAGTGTGATCATGCATTAACTTCTAACTAGAATATGTTGCCAATAGTGGTGCAGAATATGTAAGAAAGGAGGTGCCACTTTATGTATTTCCAACCAGGCATCTGCTAAAGCTGGACACCACATTAACTTCTTACTGTGATATGCAACAAGTTGTTTTTGAAGAGGAAAAATCAGCGTATAATCAAGCCATGCATCAAAATATTCGGTAACTAAAGTTACTTTGCCTTATATAGTATTACGTGTTTATTATGTGGTAAAATGCAAGTCTTGTATGGTTCTTTTGCAGTGATGGGAAGATCCACCCACTTACATCTATTCACCATGCATCTACATACAACTCATCTCTCTGCAAATTAATGGAATATTGGTTAGTAGCACAATCTCTCTGTTTGTTATTGGCTGATATGTTTATTTATATGCAGCCCTCTGCTAACTTACTTGCATTCTGCTATTCTAGTTTGAGCCCTGCTATAACTGTACTTCAGGATCGTCTGAAGGAAAACAAACTTCGGGTGAGTAGAGCCTGCATCTTATTACAGTGCTCTTAAAGGGAGTTGCCACTAATGGCTACTTGGTTATGTGAACAGTTATCTATGCTAATGGAGGAGGCTAAACAACTTGAAGCAGAGAACCTGAGCATGAGAAATGATTCTCCTCGTCGCTTGATGTATCATGGGACTAGTGGCAGCAGTTCTCTGATGGCTCAGGATAAGCAAATGAGCCCCAGAAGTCCTAGCGGCACCGGCCGGAGAAAGGCTTCCTGATTTCAATCTTGTTCACTTGACATGGTGAATATCGTGAGCTGTGGTTCCACTCCTTGCTATCTGCAATCCCCATTTTTCCGGTGTATGAAGGTGTGAACAGTGGCTTTGTACATACCTCAACTCCCCTCAGCACCAGTGCTGTTGTGAAAGTTACTGCGGCCTCCCTTGGCTTTGTACTGCTGTTCCTCGCCCTGCTGCTGAATCTGCGCCAAATCCCTTGAGGGCTTATTCCATGAGCTTGTAGTTTGTTCTAGGGTGGTTGCTTTCTTTGAGCTATTACTAATTAAGATGCAATGCATTTCCCGTGCAGGCAAAGACGAAGCTTGTTTTTGCTTTGCTGTTGGAACAGATCATGTACTACTACCAATCCAAAAGCTGAAATGCTCAGGCACACTTGCTGCCAAAGCGTCAAGTGGAAGACATTGACTGGATAGGAACTATTTTGTGTATACAATGCATGGAGACTTCTGTTATGATCAGTATGTCTGCAATTATCCACTGTACTTGAACCATGGTATTCAATGAGGTCTTTGTCCAGTGGCGACAACATGCCGTCGACCTGCAGTTCCGACAGATGACGGATTTGTTCGAGTGGTGGTGCCAAGGCATGGAAATGTATTTGGGAATTTTTCCGTGAACGAAACTGAATGTCCCACCTTGGAATGGAAGCCGGCAGAAGCTATCAGTTCAGGGTTCACACTTCAAGCATCACATGGGCCAGTATTGCCCCTGTTCTTTGACATTGCCACCCGGTAATGATCGAATTGGAAAGCAAAATTGATCGAGACAATACATTTCGCGTCCAAGTTACGGAGGATGCCAGATCGGAGCCGAGCCGTACCACTCATGAAAGCTTAGACGCCACCTAGATCATCTCCAATCATTGTTTAGGCCGGACGAATCCATCATGAAAGCTGCAAAATGCAGCTCCAGGTTCATCAACGGTGCAAGTGTGCAACACTAGATGGTGCTCAAATCACATCCGTTGCTCCCATGGTGCACTCTGCACCAGGGTTTTCAAAACCGGCGGTTGCCGCGTTTACCGCTGGGTACGATAAAAGAAAAACCGTGATAACCGTTTTAAATTTAAATAAATTTAAAAAATAATTTAAAATTTTGATAAATTTTATATGGTTTCGTACGGTTTATTATGGTTATCGCGGTTAACCATGCTTACCGCCGGGGCGCGGTAACCCTGGCCCTGGTGGTTTGGGAAACCTGCACTGCACGGCACACTACAGTGTACTAGCACTAGTGAAGCAGCTTCACACACACAAAGGTCAGAATAAAACTAAAAAAGAATTAACTTCGTGGTTAACCTAACCCAAAATGGATTAGAGCTTGATCAAATCATCCATGCATGTTCTGGTCAAATATCAATGAACTACCTGCGGTGGAGTAGGTCCACGTTCTTAGACCAAGCCGCCACCGTTTATATCCATTGCCCACCCGCCAACCAGCGTTGCCGATGAGAAGTTTTTTCCATTATTTTCTCTCCTTTTTCGCCCCGGAACAGTTGAGCTGATCGATCGCCGCGAGTGACCGGCGATCAGAGTAGATTATCTCCGGAGCCAGTGACCGGTGGCGGCCATCTATTTATCCTTTTTAAAATTTTAATTATTTGGATTTTTTTTAACTCTCATCGTCATCACACGTCGCCGTCCCTTTCGGTTTCATCAGCGATCGGTTTCATCCACTATCTTCCCCAATAAAAATTCGATCTTTCGGTTCTCGCCGAACCACCCCCGTGTCTCGTATATAGCGGATCTTCTCGTCTCTGCTCTTGTGAATTTGTGAAATTGCGATCGATCGATGGCGGGGCTGCAGCGGTCGAGCGAGACGTTCCGGCGGTCGGGTTCGTCGGGGCTGGTGTGGGACGACAGGCACCTGTCCGGGGAGATCAAGCCGGCGGACGGCGGCGGCGCGGCTGCGGCGGGGGGGGGGGGGGGCAGCCCGNGGGTACAGGATGGTGGGGCGCGTCCCGCCGTCGCCGCGCGTCGCCGTGTGCGGCTTCTGCAGGTTCTTCGGCGGCAACGGCAAGGGCGGGAGGAGCGGCGACAGCGGCGGCGCCGTCGCTGGCGGCAAGGCCAAGGCAAGGCGCCACTCGTCGTCGTGATCGAGTCATCGAGAGCTAGAGCGACTCATCGTCTCATCATCTGTACATACATGCAATTTCCCATCTGATCGGATCGGATCATGCTCCAATCAATTAGTCCATTTCGTAGCCTTTTTTTTATATAGTTTCTTTACTTATCTTGTTTCATGTCAAGTAGGTGATTAGCACAAAAAAGTTATGACGTGCAAGCGACTATGAACTATTAAGTATTTACATGTGAGCAGTGAATGTGTCCATGGATTATCGTCTGCAGAGCTTGATAATCTTATTTCTTGTAATTAATCTATTCGGACGATGTCAGAATTTCTTCTTCACAGGCAACGACGTGCTATTTTTTGTGTTATCTGGGGAAAAAATTACTGTGCAGTATCCTTTTCCTCCACTTTCTTTTCTCTTTCTGATGAGAATGAGCCCAAACCTGAAGCTACCCAAGTTGCTCCTCAGCTGGTGGTAATCGACATTTTTTTTCTGAATTTTCTGAAACTTGTTTGCTCTTTTCTGGAATTTGGATTAATCATGAATGGCATTTCTTCGTCTTTTTCTTCCTTCTTTCTTTCCTGTTACGCGTGGCATTAATCATCTCCAGCACCCTTCTGCAGCACGGCACCTGTGATGATGGTGAGCTGCTTCCTTTGACGATTCAGGAGTCATAAGTCTGAACATTTGTTCAGATTTTGCCATTTGCACAAGGACGGATCGTGTTCAAACGTGCCGCCCAAATAATTCGCAAAAAAAGAGCATAGCAACCCTGGATATCTATGCGGCTCTTTTATCAGTAGTGTTTTCAATGCAGAAATGATTATGTTCCTAGTAACAGAGTTACTCTCAGTCCTGACAGCATGAAGATGGATGCATTTTGACAGCATGAAGATGGATGCCGGCCAAATAATTCTCAGTGTTCTTGGCAAATAAGAACAGAACAGTACTGCATGTTTGGTTAGTTGAAGGTGGACTTTTGAGCATGTATTTGGTTCATGTCTGTAAATGCCAAACCGTACGGTAGCAAGTACGTACTGAATTTTCTGTACCTGATGCTTCTGCTTCTCATCTTGTAAATGAAGGCTTCAGCTCTCAAATGTTTTTAACTGAGTTCAGTGGATCAAAACTAGAATCAGACAAATACATATCAAATACTCTGATTATAAATTATGCAGGACATCACCTAGAATATCTGACAAAAGCAGATGGGTGCTTAGATTTGCTTGAGCCACTCATTTAAGGTGCCCAGCAACAGGATAATGTTCTCATATGGATGTTTTGACCATTTGATGCTTTTCAAGAGCTAGAAAAGTGTCCCTGAGAAAAGAGAGCTAGAAAAGTGGCTACTTGATTCAGAGGGAGGAAAAGGGCAGGGTGTCTAATCGGTGCATTAGTAGTGGAATAATGCTTAGCAAGGACAAATCAGAATGGGATGCTGGAGAGGGCAGAATTCGGTAGTTAGGATTTAAAGCAACAGGCTGATTGATAGATAACAGAACAAAAAGTACAGACAGATTGACAAACAACAGAACAAAATGTATAGTAAATTTACTCTGTAATTAGCTGTTTGGTTAGGTCAGGTCATAACAGGTAAATGCTTTGATCATTGTATTATAAACTTCAGAAAAAAAAAGTGAAATTAAGAGGTGAAACTGAAGAAAAGCAGTTCGGTCTTTCAGCTTCCAGCGCTTTCAGTTCCTTGACGCAAGAGCTCTGAACAGTTAGCCAGCATAGCAGGCATGGAAGGTGCAACTCTTGCTCTGCTACCGTTTTAAATGCACAAATTAATATTAACTTTTTACCATAACAGTGCACAAATTATTACTACATGCCTCATGTCATGCATGCAACCTTGCCAGTTGCCACCAAACGGCCCTGATTCCCTCCCCCTTTGGAGAAATTCTTACTACCTTTGTGTCTATTTAATTACCTTAAAAAAATCTCAAATAAATAGCACAAAGGAAAGGACTTTTGCAGCTGATTTATTAGCCAACACACTTAGGACATGTACAATGGTCGTTAATAGTGGTCTCTTAGCAATGTTAATTAAGAATATTTGTTGACATGAAAGAAAGAGAAAGAGAAAAGACAAAATATCATTGTTATGAATAACAACGGCTTAACAACGACTTTTAGCCTTTATCGTCTCAACTATTATAAAGACACGGTCTCTAAATAATCTTATATTGTCTAAGAAACAATACTTATCTCTACCATTAAACATGTCCTTAGTTACTTACCTACCTACGCAATAACACTAAGTACACAGGCACAAAAGTTGGAATCTTTTAGTCGCCAAATCAATCAGCAAAAGTCGCAATCAGGGATGCAATTGCCCAATCCACAGATAGCCATGCAAAATTCCCCCTCGCTTGCATGCATAAATCTCGCTATCGCCATGGATGATTCAACCGCAAAAGCAACGTAGTACAAGGCAGCACATGCCTGCTATTAGTAGCAGCTGCTAGGTGTCCTGCTATTGTTGCCCTGCTTCCTCTAATCTTCTTCTTCTTCTTCCAGCGTTCGCGTCGCGTCGCTTCTCCTCCGTTCCAATCGTGTCGTGTCGTCTCCTTGTTCGGCGCGTTACAGCGGCGCCGACCTCTGAGCTGGCTGTTCTTTGGTGCAGGAATCAATGGCGATTATTCCTGTGTCCATGATGCGGCTGGTTGTGGCCATGGCTGTTGCTGCTGGTGTTCTCTTCTTCTCCGGCGCCGGCGAGGCCCGCGTGCTCCTCACCCTCGACGACTTCGGCGCCGTCGGCGACGGCATTGCCAACGACACGCAGGTGAGGTGTTCAAGTTCGGTGCAATTTCTTTGGCCGGCAAGAACTCTGGCACGACGGTGCACTTTGTTTGTTCGTGTTTAGGCTTTCTTGGACGCCTGGAACGCCGCCTGCGCCTCCAGGGAGCAGGCCGTCCTCGCCGTGCCGGCCGGGAAGACGTACCAGATCTGGCCGGTGCAGCTCGCCGGGCCCTGCAAGAAGAAGCTCAAGCTCATGGTACGTGCTTTGCTCCGTGTCGCGCCGCGGCGTGTCTGTTCGATCCGATGACGCGAGCTGCATTGTGTTTGTTTGGTGGTGGTGACAGGTTTCCGGGACGATCGCCGCGCCGGCGAGCCCCGACGAGTGGGCCGGTCGCGACCCGATGAAGTGGCTCTACGTCTTCCGCGTCGACGACCTGTCCGTCACCGGCGGCGGCACCATCGATGGCAGGGGGAGCGAGTGGTGGGCGCGCTCCTGCAAGCGCAAGAAGACCAAGGTAACAACAACCAATCCGCCATTGTTAACCTCTCTGAACTCTGAACCATCGAACAATTATCTGAACTTTGCTCTTCTTGCGTTCTTGCAGCCTTGCAGCACGGTGTCTGCTCCCAAGGTGAGTGAATGCTCCTCCATTCCGGCCGCCGGAGTACGGTCGCCGGCGGCGACCATAACTGATTCTGTCTCTGCAATTGCATTGCAGGCGCTGCAGTTCGAGGAGTGCAGGGGGGTGAGCGTGCAGGGGATCACGATGCAGAACGGGCCACAGTTCCACCTGATGTTCACCCGGTGCACGGACGTTAAGGCAAGCTTCCTCCGCGTCGTGGCGCCGGAGAGCAGCCCGAACACCGACGGGATCCACCTCAACGACACCTCCCATGTCCAGATCATGGACAACCTCATCTCCACAGGTCAGTGTGCTTGCGAGCATGAGAAATTCGAGAATCGAGAATGTACTTGCTTGCAAGCTTGGACTAATCTTCAGATTCAGATGCTGACTTCTGAAACAGTGTGTCAGTGCCTGCTACTTCTGGTCAAACTAATTCAGCTATCTGATTGCATTTTCGCATTTTGTTATTCAAGATAAGATCAAAGCCGCCAAGTCGGCATTCGATCGAATAATTGACCAGAAAAAAGAAGTTGAAATTAATGTAGTTGATAACGGATCAAGTCAGACATGGCTGCTCTTGGTCAGATACTAAGATTCTTGGGCTTGCTCTGAAGCAGGCAGTGATTAGCACTGATATTTGGATGATTAATTACTTAATCTGCTGTTTAATCACTTTCTTCAGGAGATGATTGCGTGTCAATGGTAGGCAATTGCTCTGACGTCCGAGTGAAGGACATATCATGTGGGCCTGGACATGGCATCAGGTTACAGTACTTTCCAGGATTCCATGCCAGTCTTTGCCCATGATCTCTGATTAGTATAATAGAATTTTCTGTTTCTAAAGAGGATTCTGTTACTGGAACTGTCAATGTCACTGACACGTGGCACTCGTGTTTGATTGACAGTATCGGAAGCCTTGGCAAGAACCGGACCACTGACAGAGTAGAGAACGTGAAGGTGGACACCTGCTTGCTGACAAACACAACCAACGGTGTACGGATCAAGAGTTGGCAGGTGAGATGAGATTAGTTGCAGGACATCGCACTTCTGAATTCTCACAAGAACAATCTGATGAGAAAAAAAAACACTTGCAGTTCTTGGTTCTGACAAGAACAATATATTCAGAAAAAACAAGTACTACTTTTGTGACAAAATATGTAACTATGTGCTTGATCAGGGAGGGATGGGATATGCTCACAATCTGAGGTTCGAGAGCATGGTGATGAAGAACGTCTCCAACCCAATCATCGTCGATCAGTACTACTGCGACCAACCAACACCCTGTGCAAACCAGGTAAGTAATCTGCATTTTCACCGGCAAAGCATTGTTCATCTCTGAAACTCTGAACTTCTACCATTTCCGCACAGCATTGTTCAGACATTTTCAGAGCACTAGTTCATCATCTCTGAAACTAGAAATTTTCGTCTCTGTGCAGACGCAGGCGGTGGAGGTGCGCAAGATCGAGTTCGTGGGCATCCGCGGCACGTCGGCGACGGAGCAGGCGGTCAAGCTGGCGTGCAGCGACACCGTGCCGTGCCGGGAGCTGGAGCTGAGGGACGTCAACCTGACCACGGTGGGCGGCGGCGCGGCGTCGGCGTTCTGCTACATGGCGTCCGGGAAGACGGCCGGCGCCGTCGTTCCGCCGTCCTGCCTCGCCAAGACGCCTCACAGGATGCTCGGGGACACCACACCGGCGGCCAGAGTCGATTCTTGATTGCCGCCGGCAATGCCGGATGCTGGCAAACGATCACCGGAAGAAGCTGAAGTATTTATACTTGCATTTTCCCCCCTTCTTTTTACCTCTTCTCCATCTTGCCATTATTGAAGGATATACCGTACATGTAGGTGTACAAACTGTTGCGTATTTGGGAGTGTGTATGAGTACAGAATTGTAAGCTATATACGACATTTGTGTCAAGAATTTTTCAGAGGGCATTTGTGTGGAGATAAAATGGAGTATACAGAAAAAAAATTTACTGGAGTTTCTTCAATCTTAGTGCTACTAGTAGTGCTGGGCTGATGGCCCACTTATTGGTCCACGTAGCCAAGGTGTCGGTGGCCCACGGCCCACGGCCCACGGATTGAGGTGTTCTTGCGTTGCCAATAATCGAGGCGATATGGTGTTTTCTCGATGTCCACGTGGAACAGATTTTCGTCAAAAAAAGAAAATCGTGGATCAGGTTTTCGTCAAAAAATATCTCGTGGACTTGGATACTTCTTGTCAGAAAAGAAGCTGCTGATCTTGGATGCCGCCTAGTTCAAGGATGGCGCCGCCGCCGCTCGCTGCCGTGGTGGTGGTCGCCGCCGTGCTCCTGCTCCTCCTGCCGGACGCCGCCGAGCCCCGCACCCTCCTCTCGCTCGACGACTTCGGCGCCGTCGGCGACGGCATCGTCAACGACACCCAGGTATTCCAGCTCACTAGCTCAGCTCCACCCAGCAGCCGTACGAACAATGGCGTCTTCACTGTCTCTGCTTCCTTCCAGGCCCTGGTCGACGCCTGGAGCGCCGCCTGCGCCACCGACGACCACACCTTCCTCCACGTCCCCGCCGGCAAGTCCTACCTCGTCTGGCCGGTCACGCTCGCCGGGCCCTGCAGGGAGGAGATCAAGCTCTTCGTACGCACGCGCCACCACACGATCCTCTCCAATTTCTTCTACCTTATCCACTTCGTTAATCGCGTCCGGTTCCTCAGATCTCCGGCAACATCGTCGCGCCGGAGAGCCCCGACGAGTGGCCGGAGGGCGACGGTGGTAAATGGCTCCACTTCGTCGGCGTCAGCGACCTGACGCTGAGCGGCGGCGGCGTCATCGACGGCCGTGGCCAGCGGTGGTGGGCGCGGTCGTGCAAGGCGAAGCGCCACGCAACCGAGGTAACCAATGGCGCTCTATCTATCCATCTCCTCCATGATGTTGCCAATTGCAATAGAGAAAGATCTGAATTATTCTGAAGTTCTGAACAATCTTGCCTCTGCAGAATTGCACCTCCCAAGCTGCTCCAAAGGTGAGAATTTTTTTTGGGTCCGATTTGACCAGAGATTTCGTCTAGCTCCAGAGGATTTGGACCAAAAAGATGGAGAATTCATGCATCGATTGCATTTTCGCGGTGTTAATTTTGCAGGCGCTGCACTTCGAGGATTGTCAGGGTATCAGCGTGATGGGGATCACGCTGCAGAACAGCCAGGAGAGCCACCTGACGTTCACCCGGTGCTCCCACGTCAAGGCCAACTTCCTGAGGATAACCTCGCCGGAGAGCAGCCCGGACACCACCGGAGTTCACGTCGTCAGCTCGCGCAATGTTCACATCATGGACGACTCGATCTCCACAGGTACACCTTTTTTTTCTGAAGAAGAAATGGAGCTTGCTCTGAATTTCTGAATGATACAGTGTGGCAGGCCAAACTGCCGGTTGCTGAAACAGATGTCTAATTTGAAATTAGTTGATCAGAGGTGTTTTGTAGGACAGTAAAAAGTCTCACAAAGAACTTTTTCCCCCTTCCTTTTGCCTTTTTAGGTCATGATTGTGTCTCGATTATGGGCAATTCTACGGATGTGCGTCTAAGAGCCATCTCATGTGGACCTGGCCATGGTATCAGGTTAGCATTTTTCTCCATCTTTTCTGTGGAATTTGCATCAGGTTTTGAACTAAATTCAGACAAGACTCCACCCAAACACACTCCACCTGACCACATCCATTTATAGTAGTAGTTCGTAACAGAGCTAATTAACAGTGTGTGCTTGTCAGTATTGGAGGATTAGGCGAGAACCGAAGTTACCACAGGGTAGAAAAGATCAAGATGGACACCATGTTCATTTCCAACACTGAAAACGGCGTACGCGTCAAGACCTTGCAGGTTAACCGTAAACGCAACGCCATTTTCTCACCTGAATCTTTGTCAGAAACTCAAGATTACGCTGAACTCTGAACTCAAAACTGCCTACTTAACTTCTGCTGCTGCTGCTGCTGCTGTTCTTCAGGGAGGCTGCGGCACCGCCCGCAAAGTGAAGTTCGGTGACATCCTGATGAAGAACGTCAAGAACCCGATCGTCATCGATCAGCAGAACTCCTCGAGCAACGAAATTCCCTGCGAATCGAAGGTACAATGAGCTCATGATCAGCATCTCTGAACATTTTGCCTTAAAAAACAAGAGAAACATCTCTAAACATTGCGTTGAGGGGGATTGGATGCTGCAGAACGGAAGCGCGGTGACGGTGGGGGAGATCAGCTACATGGACATCACCGGCACGTCGGCGTCGGAGCGGGCGGTGACGTTCGCGTGCAGCGAAGCCGCGCCGTGCAGCAAGCTGTCGCTGGAGAACGTGAACCTCACCATGGCCGGCGGGCAGAACGCGTCCGCCTACTGCCACCAGGCGTTCGGGAAGAGCGTCGGCGTCGTCGTCCCGGACTCCTGCCTCGGAAAGGAGGACTACCTCCGGCGGCAAGTCATTGCCGCGGCCGCCGGAATGCAGGAGCAAGGAGGAGAAGACGACGATCGGTGAAACCGTGGCAGGTTTAAGTCAGCGGTACGAGCGTGGTGTTACATGTGCAGCGAGAGTGTGTTTGTCGTGTAATATAAAAAACTTTTAATAAAACAAGACATTCCTTTTACTTTTTTTCCGGTGCTTAGTGCATGGAGCGATAATTATAAGACGTAACGTTTATTAGAAAAATAATAATTTCTGAGTAAAACTTTTATATTTATGGTTAGCGCTTAAATACTAATGCTAAAAAATAAACTAAAATATTATAAAAAAATTCAAAATCAATGGTTTTCATGGCTGCATGGCATGGCCGATGGCTCGGAGGTCGCCATTGAGTGGCCGGCTGTAGTACACTGTGGCAGACCGCGTGCGGATTTGGATCCTCTACAGTAATGAAAAGGTCCATTGTAATTTGATCGCTGGGTTCTTCTTATAGATAAATGGATGATAGATTACCTGATTTTTTTTATAATATTAAGGATACAAATGAACGATCTAACTATAACAAAGTTAAAATGTTTGTTTTAGGAAAGTACTATATGAAATTATTTGTATAAAGTTTTTTTTTAAAAAAAATGCAGTTTCTAGAAGCTTAGAAAGCATGCCGTCAATAATCTTCATCGGTCACCATGATCAAATTATTCTTATTGTATTTCATTAGTGCCTTGCTACTATATTTGGAATATTGTAAGAACGTGAACATGACATACACTGTGCTATAGGGTGAAGTTATTTTCTTTATGACACTTGGCAACAATCGAACCAAGTGATATAAAGGGTAGCCCCTTAAGATCATGTTCGCTTAATCACCAAGAGAGAAGAATTATAGGGGATTTATTCCATACCTATTAAGGTGTAGAATTATTTCGATTTAATCCCTTTTCATCTCTTTTAACCCCCTTCAAACCGAACAAAACCTAAATGTTCCGCCAATTCTCGAGGTTTTTCTATGTACCTACCTGTCCTTACATTTTCACACACTCCATTCATCTAAAAAACTAACTTCTACCTATAAATCTAGACATAGCCTATGTCTATTCAGATTTATAATCAAAATTGGTTTTTAGTGTATTTATATGTGTGGGGCGGAGACATGCCTAGAGAGCTAGGGCTTGAGCTCGCCTACCCCCAAATCATGTTTTTTAAAAAAAAATCATGTAAATTTTGTAGAAATCTAACACATCATTAATTCAGCCGTATCTTAACCTTAGTCTTTTAGTAATTTCTGGCTCCACCGCTGTTCGGATACTTCTCCAAATCAAATATGTAAGTCAAATATGTTCTGCGGCAACAAGGCCAACCATGTCCAGGATGATCACGAATTCCTAGCGACGCCGCGCCGGATGTCTGCGTACGACAGGAACCGCGCTAACGCCGCGCGCGACGCGCCGTCGTGATCCCAAGCCGGCGCCGCGGCTGCCATGCCGTGACCCTTGCCCTCAGCTTGCCGCCTTCCTCGGAATCCATCACCAGCCTCACCTTGGCCTCCATCTCCTCCGCTGCGACGAGGCCCCCCCGCCGCCACCCGACCATCTCCACGGCGACGCCCATCTCCTCCACCATGAGAACCTTGTTCATCATCTGCTCCGCGTACAGCGGCCAGCACAGCATCGACACGCCGGCGGCGATCCCCTCCAGCACCGAGTTCCACCCGCAGTGCGTCACGAACGCGCCGGTGGCACGGTGCCGGAGCACGTCGCCCTGCGGCGCCCACAGCTTGACGACGACGACGCGGCCGGTGGTTCGCTCCAAGAAGCCCTCGGGGAGGAGCGCGTCGAGGTCCGGATCGCCGGGGGGATCCAAGAACGTGTTCTGGTGATCGGTGCTACGCGGGGCTTGCACCACCCACAAGAATCGGTGGCCGCCACGCCGGCGGCGATCTCCTTGAGCTGCTCCTGCCGGTGCGTGCCCTCCCTTCCGAAGCAGAGGAACACGACGCTGCGGTCGGGTTGCCCGTCGAGCCACGGGAGGCAGTGATGGCGCCGCCTCTCGCCGTTGCCGCCGTCTCCGCGCTTCACCAACGGCCCGACGCAGTACACCTGCGGCAAAACATGGCCGGCGGGAAGCAAGCCGGCGCCGTCGCTAAGAGCTCCGGGCCGCCCTGCTCTCCAACGACTCGAACGTGTTCACCATGACGGCGTCGAACTCAGCGATGCTCTTGCATATGTTCGTGAAGCCCTCGCACACCTTGCTCTCGGCCGGGTACAGGAGCATGAGCTGCGGGACATGAGAAGCCGGCAATGGCAGAACGCCGGTGAGCTCGAGAGGAGTGTCTCCAAGCTCGTCGAAGCACGCCTTGCTCTTTGCCTGGATCGACGGGAGCTGGACGTAGATGGCGAGAGCGGCGGCGCCACAGGGGAAGAAGCCGTACGCCGGGACGCCGAGCTCCCTGGGCACGTCGAGGGCGTGGAGGCAGAACGTGTCGATGACGACGATGTCGACGGGCGGCATGGCGGCGGTGGAGCATAGCAAGTCGCGGAACTGCTAGTTGGTGCGCCGTATGAGGCTGAAGTAGCGGACCAGGTGGTGCTCGCCGTCGCCGTCGACGGAGGCGGAACACGGCGAGGTGGCCGTGGCGCGGAGCCAGTGGAAGGAGACGGAAGGGTGGGAAGCGACGGCGCGTTCGATGGCGGAGCTCATGGTGGGCGGGTACAGCGGGTCGTCGAGGAGAGCCGCCGTGACGGCGTCGCCGCGCTCGAGGAAGACCTCGGCGAGCTCCATCATCGCGGTGAGGTGGCCGACGGCGGGCCACGGGTACAGGACGACGTTGTTCATCTCTAGCGGCGGTGGCGGCGCTGGTTGCAGTGGATGGGTGCTGTACTGCAGTGTCGTTAAAATCGTTAAAAGCTTCTAAGCACACTCCGAAATTTTAAGGGAAAAATGGACAAGTTTTTGTGATGGAATCAGGGACCGTCGGATTAGTGGGTATAGATTCGTGCAACGCCAATTGCAACATCGGAGACTCCGAGTCTTCTGCGTGATTATATCACACTTCATTAGATTGGTGGGTATCGCATAAGGACTATGTTTTTCTTTTTGTGACGGGAATCTATAATCATTCTTAACAAATATCCTCTTATTTTTGCATGTCATTTAAAAAGACATTAAAAAATTTAAAAAAATTTAGTAAGATAGATCAATACATGATATGTCACTCTATAAACATATATGTTCAAATTTAACTTATACAAGTAGAAACAAAAATAACAAATTAGACTATGAATATAACGCGTAATTCACGGTAAAATTTGTTATTTTTGTTTCGAATTGTATAAGTCTAATTTTAACTTGCATGTTTGTGAAAAGATATATCATATATTGATCTATCTTGATAATTTTTTAAAAAAAATTTAATAACTTTTAGACGTCATGCATGAAACGAGGGGATGTCTTCTCGATAGACAAAAATCCACTTTTGTAACACCGAGGGCAATGCTTTTCACATGAACGTGGTCCGTGCGTTGCCATTCACTTGAGAAAGTGTTTTCATTCCTCGAGAAGATACCCCTTCGTTACTTGCATGTCATCTAAATAGTCATCAAAAAATTTGAAAAAAAATGACAAGATACATTACCATGAAACATATCACTTCACAAACATGCAAATTCAAATTCAACTTGTACAAATTGTAACAAAAATAACAAATATAACTATGAATATACGTTAACTATTTTTAGTATAATTTATTTTTTTTGTTGTAACTTTTAGAATTCGAATTTGCCCTTACATGTTTGTGGCGTGATATATTTAATATATGCTATCAATTTTTTAAAAAATTTTTGATGATTATCTAGATGACATGTAAGAAACGAGGGATGTCCTCTCGAGGAATAAAAATTCATCTCCCATTCACTCATCTTATGTTCCTTTTATGAGATTTGTTTCGGTCCAGCAATTGGTACTAGGAGGCACTAGTACCACCGGTCACCAAACAAAATTTATCTATTTGATCGTTAGAGATACGATGGACTACGAAGAAAAGCAACCAGCGCTAACTCCTCGTCCTCACTAACGTCTTTGAGTAAATGCTGCCGCAATCTGTGCTCCCCAAACATGTGACGTTGTTTTCTCCCCACGCACACGGATGTGACATGGTCGCCGGCAACGTCATCTGCTTGTTGCCTTAGCCGCCGTACTTGGATGGGTCAAAGCCCACGCCGGTGAAGGACTTGAAAAACGGCGCCGAGGAAGACGACGAGGACGACCTGTTGATTAGCAGCGACACGCTGACGTTGACACCGAATCCTAAGCGCATGGAGCCACTGGGTACGACCAATGAGCTTTGGGGGAAGGATAGCGCAACGCGAGGAGGGGGTAATCGGCGAGCCCGGATCTGACCGACAAGCTTCCAGGAAACAACGGCGCTGGACGCGGAGGTTGTTGGCGAGCCCAGATTCGGCGGACGAGCTACGAGGGAAGGACAGCGCGGGCCGCGAAGATCGTTGGCGAGCCTGGAACCAGCCATACAAAAAGAAGCCATTGCAGTATCGATCTTCAATGCCTCTGTCACATGCATCTTCGTCTTCCGCACTGGCTATGACAGGATTGAAGCAATGGAAATCGATAGCTAACATATTGTCCTGGAAGCACTGTTGGGTGTTGACTTCCTCCAATCCTCCTAAGTCCTATCAATCTTCAAGCTATATACTCCTTAAAAATCAAGAACCAATCCTACCCCATCTCCGGCGAGCTACTCCATCGGCAAGAGCCGCCTTCGTGGCTCCGCCGACGATGTGCGCTGTTGGGCCACCGCTAAGTGCCCATCGGGAGAGAGAAGAGAAATTTGTGGGATTGAGGAGACATAGAGAGATGAAATTATTAAGCTATCCTTTCACACTTAGTACCTCCTTTGACAGCTATTAAGCACATGGGTAGTACCGCAAGGTACCACTTTTTTCTCAGCCATCCGATGAAATGAAATGGACGAGCTAGATTATAGGTACTTGGAGGTACCAACGGGTATGAATGATGGGAAAAGAGCTATCCTTGTATACTACTTCCTTACTACTTTCTCCGTTTCTAAATAGTTGTCTCTCTATAGTTTAAAGTTTGTCCCATAATATTTGTCACTTAACAGTACTGTATGTCCAATCAATCATCTCCTATTCAGGTTTTTACCCATTCTATCCTCACCACCCTCCCACTTTCATTCAAATGAGGACTATTTTCATTCAAATGAGGAGCATTATAGTCTTTGCTTGTTAAACCTTAATTTGTGCTAAACAACCTAGAAAGACAAGTATTGTGGGACAGAGGGAGTACTATCTCCATCCTAGAGGAGGATTCTTATCCTATGAAAATGTTTTATTATGTGTTCATGAAATAAAGGAATAACCCTCCTAAAATCCTATGAAATTCTTATGAATTGCTTCAATTCATAGGAATTTAATTTAGAGGATTTTTAACATGAGATCTGACGGAGCGTGAAGCTCCTCACCGGGAGACCGCGCAGGTCCCCCTTTGCCGGTTCGGCCGGGGGCGCAAGGTGAAATTCTTCGCCCCTGATCTGTGGGATCCCAGCGAGAAAAACGCGTGGACGCAGGCGATTTAGACAGGTTCGGACCGCTAAGGAGCGTAACACCCTACTCCTGTGTTCTGGTAGATCTGAGAGTATGATGGAATCCAGAGAGAGTCCCCTTATCTCCTAGGCCTGGGCCTCCTTTTATATGACAAGGGACTACCACATGGGGCATGAGCTGTCTAAGAAAGAAAACATTCTTTTACATTTAGGGCTATCCTACCGTCGGAAGTAGCCTCTGACAGACGCCGCATTACGCCTTCGCTCGGTCAGCCGACCCATCCGGGGAACGCCCATTTCAGCCTTCATTAAATGGCGGATGACTTTCGTGTCCCGCTCACATTAGGAACGGGAAACATCTGACCGGAGCTGGGGTACCAACTCCGGCTGAGAGACAAGAAACAGAAGGCTCTCATCATTCTGATGGGACGGGGCGAGGCGTGCAGCAGGCCACCTGGCGCGCGTGCGGTGCACAGGCATCCTGGCACCACCTAACCCGCGATCTGACCGGTCTGCGACCGGTCACTCACCGTGACCGGTCATGGACCGGATATGCACGCGTCACACCGCATTAAATGCGACGTAGTGCGCCCGTCTGAACCGCTATAAATGCTGTTAGGTGAGTTCTGCCGCGCTCACCTAACCCGCGCACGTGGCATCCAAGCCGCAGGGGGTCGGGGCGCCCCAGGTCTCGGGGGAGAAACGGGAGCGGCCCGACCCCGGGAGAAACCGGGAGGGCAACCGCCACGTCACCCTCGGGCCCGACCCCTCCGGGGGAACGGGCCACGTGGATCCCTGTGGCCGCCCTTCCCTTTGGTCTCAATACCCCCGGGCCCGTGTCACCGACAAGATCCAATCTCATGAGAAACTTGTCTTGTGTCTTTCTCTCTTCAAATCCCTTTACTGTTTTCCTTTGAATCATCCAAACAACATATTTCACATTTCCATGTTTTTATCAATCCTAAAGATTGGACAAACCGGATCATTGTAATTCTCCATTTTTCACATTCATGTGTTTCTAAAATCATGCATTTCTAAAGAACCCTAAGGGATTTTGTCCACATATAGTTACATGGACAGAATCCCCTATACTTTGAGAGAGAGGTAGTAGTTGGTACTCTTATTAAGGAGCATTTACTCCTATAAAGTAAGATATGAAGTAAGCCATATCATTAACAATTTTAAGCCATTAATACAAAGATAACAGTCGTTGGATCAAGAAGCTTTATCCATTCTACACAGAACACTGTTTTTCCCTCTCAAGTCCTCAAAGATAATGCTAACCTTTTTTTTTATCAAAATACAATTTAAAGTATTGTTTAAGATATGAGCTTTGTTTATTATGAATGATTAGATAGCATATAATTATTAAGAATCATTAACCCGAACCCATTTTCAGAAAAAGCTTGAGATGAAGCATAGAGGTGCAAACTATCTAATTGCAACGATATCCAGAGTACGTTTGATCATAACATTCATAGATCGTAAAAATACACAATAACACTTGAAAAAATAAAGCATGACTTGTATTATAATAATTGAAAGGTATGTATAAAGCTACATTATCATCTATTTTTCTATTTTGTATATGCATATAGTTGCACCTAATCATTTAAAACTTTAATTTTGCTTGATGATAAAACTAATGAATCCTGCTGTAAGCCATGAGGTGTCAACTAGTTTAATTAAAATGCTATGGCAGACATTGTAGAGATCAGGGTATGAATTTTTGATAGGTTGCCCTTCTTGTATTCGTATCTAATAAAAATAAATAAACTAGCTGAGTGGTGCAAATTACACCGGTAGATCTAATTTATTTTTAGAAATTTAACCATAACATCGCTAATTTTTAGCATTGTCAAAACATTCATATAAAAATAAATGACAAGTTTAATTTTTAAAAGTTTGTAAAAAGATCTTAAAAATAATAAAAAAAAAGGTAGCACCAAGTTTAGCCAAGAGCCTGAAACCAAGGAGAGCCAAATCTGAAAGAAACCATATGACCCATGGCATGCAACCAGCAAATCTGAAAGAAACCATGACCCATGGCATGCAACCACCCAACCCGAAAGAAACCATGGCCATTCATTTACCTTCACCTCTCCCTATATAAACCATATTCAGCTCGTCGGAGAAGCCAAGCCATCACCAAACCTTCTAGCCTCTCAGCCTTTTGCCTCTCTCTGCTCTCTTTCTTGGTCGCCTCTCTATATCCCTCAATTAACCATCGAGGGCGGCCAGAAAGAGGGAAAGAAAGAGCACAATTACAATAACACATTACACCATGGTGCGATTCGTCATCATCTCCGTCGTCGTCGCCGCCGCCTTCGCCGCCGCCGTCGAGGCCCGCGTTGGACCCATCGTCGCTCCGGTCAACTTCACCAACCCACTCGGTGCCATCATCGACAATGGCCGCAAGATCACCGGCGTCGTCGACGAGTGCGCCTGGACCTGCGAGCATGTCGGTGACACTACTGTCCATGGAATTGAAGCTCTCCACAAAAGAAATTAATGGTAAAAGAAAACTTAGTATTAATGTTTCATCATCGATGAATGATTGTGATGCAGGTGCGTAACAAGAAGATGTGCCACACGCTGCGGAAGCTGCCCGGGGTGAGCTCGCCGCGGGAGCTGCTGACGGCGGCGGTTCGGCTGTCGATGGGGAAGGCGAAGGCGGCGAAGGCGAGGTTCGAGGCGGCGGCGAGGGCGGCGCAGAAGGGGACACCGATGGCGTCCATCCTGGGCACCTGCAGGGATGGGTACGACAACGTGGTGTCCGCGCTGCAGGATGTGCAGAGCTGCATCGACGCCAACGGCAGCAAGGCGAGCCTCATCACCAAGATGTCGTCGGCGACCACCTTCACCGGCGACTGCGGCAACGCCTACGACGAGCGGGAGCTGGAGCCCAGCCTCGCCCTCAAGGCCGCCCAGCACAACGTCGACCGCGTCGTCTCCGGCGCCCTCGCCATCGCCGCCAAGCTCAAGCAATAATAGCAACTGATCGATTGATCAACTAAAATTACACTAGCACATGCGTCGTATGCCGCACACATGCATGTGTAAGATCGACAGAGGTGGTGGTGTATCTCGCACTTGAAAACAATATATAAAAAAAAGGCTGGAGAAAAGAAAATGTAGTGTGCATCTTAATTTAAGGTGGTTAATATATATGGCAAATTCAACGACCGACATCGTATGCACTTCTTCTGTTCTTTTTAATACTACCTCCGTTTCCGTTTAATATTACAAGTCATTTTAATTTTGTTTCTTAGTTAAATCTTTTTAAGTTTGATCAAGTTTTTTAAAAAATATAGCAACATTTTAAACACAAAAGAAACTTATTATCAAAATATATTAAATATTGATTTTAATGAAACTAATTTTTCGTTGTAGACATTGCTAAATTTTTCTATATGCATGGTTAAACTTAAAAAAATTTAAGTAGAAAAAGGGTCAAAGCGACTTATAAAAGAGTATATAACATAGTCAACTTTTAGGCATATATATATTTAACTATTTGTTTTATTTAAAACTATCACGTAATTATCATTTATTTACTATTAATGATTGTTTTATCATTTAAGGTATTTTAGACATAACTTAAATTTTATTTGTAAAATCAATTGAATAACATGACTTATATTTTATTTGTAAAAAAACTGAAAAGAAAAATGGTGAAATGCCTATTCAAAAGTCAAAAATGTTATATATTATAAAACAAAGAGAATATATATTAGGCGTCTTGATTAAGAAAAGAATATTTTCGCTGGACATGAATGTATTCATCATTCATCAGAAATTCAGAACCAATGAGTCAATGAGCCAGTAAATTTCTGGAGCTCGGGAAACAAGGTGAATCTGTCGTACGCCATGTCCTCCGTCGGGTTCGTCTTCGTCGTGTTCGTTGCCTCGTCAGAGAGAAATGAGGAGGGAAAGAGCGGTAGGGTGGTGACCTCACATCGTCTGCCCTTACACGTGCGGATGTCGTATGTCGCATTGCACGGGTCTGGCCGAGCAGCAAAGCTCAAATCAAACGTTTCTGCTCAGCTTAGTTGGGGGACTTTTTTTTTGCATCCGCTTAGCTTTTGTCTCACTGGTGCAGGCAACCAAACGACCCGTAAGCTACAGGAGGGATGCGAGCCAGGCTTGACCATTCATGGAAAGTATCGCTAGACATTCATAGTATCACCACATGCTCGTAGGCTCCCCCAGATGCCACATAATATTTTTTGACCACTCGAAATGCCGTACAGTTGTTGAGCTGCCTGCTCGACGTTCCGCTCCGATGAAGAAAGGGGTTATTTGTATGCTGTATTAAGGTTGTCGTCATTTATCTTTTTTTTTCAACAATTGTCTAAGTTGTATAGCTAGAAAAAAGTGAGCCACACACCTTAGCTAGTGCCACACTTTTTTGAGTTAATGATATATGGACCATGAGAATAAGAGAGGATCTTGCCACAGGTATGATTATGAACCAAACAAACAAGACGTTGACTTAGTCAAATTTGCCTAACATGAGATTGACAACCTCTAGCAAAGTTTGAGAGTAAACCAAACAACCCCTAAGGCCTGCCAGCGTGGCAAAAACGGTGAGTGACAGCACGACCAACACTACATATACATCGGTGATTTGGGCCTATTTGGTTGCTACCCTGAGTAACATGTGCTTGACCGGATAACATATGTCAGAGATAGCTTGGACTGACTCTATTAGGTTTGTGGCCTGATGCTTCAAGCACCTGCCTAACCTGAGCTTGTCCGTCAATTTCGTTAGCCTGACTCAGGCACTCGAAATTAGTGGCCGGAGCTCAGGCGTCGCGCTTGATGGGGGCTCCTAATGCACGACTGGTCGCGCGGGTGAGCCTCCACGCGGTGGGTTCGGCTCCTCTAGTCTCTTCTCTCTATACTTATATATGTATGAATATACTCTGTATAAATATATATAAACTTTGTATTATACCAATATAAAGTTATGTATGAATACAAAGTATATATATATATATATATATATATATAATATAAAAATTTTATGTATACGCAGACACTTTTAATGTATAAAAAATGTTTATACGTATATAAACTTTATACATGTATATATACAAACTTTATGTACGTATGTACGTATGTAAAGTTTCTATACATATGTATACAAAGTTTTATGTACGTATGTATGCATACGTATGCAGGAGAAGCGATGCGCAGCTAGTCGCCAATTAGCATCCGCGACGCATGAGGACTCGCTAATCACGATTACTCGCCGCGCACTCTAACCATAGCACCGTATGCCCGTGAACTTTAGGGCTCTTTGAATCAAAAGATTTATAAAGGAATTTTATAGGATTGAAATCCTACAAGAAATTTTTCTATTTGACCCTTTGATTCAAAAGATGGGAGTTTTTTAAATACTATAAAATTCCTATAGAATGACTCATTGCATTTAGGTTTTGAAAAAAAATTAACAAGAGGTCTAACCTCTTAAAAAATTCCTTTGAGTCAATCTCTCTCATCCAATTCTTGTGTTTTTCATGTGATCCAATCAAACGATTATTTCTTTATTTTTTCTATGTTTGGTAATTCTCTATTTTACACTTACATTTATATCTATTTTACACTTACATTTATATCAGAGTTATATGTTTTTTTTATTCCTACCTTCTTTTCATTCCTTTCTACGATTTAAAGGGTTCTTCTTGTCCGACGACTACCCAGTCCCAGCTCCTTTTCATTCCTTTCTACGATTTAAAGGGTTCTTGTCCGACGACCACCCAGTCCCAGCTCCCAAGCAAGAGACCGCTATTGATTTGAGGAATAGACCGAGGATAGAAAAGGGTTGTCATTATGTTGATGGAGGATTAACGAAGTTAGTCACTTCTTTACCTAAACACACGTTTTTTTTACTATTGATTTTATCAGGCACGTTTAGTCCAAGCCTTCAACCAAAATGAGCAAACTCAGGGATGCCTCATCAGGCAAAATGCATAAAAAATTCAGGGAAGTCTCAGGCACCACTTTTGCTCAGGCATATCACTCAAGGTAGCAACCAAACAGGCCCTTGGTGGCAGAGGCTTTGCCGCAGCGCAGCTAAGATCCTGCTACACAGTTCATGTCCATGCACCAACCTGACATGAGCAAACTTGACACAAGAAAGCATGATGGAAGAAGAGATATACATAGTGGTATACATGATCCAAGCTTGTTAAATAGGTACAGGAGATACAAAAAGTCCAAGCTTGTGACATCAGTTGATTAAATAAATTTTACAATGATACAAGAGATATCGACTGGGAACAAAACGCACAAAAGAAATGAAGATTCTGGGGACCTAAACTGATGACAAACTTACAGCAAAACATGGGTAAAATCAATAACATGGCTGTCAGCAGCTTTCCTCGCTTGCGCGAGACGGAACCATGAAGCGTCAGGAGCCCATCCTGCGAGTGAATGTCCGTCTGAGTTGCCTCTGTAAATGGCCCCTTGGAGGCTTGGACTCCAGGAAATCAATCATTTCTTTCAGCAACCAGAGGTGTGAAAATCAGAAAAGTCTCAACTCATATTCACCAGCCATTGTGATGTATCGAACCCAAGGAAGGGCCTGATATCCACTCTTTTCGATGATTTTCAGATAGCGAACCTGCAAAAGCACAAAGTCAACAAAGGAGTAGGATACCAAAGGAAGTTCCAAACATAGTGGTAAGAGATGTGCAACAATATCTGGTATGTTACCTGAATACCCGACACAGTAAAATACGGTATCTCAAATTTCACACGTATCGGAGCCTTCTTTTCAGGCATTGCTTCTTCTGATGTTATGCTTGGAAGGCTAAATTCTGCTCTACACATATATTCCTAATGGAGAGATTATAGGAAATTAGAGCCGATGGGCATAGCATAAAAGTGAAAGGCAAAGAGGTAATTTGATATCAACTCAGTACTTACCTTGCCACCAGGAAATGATTTTATTTTCCAGACCATCGCATCTCTCTCAGGTGCATATGCCGCAGAGCCCATTGAAGTTCTTATATTTGGGTTTGTCGAATCCTCAGGCACTGGTACTTCAATTTCTACATTTGTTGCTGTGCTGGAAATGAGAAAAAACAATAACAGTAACTTGTCTGGAACTAAGACACTGATGCAGAGACATTATCGGTTTTTTAAAAATAAAATAAAATAACACCTCCTTTCTTTGAACTGACTTCTTGCCTTCACTGTGATCTGTATCCGACTTCTTGAATGTTTCTCCACTTGTGCTTCTACCCAGATAAGAGGTTTCACCTGTGGGAGGGCCCAGAGGAAGATAGATCAGGTGAAATGTAGATCATGACCTAGCGTTATCCTAGCAGCAAAGATCAAGCAGGGACAAACCTGGGTGCTAAGTCTGTAAGTCATCAAATCAAATGATCCATCTGGAGGAATGAAGGATATAGTCCTATCATTCTCAAATCTGGCCAACCGAACACACCTAAAGAAGGTTTGGCCAATTCAGAGTTGTAACATGGATGATGTAATAGAAATGAATTATATTTGATAAAGAATCATCGTAGTTATACTGTATGTTAGTATCTTACTGATGAAATTTGATATCGTCCAGATCTATTGCTTTTCCTTTAGTTGCTCGGCCTTGAGCCTCCAAGAGAACCCTATCATTCAACCCCAGTTTGCACTCAGGCATTCCACTGTACAAGCAGATGGATATTAGCTATGATGCATATGTTGAACATATATTTTGGACTATCTACCAGATCGTCTGAAAAACAAACTAGTCAGTTCAATGGCTAGTCCAATTAGCATTCATGACATAACTGGGTACTTGGGAAACATATAGTCTAACGATATCTTGGATAATCCAACAGATAGTCTGAAATACAAACTAGTCAGGTCAATGACTAATCCAATTAGAGCATTACATACTGCAATAAAGTTCATTTTTTATGTACTGTTTGATGCTATTATCTGGATGAGAATTACATTACCTACATTTATTTGACATGGTTGCAACATATATGTCATAGACTCATAGTTGGTAGAATATTGCATACACAATTTAATAGTCTTTACTCATCAATATCAACTTGTTTCAGTGATGTATAAAAACAGTGTTCCACATCCCTCTAACTGCAACTCCCATTAAATTTATTACTGAAGCAGCTGAGTTATCAGCACAATGTGAATTTGTGATATGAGAATGACCGTGCAGTTACAACCTTAGAAATGTTCGCATTTTCAGCTCACCGATGACATCAGACCTCACTATCTGCCCATTGCTGTTAACGAGGATATTGACACTCTCTACCACATCCAAGAACACCTGCAGCACAAAATTTTGATAATTTTCTAAATCCATCACAATTTCATGTGAACCAAAAAATAAAAATACAGGTGTAGTGTATCAGACTTCATTCTTCTTGTACCGAATCCCCTCGCTCCTCCATGACACAGCATTTGTCACTGCCATGGGCGGCCTCTGAGTGACCTCCATCCTGTATGCGTCCGTTTTAATGAACTCGCTCAGGATCATTGCTTCTGTGTATTGTGGGTACCCAAAGTCCATCATCTCATCAAGCAACTCATACTACACACAGCAAAGGGCATCAACCCTCCAATTTCAGTGACACAGCAATTCCGATTGAACCAGACCCAGTATTCGATTCACGTAACACACAAGCGCACATACCACAACGACGAAGTTGTCCCTCAATGATTCCTCCTCCAGCTCCTCGAAGTAATGCTTGAACACCTACGCCCACACACAAATCATATGAACAAAATCCAATGGTATTGTCCATACTAACAAATGCACAATGTTGCTGTGAAGATGGAAGCATACATCGACGACGCGGTGGAGGAAGAGGAGTATGCTCGCGGCATTGCAGTTCTGACGGGACGCGGTGAGGAGGAACACATTGTTGTGCTGGATGAACATGTAGGAGACGCCGGCGTCATCGTGGACGACAGGCGAGAGCACCTCCGCGTCGCTCTGATCACACAGAAAACGGTGGCAAAAGCTTATCGAGAAGCCGGCATTGCACAGATCTACGTGAAATGGAGAGGCGGGGGAGCTTGTATTACCTCCTTGTCGAGGAGCTTGGTGAAGAAGCGCTCGGCCTGTAGCGCGGAGACGTCGCCGCGGTAGTCGCGCCAGACGAGGACGCGGCCCTTGATGTCGAGCAGGAACAGCGCCGAAACCGCCCCCGCCGCCATTGCCGCGGCGCCTCGCCTCGCTGGATCTGGATCTGCCCCCGGAGGCCGGAGCTATGAGCTATCGACACCCGCCCACCTACCTAACCGCGGCCGGCTATCATTCTTGCCCCCTCGCGGCGCGGCGGGGTTGGCGTCGCGTCGCCGCGGGGCGGGGCCTGTGGCGCTGCGATTGCCGGATCAACGAGGCGAGGCGAGGCGCGGCGCGCGCGCTCGTGCACCGCTGGCGTTCGCGTGGCGGAGAGGGAGATGGACGGGGAGATCGGAGACGACGTTGGAGTTGGATGGATTCAAGCGTTATTTTTTGGATTCATTTTAAGTACATTTCACAAAACTATTATCACAAAAAACTAAAGATATAAAACTATATATTTAACTTGAAAATTTTTCATGGAACTATGTCTCGTAACGTTGTATGAGCAACATTTTATGACGAAGGAAGTACGAATTTAACATGTATCATAAAAATAAAAATTAAGTAACAAATTTATCACAAAACTACATATTTAATGTCAATTCAATCACAAAACTATAACATTTAAAGCTATAACATGACGGATTAAACTCTAAAATATATCATTTTGTGATAAATTATATCAATATTAATTATATAGTTTTGTGTTTGAATTGACACTAAACATGTAGTTCTGTGATACAATATCTTAAATTTATAATTTTGTGAGAGTTTGATCACAATATCAATATCGCTAGTTTTGCTAAATTTACTATATTTTTTCCCTCTCGCTACTTGGTGGGCCATGGGCCCCACGGTTTAGTGACTACGGCCTTGGTTCGGCCCATGTCACCAAGCTATCCCTACTTCATCTCTTATCCCACCCCGTTCGCGCGTGACGCATCAACCAAAATTCTAAAAAGACAAAAACCCTAGCGTGCCGCATCTCCTACCCTGGGTGCGCCGCCACCGCGACTGAAACCCTATATTACTCTTTGTCTCTGTTCGCCGCAGGGCACAGCTCGTGAAGTGTGCCCTCCCTCCTCTTCCTTTGCATGCTCCCTCACTGACGCGGGTTTTGATTCGGGTGTCACTCCTCTTCCTTTGTCTGATCCTCACTGTCTCAGGTTTTGATTTGGGCAACGCGTTATTTGCGGGGGCGAAGGATTTTTTGGTTTTGGGTGGGTATGGGCAGACAAATTAAGAGTACATATGATTTGTGGGCCTTTTCTGGTGGCAGTACCTTGTTGTGGCCTAAATCTGATTGGTCTTACATGACTTGTTAGTGGCAGATGTAAGATTTTATAAATAGATGTTTGATAAACTAATTTATTTATAAAACAATAAATTATCTCATTGTTATACAATATTATAAAAAATATAATATATTTATTGAATATATTTTAGTTTTTATATATAAAAACTTAAGACTACATATCTTACTATTATCTATATTATATATGTATACTAAAATTTATATTTAATTATTCATTTGTTGTTTATAAATTAAATAAAATATCATTACTCACACTATTATTATTAAATCTAAGCTCTATAAAACATAGATATATGCATTTCTCTTAATTATTTTTAAAGCACAGTCCCAATAGCTTTCAAAAAAAATGCCTCTTCCCCTTAAAAAATTTAAGAAATACAAAAAGAATCCAACCGCGCATTAATTCTCCTTCTTCCTTAAAAAAGGATTCATCCCTCTTAAAAAACCATACCCTAAAAACCTCTCTAAAGAAATTTAAAAAATCCAACTCATCATAAAAATAAGATTATAAATAAACTAAATCATATTTTTATTTCTAGATCTCATTGTAATGCATAGACATAAATAGTAAAAGTCATAACTCGCTTGAACAATATATATATATATAGTGCACTATGATCATTGGATTCATAACAAGTGTCGATCTCTAATTTATCCATAAAAATTATATATATTTATATGGTTATATATCGTTCAATATTATTAATCTTTATAGCATTCTAGATTATGTTTAGCAAAAATATCTTTCTAGCTCTTAAAAAATAGTCAAGTACCTTATATAAATACAATATCATTAAACTAAATCATATTTTTATCTCTATATCCATTGTAATGCATAGGCATGTAACTAGTAAATAGTAAAAGTGACAACTCGCTTGAACAATATATATAGTGCACTATGATCATTGGATTCATAACAAGTGTTGATATCTAATTTATCCTAAAAATATATATATATTTATATGGCTATATATTGTTCAATCAAAAAAATATTAATCTTTATAGCATTCTATGATTATGTTTAGTAAAAGTATCTTTCCAGGTCTTTAAAAAACTAGTCAAGGACCTTATATAAATACAATATTATTAACAAAGATAATAATAATTATTTACTCATGTAAAAACATAGATAATATATATTACGGAGCACACACACATGAGCTAACTGCTAGTATTCATGTGCAAGTAATAGTGCTGGCTCTAGCAATATTATTATCAAAAATAAGGAAGAAGAAGAAAAAAAGAAGATGGAACA
Organism: Oryza officinalis; assembly: GCA_008326285.1. Taxonomy (NCBI): domain Eukaryota; kingdom Viridiplantae; phylum Streptophyta; class Magnoliopsida; order Poales; family Poaceae; genus Oryza; species Oryza officinalis. Next base: position 41,218,042 of record BDMV01000005.1, read on the forward strand.
ACGGAAGATATAAGGTTAAAGTTTTAGTTTCACACCGTATTACGACGAAGAATAAATTTAATAGTATTAGTATATTGTCGATTAATATGAGTAGACACCATACCATGGATGTGAGCAACTTTTCCCCTCGTGTGTTTGGATTAGTGACTAACCTCCCTTTTTTCTTACCTTCTCTTGAAGTTCTCCTCATATGTTTAGGTCAGAAATGTTTTGTTCTAAACAAAATAAAGAAACGATTTGACTAGATTATTTTTCTGAGAGAATCCATTGTGTGCTACTGACTTTGTCCCATTCTATAATATGCCATAAGTTTGTCAAGTTCTACAATATGTCATCATATTGTGCTTAACTTTTATGATATACCATCACCGTCTAGTTAGACTCCGTTGGTACTATATAATGTTGTCCTAATGACCGAAATACCCCTGGGACGAAAATTTCCAAAATTTGGCCAAAAATTCCCAAATATAATATTGTAAACTAGCACAGAAATTACCCATCTCAAACTTTAGAAGTTTTACAATATGATATTTTGGAATTTTTTACTAAAATTTGAAAGTTTTCATCCTAGGGGTATTTTGGTCATTAGGACAAAATTGTACAGTATTAACGAAGGCTAACTGGACGGTGATGGTATATTATAGAAGTTAAGCAAAATACAATAGCATATTGTAGAACTTGACAAACTCAGTGGCATATTATAGAACAGGAACAAAGTTAGTGGCACACAATGGATTCTCTCTATTTTTTCTGGTTGTTCGCTTAACTACCTATCTACTATGGCGCGACATGTTTAGAAAAAGTCAAATATTATACTATAAGTCCATATCTTACACATTGAATTACATACACTTATAATATAATTTTCAAATTATACAATGCACTGTTTACATTTTATAAGAGAAATATGGAAATACGATTTATTATCTATTTAATTATGAGAAAAATATTAGTCCAAATTAACATACATGTAAAAAAACAATATGAAAAAATTAGAAAAAATACCAATATAGTTATATACATACTGATAAGAGATAGTCATCATATATCATACAGTGAGAAAAGGAGACCACAATCGAATGCTTTATTATTGAGCAAAATTCATGGTGTTATTTCTATCCTTTTTTTAGCCGGATCTATCTAACCATAATTAATCAACCCGTGTTAGTAGAAGTCCATATCGTCATGCATTATTATTATTAATAGTTAAGTAGACCGACCCAACCATACTGTGCAGAGACGATAAAACTGTAGTGGCCTTACCATAGCATGAGACTACCGACTAATGGACAACTCATCTTGAGTTGTGCTAGAGAAAAAAAAGTAAATTACAGTTAGTACTATGTATTCTTAAAATTTTTCACATCATATCATCCTTTAACCATTATTTTCATTTACACAACACTAACTTTACACTTTCTTTTCAATTTGGACTATCCCATTCTATCCATCTCCAAGTCCGATAACTCCACCGCTACTCCACCTCTAAGTTCAGTGACTCTATAATCAGTCCACATACTAACTCTTGCTTTCCTTTTTTCTTTTTTCCTCCGACAATTGGGGATTTCCAAATCCAACAAAGAGAAGCCCGGATCTAACATCTCCGCTCTCCGTCGGGTTATCTCCTGCCTCCCTGAGTCCTTACAAGCCCGACACCCCGGGCCTCAATGATGACTGTAACACCCTGGCCCAAGGCATAATAGGATTGATAGGATACTCATGCCAACAAGTTGCAACTTTTTTCCGGAAGCCCATCTCGAAAGAACTCTAAAATTAAGCGTGCTTGGCTTGGAGAAATCTAGAGATGGGTGACCGACCGGGAAGTCCCGGGTGCGCACGAGTGAGGACAAAGTGCGCAAAAAAGACAAGTGTTGGTTTATGAGGGCAGTCTATGTCTTATTTAAGCTGCTAGATGTAAGCGGGCCCGGCCTCGTGGAGGCGGGACGTTACAGTATGGTATCAGAGCCAACTCTCGCGGTTTCACGGGCGCGTGTGTCGCAGTTGCGCAGGCATGGTGCGCATGGCTGGTGTGGACCCGGTGTGGTCACACAGCATGGCACATGTGCTGGCACTGGACACACGGACGTGGCCAAGAGAGGGAGAGGGAGTTCCTGGCTTGGGGTTGATCGACGAGGACGTCGATATCTTAAGGGGGTGAGGATGTAACACCCCGGCCCAAGGCATAATAGGATTGATAGGATACTCATGCCAACAAGTTGCAACTTCTTTTCCGGAAACCCATCTCGAAAGAACTCTAAAGTTAAACGTGCTTGGCTTGGAGAAATCTAGGGATGGGTGACTGACCGGGAAGTCCCGGGTGCGCACGAGTGAGGACAAAGTGCGTAGAAAAGACAGGTGTTGGTTTGTGAGGGCAGTTTATGTCCTATTTAAGCTGCTAGATATAAGCGGGCCCGGCCTCGTGGAGGCGGTACGTTACAATGACTATGACAATAGCGTGCATGATGATAATGGAGGAGAAAAGACATGTCGATGACTAGAAAATGTGGCTGCACATGCGACGGCGGAGAGGAGGAACGATGGTGGCTTATGGAGAAAGAGTGGTGCGGCGGAGAGGAGGAACGATGGTGGCTTATGGAGAAAGAGTGGTGGTGACGGTGCATGGAACGACAACTAGTGGTTGCCGGTGGTGATATGAGGAATTTGCTGTCGACATAATCCCCAACCGAATTTGTTGCATTTTTTTCTTTGAGTACTGCTGATATGTGGGTCATCAGTCATCATAAAGAATGAGAAACATAGTAAATCATATCATTCACTCCTTTTATTTCAAAATATAAAAGATTTTAGAAAAATAAGACACATTCATAATAATAATCCAAAATCATTTATATTTCAGAGGGATAAAAACCTATTGTTTTTGGTGCAGTTGCGGGGAGCTTTCCCGTAGCTACAGTACAACAGTAGCCTTCCTCACGCGTCAGCCGTTGGATCTAGCAGCCCTAGCCAATCGGAGCCGTCCGTTTCCCTGGCACCTCTCCCGGTTCCTAGTTGCCCGCACGGCCGCAACCCTAACCCTTCTCTCCTCGATCCCTCTCTTCCAACTTCCCACGCGCCGCCGCCGCCGCCGCCGCCGCCCTCCTCGCGTATCTTCCCCTTCCTTTCTCGTAAAAGAAAATCTCCCGTCTCGTCTCCTCCGCTCCTTGCGCCATCTCGCGGCTGAACAGGGGAGGGGCGCCGATCTCCATCTGGCGAGCAGAGCAGGGGAGGGGATCCTGGTCAGCATCCACATCCTCTTTCTGATTCATCTCTCTCTCCGGCCTACTTTTGTCTGGAATTTGCTTGCGTTAACCCTAGCTTCTCTTCTAGATCTGGAAGAAGCTCTTCTCTTAATTTCAAAGCCTTAACCTTAATACAAGTAACAGTTTGTTTGTTCCCCCAAAAGTTTTGGGGTTCAACCGAACCCCCATGTCCCAAGTTGGATCCACTCCTGCTTGTAGTAGAGTGAGTAGCATAAGCAAGTTTAGTCTGATTGATAATGGAATAGCAGCATCACACGTTTTCACTTTGATTCTTTTCTTTCAGTGAAACTCTGATATCATGATTCTATAACTGCTAAATGAATCTTCAGACAAAGCACTTGGTGATGCCTGCTAAAAGAGCAGTTGTTGTTGTTGTTGCTGTTACAGTGCAGGCTTTAACTCTTATTTTTTTTCAGCTAGCTATTCCCATTGTTACTATGTTTTGGCGGATAGAACTTCAGTTGCTAGATGCAACACTACTTACATTTTTCTATTTAAATTTGCAGCTATTGCCTCATCTTCTATTATAACAACTCATCCCATAACTGCTGAATGAATTTTCAGAGAAATCACTGGTGATAGCTGCTAAAAGAATTGTTGTTGTTGCTGCTGTTACTGTGCAGAGTTTATTATTTTTTTGCTAGCTATTGTTTAGGTGTATTCGCATTGTTACTATGCTTTGGTGGATAGAACTCCAAGTACTAGTTTTCTACACTATATACATGTTTTTTAATGTTGCAGCTATTATTGCAATCATCCTAATAATTGCTCATCTATCATTTAGGTTGCTGTAAGTCTGTAACTGCCATATTTTCACATGGATTCGACTAAGCAAGATTTCCAACCCCGGACATTCTCCATCAAGCTGTGGCCACCAAGTGAAAGCACTCGTCTCATGCTTGTGGAGCGGATGACCAAGAACCTGTCCACAGAATCCATATTTTCTCGCAAGTACGGCCTTTTGGGCAAGGAAGAGGCTCATGATAATGCTAAAAGGATCGAAGAGGTATGCTTTGCCTCTGCAGACGAGCATTTCAAGAAGGAGCCTGATGGTGATGGGAGTTCTGCTGTCCAGCTGTATGCAAAGGAAACTAGCAAGTTGATGCTGGAAGTTCTGAAAAGAGGCCCAAGGACAACTGTGGAACCAGAAGTACCTGTTGCTGATACACCTCTTGAGCCTGCCAATACTGTATTTGATATATCTGGTGGCAAGCGTGCGTTTATTGAGGCAGATGAAGCAAAGGAACTTTTAAGCCCACTTACCAAACCAGGAAATGCATATAAACGGATTTGCTTCAGCAACAGGAGCTTTGGTATTGGTGCTGCCAATGTTGCTGGACCTATTCTGGAATCAATCAAAAAGCAACTCACTGAGGTGGATATCTCAGATTTTGTTGCTGGAAGGCCCGAGGATGAAGCCCTTGATGTGATGCGCATCTTCTCAAAAGCTTTAGAAGGCGCTATACTGAGATACTTGAACATCTCTGATAATGCTTTAGGTGAGAAGGGTGTCAGAGCATTTGAAGAGCTCCTGAAATCACAGGACAACCTGGAAGAACTATATGTGATGAATGATGGTATATCAGAGGAAGCCGCACAAGCTCTCTCTGAACTTATTCCTTCAACAGAGAAGCTTAAGATTCTCCACTTCCACAACAATATGACGGGGGATGAAGGTGCTATGTTTATTGCTGAGATGGTTAAACGTTCTCCTAATCTAGAGAGCTTCAGGTGCTCAGCAACAAGGATAGGATCTGATGGTGGGGTGGCTCTGGCTGAGGCATTAGGGACTTGTACTCGTCTGAAGAAACTTGATCTCAGGGACAACTTATTTGGAGTTGAGGCAGGGTTGGCTCTCAGCAAAACCCTTTCAAAACTTCCTGATCTTGTTGAGCTTTATCTCAGTGACCTCAATCTTGAGAACAAGGGCACTGTAGCAATTGTCAATACCCTCAAGCAGTCAGCACCCCAGTTGGAGGTTCTTGAAATGGCTGGGAATGAAATTAACGCCAAAGCATCCCAAGCTTTAGCAGAATGCCTGACAGCAATGCAATCACTCAAGAAGTTGACCTTGGCAGAGAATGAACTGAAGGATGATGGTGCTGTGGTGATTGCAAAATCACTGGAAGACGGACACCAGGATCTGAAAGAGCTTGATGTGAGCACGAATACGCTGCAGAGGGTGGGAGCTCGGTGCTTTGCCCAGGCAATTGCAAACAAGCCAGGTTTTGTGCAACTGAACATAAACGGGAATTACATCTCGGACGAAGGGATTGATGAGGTGAAAGATATTCTGAAGTGTGGTGAGAACTCTGTGGAGGTGCTTGGTCCACTAGATGAGAACAACCCTGAGGGGGAGGCTGAAGATGATGATGAGGAGGAGGAAGAGGATGACGGTGAGCTGGACTCGAAGCTTCAGAGCCTGAAGGTTGAGCAGGACGATTAGTCATGTTTAGGCTAAACTTGAACTATTTTTTTTCTTTCTTGAATTAGCTTCAAAACGTTTTGCTGCCAGGTTGAACTTTCACTTTGATGTTTGAACAGACGCACTGCAGGCAGATGGTTTATAGCCTGGTGGTTTATCTATGCCTGTGTAACTTAAATTAGAATTTGTTTCATGTATGAGCAACAACCTGGTTAGTCAGACCAAAGGTCAGCTGTAGCTGGATCCTTACATCATTGGCATTCATTTGCTGGGACATCTTTTCATGGTGTGTTTGTTGTTGTTTGATACTCCGTGGTATAGTGGTATGCATCCGTGGAACGGCATAACCGTACACACATGAAGCTGCTAGTTTTCTATTTGACTATCACAAAACTACAAAATTATAATTATAAGATGATATTTCACAAAACTATAAATTTAACAATTGAGTGTATACGAACAAAAGTGTATATTTACAACGTTTGTAACTTCAACAGAACAGCAGTGCCAGGATATAAGCCCTTAGATTTGTACTTGTATGATAATTTCATTACTAGTAATAACTTTGCCTTAGATTTGTACTTGTATGATAACTTCATTACTAGTAATAACTTTGTAAATTTGCAAAAATTTGCAATACCTCGCATTAAATATGTAGTTTCATGTCAAATGTGGTGCTAAAGACATGTTGGGAACTTGATCCCTCCTCTAAACAGATAACTCATTAGAGCGTGACTAATTAAGTGCTTTATTATCTCAAAAATTTGAGAAACGAATTAATATGATTTTTTCAAACAACTTTCCTATATTTTCTTTTAAAAATATATCGTTTAATAGTTCAGAAAATATACGCGCGAAAAGCCAAGAAGTAAAAGTTGGGAAATGGAAGAAACAAACTCAAGCCAACTCTATAATGCACCACCTAAAATCTACTATAATTTTGCTATAATTTGGTTAAAATATTTTTAGTTTTACAAAATTTACTCAAATTTGGATGATGGTGAAATACGCAACCAAATACAGAGAACTTATTGGACGATCAACGGTAGATAAGCTCATAAGCACACGAAGCTACCGCCCCGTTCCCAGATCAACGGCGTGGATTACGCCACCAGGGTCCGCATCCGCATCCACCACCTCCTCTCACAATCGGCACCAATCACTCTAGCACTCGGGGACAAACAGATCGGAAAACTCCGCGGCGGAGGCGGCGGCGCGGGTAAGCGAGCAGACACCGGCGACAAGGCGAGGAGGAAGAAGAAGATGGCGGCGACGCTGTCGCAGCTCGACGACGAGATTGTCCGCGGGATGGCCATCGGCGCGGTATTCACCGACTACGTGAGTTCTCCCACCGCGAAAATCCCCCAAACCTCCTCCTCCTCCCATTGGTTTCGGCCCCGGACTGATTCCCCGTGATTCCCTGATCGAATCGGTGGTGGCAGGCTGGGAAGATAAACTGCCTCGACTTCCACCGCAAGGAGGATCTCCTCGTCACCTCCAGCGAGGACGACTCCATACGCCTCTACAACATCACCAGCGCGACGTGAGTGCGTTGTGCCCCGCAGCCCGCTTGATTTTTTTTATTTTTTAGTTTTACCTCTGTTCTGTTTCCCCTTGGGCATCTTGTTCGTTAGACCTTCATATGTTAGATCGTTGCAGTATGTGGATGCGAGAGTGTGAGCTCTGCTGCTGCATTCTCAGTTTGGTTTATAGATTCCATTGTTTGATAGTCGGCTTTGTTTTGGGGAAGTGATGTGTGGTTGGTTCTACTTTTAGGAGCTCAGGAGATGCCAAAATCTTGCTACTTGCTGCTAGAATTTATATTTCATCTGTGTCAGTTTTGTGCTTCTGCTTGATGGATATATAATGAGACCCTTTTATGACCTGTCATCGTTTTCTGTCTGATTAACCACATTGCTAGGGATATGCAGTCATACTGGCAGCATTTGCTGTGGCCTCTTTCTCTATTAATGTAATCGTTCCTTTTTTTTCATTACAATTAACCTGTCCTGCAGTATGCTCCACATTGCTTGTTTTGTTTTGTTTGATGTTAACCAAACTATCGAGCATTGGATAATGGGTTGTGCACATTTTCTGACTTCTTATTAACTGATGATATTAATGGGGGATGTTTAGGTTGTTGAAGTCTACATATCATAGGAAACATGGTGCTGACCATGTCTGTTTCACCCACCATCCGAGTTCTATCTTATGCTCATCAAGATACAATCTAGAGTCTGCAGAGTCACTTCGTTATTTATCACTGTATGACAACCGTTGCTTAAGATATTTTAAAGGACACAAAGACAGGTTGGCTACGTTCTTATTTCTTTCTTGTCTAGCGATTATGTCTAGGATAAACTATGAGATTGCACTATTTCATTTCAGGGTTGTTTCACTATGTATGTCACCTGTCAACGATAGTTTTATGTCAGGATCACTTGATCACAGTGTCAGGATATGGGATCTTCGTGTAAATGCTTGTCAGGTTCGGACACCATTCCTTATTTGATGCGATCAATCATATGTACATAAGTTGCATTTAGTAGGGTACTAGTACCATTTGTCTCAGGGCTTTCCATGCTTACTTGTTTAGCATTAGGGTATACTACGATTGCGTGGTAGGCCTTCTGTTGCATATGATCAGCAGGGACTTGTTTTTGCTGTGGCAATGGAAGGAGGTGCTATTAAGCTATTTGATTCCCGGTCATATGACAAAGTCGGTATTCAGCTTGAATCTCAAGAACTGTAAATTCCTATATGGCTTGCAGAAGTTTTTATCTTGGGTGCTAAGTCCAATTGCAGGGTCCGTTTGACACTTTCTTGGTTGGTGGAGATACGGCTGAAGTTTCGGATATCAAATTTAGCAATGATGGCAAGTCCATGCTTTTGACAACAACCAACAACCATATATATGTTCTGGATGCATATGGAGGGGATAAGGTAAGTTATTTCTGTTGCAGCAAAATTTTGCTTCAATATTGAACTAGGAAGTGCATAATTTCCAATAAATCAAATCATTGACACCCTCAGATTCCTATTGCAGAGGTGTGGCTTTAGTCTGGAGTCATCTCCCAATGTAGCAACTGAAGCTGCTTTCACTCCAGATGGCCAATATGTAATTTCAGGTATGATATTTTTGTTTTTCCGTTTCTCTGCCATATCATTTGGCATATATATTCTGATATGAACTAGTAGTACACAACAATTTTACCCAACTGGCTCCCCTGTAACTAAAACTTGTACATTTAAAAGTGCTCGTAACTTACCTTGTGCAACCGTTGCCTCTACTAAGAACACAGCTAATGATAATTGGAGCATATATTTCGCCTTCAACTTGCCCTTAACCATCCGAATAGAAATATTTTGTTGGCAATGATATGCTTATACTGCTTTTCATGTACCAATTTAACTTATATATGCTATAGTTTCTGTTGCCTATTGACAGTTCCACTACTGCTGAAAGTGAAGGCCTATATATGCTTATTTAACAAAACTTGGAACTATATATGTTTTGATAGCAATATCTCAGGCTGTGTGGTGAAAGTTTTTGTTGAAAACAATATTTTCTTGGTTTTGCAGCATCTGGTGATGGTACCTTGCATGCTTGGAACATCAATACAATACAAGAGGTGCTCTTTCTTAAATCATGTTTATAGTATATGCTGTTCTTTGCCTCTTAAGTGTTTTTCCTTTTGTAGATTGCTTGTTGGAACAGTCACATCGGTCCTATCACTGCTTTGAAGTGGGCTCCCCGTCGAGCGATGTTTGCAACTGCATCAACTGCCCTAACTTTCTGGATTCCCAACAATTCCAGTTCGAATTAGGTGCCTAGCAAAAAGGATGGAACGTGTGATATGCTGACTCAACAAACACTTGTATCCTGTTCCTTCCTGCACAAGATGGGTATCGTGTATGAAGTATCAATTTCTTTATTACCATCTGTGGCAAAAAATGATGATGTACATCTTCCCATTGTATTCTCTTATGGCTATTGTTAATACACAAAATTTTCTTCATCAGTCACCCAAAATCTTCCTCTGCCCTTCTCTCAGTGCATCATCAGAAATGGAAATCCGTACAGCTGTTCCAAATCTTTTGGTGCTTATTGTAAGCCTGCAACCATCCATAGAACATGGCCACATGATTAGGTAGTGGCACTAGTGCTTAGAAAATTATAAGCTAAACCTCTTATTGCTCAAGCTTTTGGGTTCAGGATCTCACAATATTCTGGGCTCAAGATCTCATAATATTCTCATAATTCTTTATTCTGGGCTTTCCCACCACCGTGGACTTCTGCATCTTGAAGGAGTCCAGTTTTTTCCCTTTTTTCTTGAGATGAACTGATAGAGTTGGATAAAAAAAGATTCAGTCCAGGTTTTTCCCTTTTTCTTGAGATGAACTGATAGAGTTTGATAAAATTGTTTCTCCTTATTGCTCAATTTCTGGTATGCTTCTTACCATCTGCTTCCTTGTGACTATGAACTAGAGCTAACTCAGTAAACTGTTAGGGTTCTTTTTTTTCTCAGAGAAGAATATGAGTGCCATCAATGTTAAGTGACCTCACGAGTGTACCCTTTGAACATTTTAATGGTGTCGAATGAATTCGTGAATTTGCAATTGTTCTTTTTACCAGTCACACGATATGCCTTACCACAGATTACTTCTTCAGAATTACTACGCAACTTGCATATTACCTGTAACTGAAAGCTTGAACTTGTGCAAAGGTTAAAAAAAAAAGCAACTACGACGCTAATAACAGGACTAACAATGTTTTATTGTCTAATGTCTACACCAAGCGGTCCAACGAACCCGAAATACATTATTATCCAGAGCAGTGAATTGCAACATACTACATCAGTTGCTAAAGAAGAAACAAGCAACAATAGACAGCTTCCTGCACAGAAACCCCCCTACTTCTGTCTCTTGTAGATCTTGTGCAAGAAGGACTTCAGAACATTCTGAACAGCTATGCTTGGCTGGGCTTCTATATCCGCAATCAGCTTCTTGTAACTCTCGTTCTCATAGTCTAGAAAAACCTCCTAGAATGAAGTAATAAACAAGATATCAGACTTGGTTATGAACTCAATATAATGGTTGGATGTGTCGAAATTCAGACTATGTCAAGCAACTAAACAAGTAGGCCATGATAATACAAAGCAGGAACATCCACTGTAGATATCATAATTTAAAAGAGACAGTGAGACACCACTGGATTCTTTTGTTAACAAGGTAAACCTCATGAAGAAACATATAAAGCATAAAGAGTCAAGGCAAACCTCTAGGTTTAGTTCTCTGTAGAGGTTCTTCACTTTTGCCACACAGGCTGGATCTTTCTTTCCATAATTTTCCTGTAGGAGAAGTTAAGTGTTTAGACAACAACTTTCACATCATCATAACAGACTATGGAGATGGCTTACAAATAGAAGCCTCTTTTGACTCTCATCAGCACGCTCAAGGGCTTGAACAACTAGCCAGGAGCATTTGTAATCTTCAATGTCAGTCCCGATCTATAATATGACATAAAAAATGATCAAACTACAAGAGCTAAACAAATATCAATATAGATGTTGATGTTCATATAAGCTATTACAACAGGCAAATGCACCAACCTTGCCAATAAATTTGGGGTCACCATAACAATCTAGATAATCGTCCTGTGAGAAAAGAGTCATATTATTAATTGAAAGTAGAATAATACTCGTGGCAGCCAAATTCCTCCTGTTGTTATGTGGCAGAAATCGGAGTTACCTGGACTTGAAAGTATATTCCCATCTTAACAAGAATGTCTTCTACAGCGCCATAGTTGGTCAAGTCCTCTCCAGATAGCAACAGTGCACAAGCAACCTTTGGTAAAACAGCATATCAGTACCACTTGCAATTAGTATTTATTACCAAAACAAGGATTACATAAATGAAGATATGGCAATAGAATATAAATTTTACCGGCAGATAAAATGAATAGTAGGATGTCTTATATTGAACAATGCGGCGGTGACTGCAAAAATACCGGAAATATTGAATCAACAATCTCAAAATCAAAATTATTGAAGATATATTAGCTCCATATATGACAGAAACATTAGGCTTATGGTCCTAAGAATAGATTCAATAAGGCATGCAAAAAAGTTATTTTCAAAGTTGTTACAACATTGACTTACACTCCTATGTTATATTTTGTTAGATCTTTTTCTCCCTCATGAGTTGTGATAAGGTCGAGCAATTGACCTGAAGCTGTCTTGAACTCGACCTAGGAAAGCAAAACAAGATAATTAGTAGCAGTAAGACCGCAATGGTCTGAGAGTTCAGACTAGCTGTGTATGTAGACCAGAATATATAAAATTACCTCATTGAATAAATCAAGGAGATCAGCATAGTAAAGTTTTCCCCTAAAGTGGAGACGAAGCATTCGCGTGATATGGTTGCGAAGGATAACTCCATCATTGATAGCAATGGAGCCAACCTATTGTGCAACATATGGCGGCACGAGGGATAAAGTTTCATATGTAACAAGTGAAAGAAAGGTACTATAAAGTAAAATGAGTGTTTTTCTTTTCAATAAATAGTTGGACAATGCACTATTGAGATAGGACAATTTCAGGTTCACCAACCTGAGGCACCCGAAACCAACAAGGCTGACCACGTCGAGTGTGAGAATCATCCATGATATCATCAAGCACGAGAAAGTAAGCTTGAAGCTACATAAACAACAGTAAAGCTTAGAGGAGCAATTTTAGTTGATTCACACCCGTTATTCAGAAAATTGAGGCTAAAGCATTACCCATTCAATGCACCAACCAAGGGTGCTCGCGAGAAACATCTCTTCCTGACTTAGAACATTGGTACCCTTCAACAGCTTATAGCTATCGACCACAGAGAGACCACGATTGCACTTCCCTACCGTGGTAAAGACAATAAGTTGGAGATTTATTGTGTTTTTAAACATATGTTATAGACTAATCAAGTCAAATCCATCTCACCTCCAGGTACATTGTAGTCCAACATCTGCTTCAAAGAAAATAAACAAGTTAAATTGAGCAGTTCCCAACAGTGACAATTTAACTGATACGATCATTTGTTGTACACCCAATCTATTGTGAAGCTTTACATTATATATATAAAAAAGTAGCAAATGGAAAAAGCAGTAGGCGACTAAGCTGACCATCCATGATCCATCTATGGTGAAGCAGTAGGCGAAGGTTTAATAATCATACGCTTTATTACTCCAAGAATTCACTTAACCCAAAAGATCACATTTTTGCCTTCCAAATGTGAGCATTATTATTTTTTTCTCCTTTTGACATGGAGACAGAATTGGAGCAGCTCATTTAACAAAAGGGAATTTTGAGCCTACCTTTACTGCACTTGCTGACTCATTCCAACATACTACTACTAGTATTTAACCAAGATTAAACCTCCCAAAAAGCCTAATCACTCAATGCTATTTACTGAAGATCCAGAATTTACAAGCGAACCCCACGTGCTGTGACTAATTAATTAATTGCAGTTCCATCAATCATTACTCGATCTAAACCCTAGTAAAAATCCGGAAGAAACGATCCGGGAGGAAGACACATAAGTGCTCAGCAACAGAAGAGGAAAAGGAGAGAGGGAAAGCATTACGCGGTCGATCCACTGTCGCGACGAGTCGGTGAACTCGAAGGCGGGGTCCCTGAGCAGCTCCTCCTTGAGCACCCCGTAGATCTGCTTGAACTCCTCCTTCTCCTTGTCCACGCCTCCGGCGCTCCCATTCGCCGCCGCCATTGACGCTCGGGCAGCCTGAACCAAGAACAGGATCGATCAAGCGAGCGCGAGAGCGACAGGCCGCTGGTGGCGGCGGCGCCAAGGCTAAAGTCTCGAGCTGGTCTCCCGCGATGCCACGCTACCTGCAATCCGCCGAGTTTGGGAAGTTTATCTAGGGATCGCGATCGCGATCGCGACAGCGACAGCGACGGCGGGCGAGATGCACTGGAGGGGGAGGTGGAGGTGGTGGGACGGCCGCCGCAGCAGCAAAGCTCCCGTTTTTATACTCGCGGAGGAGACAAACCAAAACGACGATGCCATCAGTACTCACTCGTATGGATCCAGATCTGCTCTAGTACTCCCTCCGTCGTAAATTACGAAGCTTATATTTTTTCTTATATGATAGGTTATGTTTTTAACGGATATAAAATTATTATCGTACTTTAAAATATAAATCTAACAATATATAATTATTAGTTAAAATATCGAGTTTAATTTTTTAAAAAATAAATACGTCTTATAATATAATTTAAGATGAATGGAGTAGTTCGGTATCAACAGAAATTTTTTAGTTTCCGTCACGTTGATGGGTACTGTAGGTGTCTGGCTGGCTGGCTGGCTCGTGGCCTTCATGCTCCTCCTCAACTGCTGGGTGTTGGCCTCGTGACAGTATCAAACTTGGCCATCCAGATGCCATACTATTTAGTAATAGTACCACCTATAAGATGCAAGGTATGGTGAGCAGGTGATGAGATTCTTGGTGATGCCTCTGACTTTTTTTTTTAAGATGGAAGTTGATGGATTAAGTATGTTGTCACTTGCAGTCAAGATTATTAGTGTCCTGATCCATATCTTAGTATTTTACGATACTATGATCCTAGCAAACCAAAACGATATCGATCTCATATAGTATAGTATTGTAGTATCTCTGTCTTACTATTTATTTTTACACGATTCTATTAAATCTTAGATAATATCCCGATTCTATGATCCTACGATCCTACAAAATATTATTTAAAATAAGGTGGATTAGAAATAATGTGAATAAATATGCTTAAGTTTACATAAAAAACCCAATTAAATTTATCAAAATTAATATTATATGCTTTAATTTATACAATATATTATATTTTTATATAAAAAATATGTACTTTTTAAATTTGATAGCATCCCGATCCTATGATACTACAAATAAAAAAAATTCTACCAAACATCTCGATACTGATTACATTGGCTATAGTCCCTATCTTATAAGAATTTTAAAAAAAGTTGGTTCTCCAACTTTTAACTTTTAGTTTATTTTTTGGATTACTAACTCTGTCTGAGAATATAAGAGATTTTACCCATATAGCTACATGGATAAAATTCCTTAAATTCTTGGATAAAGGTAATATATAGTGGTATATTCTTAGAAATTGGGTGAGGACCTATACTGTTGGAGCGAGTTAGAGCAACTCTAACAGCTATTGTATACATATTATGTATAATCCCTGTTTGAAGAGGCTACGTAAAAAATAGCCTTTATATTTAGATGACATCCTTCAACAGGTTCATCAAATTTGGTTCCCAATAATTTAAACCTTGGGCCTACATCAATTATGGGCAAAAAAAAAAAAGAGCAGGCCCATGCGCTGCGAGCCTGTGCAGGGAGAACGGCGCGACCTCGTGCCTGATTTGGGTCAAGGAGCGGTCAACTGCACGGGTACGCGAAATTTTTTTGGCGCCGAAGGCTCCCACGCGCGCGGAGGCGAGCGATAGCGAGGCCGCTCTGCCCGCTTCTTTTCGCCAACGGAAAATCCGGGATGGAAGGCCATGTAAAAATAGAATGGCTATCCAGGGTTTGTTGGACAACAGTTTTTTTTAGCAAAACTCTAAATTATTAGGATTATAAAGCAAATAGAAAAGCTGTTGGTTCAGCGACTAATAGAAGCTACAACGGGTAGAAATTCATTTAAGAGGGCCTATGACTTGTGCGTACAGTTTCAGGTGAAAAAGAGTGGGCAGAAAATGTTTGATCGTGGAATGAATGGGGTCATAGCTAAGATGTTCATGGCCGTCTAGGGCCAAAACCTGATGACGCACTAGCAGGCGGCTGGGTATCATTAGTGCAGAGTAGGTGAGGCAGTGGAGGTTACAGGTTTGTAGATACGTGTGGCGACGAATATAATCAATGTGCTCCGTTGTTTTTTCCAGGTATCATTAAAGCCACATTTGTACTGCTTTAATATACTCATGTTTTTCCTGGAGTTAGAAAATGCAACGCGCGATTTTGAGACGTGCCTTCATCCATCACGCTATTGCGCGTGCAGCATAAAACTTATCTGTCGTCATAAGCATCACAGTTTTTTACATGCGGTACGCAACTTGAATTCTGTGATTTTGCGAGAGGGATCATTTAACCCTCCATAAAAGTGGATTCGATTATTTAATACCATGGCCCACTTTTCTTGACTCATAGTCCCACATATTATCTCTAAAAATGTCAACGAAATCAATGTGACAACGAATAAAGTGCTAAATCATCAAATTTCAAAATCTACCTGATTGTGCACCACATCGTTGAAAGCTGGCTGTAACTCTCTGGGAAAAAGTTCACTTGAATCTCAATGTTATAAAACCGAATCACATTAGATCTCAAGACGATATTGCTCTCGGTTTTGACTGACATGATGGCTGAGTCAGCGTGGAGTCCATATTACTTTCTTGGGACCTAATATGATCTGATTTTATAAGATTAGGGATGCATTATATTATATTATATCTGGTATTTTGGTTCAGGATAATTTTAAAACTCAAAGACAGGATGAGGGACTTCCAATGAACTTTTTCCTAACTCTCTGTGGGTTTTCTCATAAAACTTGGCCTTGTCAGCTGAGCTGCTTTACTCCTGCTACACGCTAGCCACGGCCCATGCCAAGGTTTCCTCCTGGACTCTTCAGTTACTACGACCCCATACGCCATTAGCGCTGCGCAGAGAAAGGCCCAACACATTTGCCGGGCCGGCCGGCTTTTGTGTCGCCACCGCCGTGCACGACGCGTCGAATCCTCGCACGCGCGCGGACGGGCGGCTGACCCTATCTGCCCCCCTTCCCGGCGAACACCGGTGCACATCGCGGCAGGTCGGGCCGTGCCGTGCCGTGCACAGACGCACTGTGCTGCTAGTGTGCCATGACGGCTAGAGATGCAAGTCGACCGACCCGCGTACCAATTTATAAGTCAAATAAATAGGTAACCTATGAATTTCCGTGTCATGGTTCGACTTGTCGTACTTAAGGATACCAGTGAATCGATCCATCAATTTATTTATTTATAGGTCAATTAATTTTGTTTATAAGTGAGTTTGTGGGTCGACTCACTTGCATCTAGTGACGAGCTATAGGTGACCGCCACCCCGTACGTACGTGTAGACCCTCGAAAGGGAGGTGACATGGCCGGTCCTTCTCTTCTGCAATTGAAGTCATCGACGTCGAGCCGGACCGGCGAGAAAACGACGGCGATCCAAAACGAAAGCGACACAAATGCACGCATATTTTCAATACTACACACAGATCGTAAAATTGATCCTGCTGATCGATCGATCGATCTCTCTCTGGATCGATCCTACGCAGATTCAGGCGTCGAAATTACCTCCCGTATAGGAAGGAGTAATCTTTTTCAGAGGTCACGAATCAGTAAGCTAATCATACAATTAACGTGCCACTTAAGTCAATGGGATGCACGGCCCTGACCACGATTTGCAACCAATGCCGCAGCGTTACTACCGTTTCCCCCCTATTGGAATCAGTTCGGTGTTCATCATTTTCCTCACCACGTCCATTGAGATTTGATTGATCGATCGGAGCAGCTAGCACAGGAACGCATGCATGATCACCAAGAACACCACCCTATTTAAGACGGATATATAGAGATCACCATGCACGAGCCCAGTAAAAAAGTCCAAACTTCCCATTCAGTTCGCTGTTCTCCGTTGCAGATTGGCTGCTTGATTATTCCCGTAGATCGAAACAGTTTGATTCATCGAATTGATCGATATTCCGGAGCAGTTCAGTGCGACACCTTGTCCCTTATGAACATTTTCGCATGATATATCCATGGGATATTTTTCACATGCAGATATGGGATATATCCATGAACAATTCGTCACTGTCCAATTGTCGATTAGCGTTACAGCTGACGAGCACGATCGCATGCAAAAGCAAAGCAAAGCAAAGCAGCCCACATAATTTCCATGCGTTTGCACTACCTTTTCACTCACAAGGTTTCAGGCTCTGCAGCTAATGCAGACGAGGAGAGCTAGCTCGCTCGTTGTTGGTGCCGACACTTGAATTCGCTGGTCAACCTCCCGAAAATGGCACGTGGGGCCCAGGGCGCGTTGCCACGTATGTCAAAAGGGCGGGAAGAAGCTTCCCGCCATTGACGTCGTCCATGGGAGAATCGAGCAATTAACCGATCGATCGATCGTCCATCCCATGCAGAGAAAACGACGTGTTTGTGGTGGCAGTCGTGGTCGTTATTCTGAATATTTTCTCTGAACATTTTCTTCTCTCATTAGCTTTCTTGTGTGCTGCTGCCAGCGACTTGCAAGCAAGGAACATCTATCCCTGTCCATGCACAATTTGCTAGTATCTTGCTGCAGATTATTCTGCATGCATGCCAATTTGCATGATAATAATCTGCATATATATGCAGTTGCAGTTTCATCTTTCATGGAGATAGTATCATTATCATTTTCTATGCATGCATGCTTGCATGGCTGCTTGAAACAAGGGCTTGATTTGCTGCGTTGATCAGTTCGTCAATCATCCCTACTCATGTATCTGATGTAACATGCAACTGCTACGCAGTGATGTTTTTGGCACTTAATTCAGTGTAGCTGAGTCATCTAGTACAGACCTTGCTGGTTGTCATTTGTAGTAGTACTAAGCAGAGGACAGCAACGGCTTTGATAAGGGGAATTAATTTGACAGAGTAGTCATGCATGCACAGAGGTTGCCATGAATGATAGAAAATATTTAAGGTCAACGTCAGAGAAAGATTTCATGGGAAGCAACTATGTCATGCAATATTTCCTTGCACCTTACAGTGCTAGAATATTACTTGGCTATGTGTGTGGACGAGATAGGATTAATTATTTGATAAGATTATCTAAGGTGGTTGCGATGGCTTAATTGCCATTGTGCCTTTACTTTGTGACATGCATGATGGAAACTTGGATTAGAGGTGGCATCTTCTGATCACCAACAAAAATATCACTTGAGAAATTAAAGATCAGTGACCAAGAGAGAGGGACAACTCACAAAGTGTATGGACTTTTTTTTGAAGGAAACAAGTGACTATATATGCCCTATGCAATGCAAGAGATGAAACAAAGCTTCTAGTAGTTTTGAAAAAAAAACAAAACAAAAAGCTTCAACACATGAAGATGATGGAGCAGACTAGCAAAGGTTATCAGAAGCCACAAATCCACAATGTGCAGAACCTTTTTGCTATTATTCTTAAAAAGAAAACTGTGTTTGCTGATTGATTTCTTGTACTGCTGATGTTGAGCTCAGTTCAACCAATATATATGCGTTGCTTAACCAGCAGATAAAGATATGCAGGATCCTCCTATAGTGGTTGCTTGCGATTCACATTATGGTACCATCTTACACCTAGCTCTACTTGTAATGAACTAGAGGCTCAATGTCAAATTTAGTGCAGTACAATAGTACAAATATTCTGAATGTTCAGTTTCACAAAATCATTTTGAGTACAGGAATCAAGATGGGTAATAAGAAGATTCTGTGAAACTGCAGTCAGCACATGTATTCAGCTGTTGGAAAATCAATCAACTGCATTATTAGTCGGTAAGCTCATCACACACTAATTGATTCCCTTTCTAGATTACTCAATGGTTGTTGAATAAAAAAACTGATCTTGCTAACAGGGCAAGAGAAAGCTTTATGATCAGCACCCAAAACACAATATGCATGCCTAAAAGCAGAAGAAAACAAGCAAAGCTAGCTAGTCACAGTGTTAACTACAGTGTTCATTTTGTTCCAAGCTTTCCCAAACTTTCTTATGACATCAGATAATTCACTAGCTACTATGCTTACCTACCTTAACCAGTCCAATTTTCTAATCAGTTTGCTGTAAATAAACAAGCTAGAAAAAGATTGATGACAGAGAAAACAGTGGTAGCCCTACAAAGAAAAAAGAGCAGCCTAAATTAGGTGAGGGGGTGCTTAATTAGTGCATAGTTTGGTTTGCGTGCATGGCTTGAATATAATTAAATCAATAAACACCACTGTCTACTAGCTCTCCGGCCATTGTACCGAACAGCTTAATCATGCAGGTTACTCATGCAAGGCAAGTGCACATCACGCTATCTGTTGTGATGGTAACGGCGTAGCACTGCACACACCAACCTCCTCTCCTCCGGCGACGTCGCGATGACTAAACAATCAACATGTGGCTACTCCAATTTATAGTTTTATATGATTCTGAATCCGATATGTAATAATTAACACTATTACATGCTAATATTTTTTTAAAAAAATTCCTTTTGTGTTTAGTTTAGCTAGCTAGCTTTGGGTTTGCATAACTTCAAAGAGGAGCCAGCATGATGCATGCTTCTTTCTTGTGCTTTCTTTTCTTCTCTTTCTCTCTTAGCTGCTTTTCACTTTCCCTTTCCTTTCTAGAGGAGGCAAGTCAAGATCAGGTCTCATGTAAGATTCTTGGCTGGATCTTTTTGTCCAGCAATAGGGACATGCACTTGTAGAAGCTAATCGATTGGCCACTCTACGTGTTATGGAATCTGCAATATAATTCTCTGCATATACACGACCTTATAGTCACACTGGTAATTATAAGCCTATAATATACCCTGGTCTCGTGTTCTTCGTCCACTTGTTGTCTGCAATACTGAATGTACCACACTGTGGTAGCCAGTACCAAACTGCATGGAGTTTTCTTGAAGAAATGGAGAGAACAACAGGTACATATATACACACAGCCTTATTAGTCAACAGATTATATACTAGTATTGTGATGGGACTAGAAATTAACGACTGACGTACGTCTGAAATTTTTTCCATGACATCTTAATTTGATGGGTTTATGAACTGATTGAAAAACCCAACATGTGAGTACTACTTAACTCCTACTGGTATTACTGTTGGAGCTAGCTAGAGCACTGAATTCTGAATCATGTTCAGTCTACATCTGAAAATTAGGTCGAGCACACTCGAGATGCATGTGTGAGGAGTCATGCATTTTGTGAATGAGTAGAAGCACCAATCGATCAGTAACCGACAACTTACGAATTCGGACGAGATGATTAGTTTACGATACCTTTTCTGCAGCACCAGTCCCAGTCTCCTCGTGCCTTTTTGGTTGGTTTGAAAATGGCCACTATTTTTGTTTTGTAACCGCTCTGAATTGAAGCTTGATTGGAAAATGAAATCGCTCCTACCTTGGTGAAGTAGCTTGAAACTTTGCCAAAAGAACAGGACAAAGCTACAACACTACAACCTACGAGCTTAATTTTGTCCCGGCTAGTACGTATGTGTGATGGGTAACTGGCTCTCTGTCCTAATTTGACAACAAAATGCTTGCACCTGAGAGCTGTTTGTTAATGCCTTCTGTTCACTTCACTCATGCATGTATATCGAGTATTCGAGTTGTGGACTATCCTGAATTTTGTTGCTTGCTGCAGTGTCTTAGATCGAGCAAACTGCACTGTCAAAGAGCCAAAACGACTTTCCTTAAAAGAAGGACAAAACGAAAAAACACGGGGGAGATTTTTTAATGTATTTTTTACAGTTGCACTGAAAGGTACTCCCTATATCCTAACATCAAATATTATTGACAGAAGGGAGTACCAAATTTTCTATTATTTTTTTATATAGTGTTACAATGCTTGTCCTGGAGATGTTACAATTCTCAAGGTGTACCATAATTAACACCAGAAATTATGATATCTCCCAATATGTTAAGAATCATAAAATCTTTTTTTTTAAAAAAAAGAGAGGACCAAGCAGCTAGTCACCAATAAGACCAAACTAATCCTATCATGAAGATAGATACTAATCTCTCGGTTGAACGTTCACCTATTTTGTTTTGCATGTAAACTTGTGAAATTTTTTAAAAAAAGATTGGCAAGATAGATTAATACATAATATGTCACTTCACAAATATGCGAGTTTAAATTCGACTTCTACAAGTTATAATAAAAACAAAAAATTAAACTCTAACTAGTATATATATATTCACAATAAAGTTCGTTATTTTTGTTACAACTTGAAAAGGTTAATTTGAACTTACATGTTTGTGGAATGATATATTACATATTAATTTATCTTGTCAACTTTTTTAAAATTTTTATATAGTCATTTAGTTGACACACAAGAAATTGGTGAACATTCATCTGAGTGCTTAAAAGAATTTCCCTCCTATCAGTGTCTGATGAGTGTGGAACTTAATATTTTCTATTATATATATTTTTTACCTTAGTGTTACAATGTTTAATCCTGACGATTTGTTTTAATTTTTTCCTCGGTGATGCTAGAATGCTCAAGGTGTATCATAATTAAAACCAGAAATCACGATCTCTCTCCTTATCTTCTCAAAGACAATAAAATCTTTTTTATATATATAAAAAAGAGAGAGGACCAAGTAGCTAGTCACCAATAATACCAACCGATCCTATCAGCGTCGTCTGACGAGTCCGAAATTTAACACGAATCGATCGAACCCCCCTGAGGATTGAGATCGATCGATCACATGCTGTCCGTCTCATGCTCGCATGAACATATATGCAGGCTCTAGGTACATTGTACACGACGACGATCGCGTAAACGCAAGGCTCGCCGCGCGCGCGGCCACCAAACCACCAAACCGGCGGTGCGCGTACGCCTACGTAGCCAGCCGCCTCACCATCCAGCTACACACCAAGCTAGCCTCACTCACATCCGTAGCTCATGCAGCAGCGACAGTTGTCAGCTTAGCTACTGCATTCTTCTGCCGTTCGATTCTTGGACCAGCCTCGAAGCGAGCGACGGCGACCCTCGCCGATGGCGGCATGATGCCAGCGCCGCCGCCGTGCCGGGGAGCAGCAACCACCTCGCCGCGCGCGCGCGCTGGCTGCATTGTCCGCATGCAGCGCGCGGGCGCGACGGCGACATGCCACCGAACGCGCGCGCGAGTACGCGGCCGGCCGTGTGATCGACGCGCGCGCGGGCGAGCCAGGCTAGCTAGAAATTAGTTAGCTTTCTCCTACTCACGCTAGCTGCACAGCTTCCGTTTTCCTCTCTCCAACCTTGGCTAGCTAGCTTGTGGTTGTAGCATTTGCAAGTCATCCATCACCTACTCGATCTCTCACTCACTCTCGGTAGTGCGAGCGAGTAGACGCTATCATTTGCCGTTATCCCGCAAGCTACGTACATACGTACACATACTGTACACGCTTAGAGCGAGCCTATTTGGAAGGGTCCTATGACTCCTGAATTGCAGTCTGAATCCAACTTCATCTGTGTAGTTTGTTTTTTTAGAGCACTTTATCTCGCTTCACCTTTTTTTCGTGTGAAGCTAAAAAATTTTAGACTAGGCTTCAGCTCTAAGAAAGATGGAGCTGAAGCTCGAGTTATATAGTTTTGGTGAATTAGCTACCCACTAAATGAAAAACATGATTAGCATATGATTAATTAAGTATTAATTATTAAAAAAATTTAAAAATAGATCTATTTGATTTTTTTAAAGCACTTTTTATATAGAAAATTTTCATACGAAATATACTATTTAGCAGTTTAAAAAAATACTAATGAAAAATAAAAAATAGCTAAGCTTAATTAGCTCTTTAGTAGAGGTAGAAGGTAGTGGTACATCTGATGATGATCACTGTGACAGACTGATAGAGTGAGTGTCCGTCCTCCTCATCTGACCAACCAGCCGGCCGTGGATCGGAGCTAACAACAGAAATCCAACTGTAACAATGCAACATTGCAATTCAAGTCATAGCTCTAGCTACACCTAGATGCATTATCAGGGCCGTGCAACTCGTGCAGCAATTACTCGAAACGCAAAAGATCAACACAGGTTTTGATTATTGCGCGGTTGACCCTGTGTTGAAATGGTTGCGAGAGAGAAAATGTGGGGAGACAGCGTGGTACGGCTGCTGATAATTGCAGATCGAACATGTGGGCATTGCAAAGCAGCCATGGCGTGTTGCTCTGCTCTTTCTCCTGGGAAAAAAAGAATAAATAAAGAAACTGATGAATTGCATTTCGAGATTCCTAGTTGAAAATGCTTCATCAAAACGTGATGTTTGGACTTTGATTTGTGCAGATCACTTTTTAGTGGCGCCGTCGATCAGAAGCTGGATGATTGGAGAATCGATCACATTTGAAGCTACAGACACATATACCATGCCGTACAGGCGACTCCTTGTAGCTTTTTTTTTCATGTCTGTTTGCTTTCTTTTGTTCTATCCATCTACTCCTTGTCGAGCTATCTGATCGCAGCCTCGTGCAACATCTGTATACAAAATCTCCTTTTCCCTTCAAGTACAAGGATCAGGGTAGCTTTGTTCTTTATTCTTCCCTGCTATCTCTGGTCCCTCTCTGCCCAATTTGCTGTCCTGTTCTGTGCTCCTATCCCTTTTGCTGAATCCAAAGTAAACATTGTGTAATTTTCACCCTTTATCTTCAGTAACTCTCAGGCTTCTATCGCTTTTGTTTCTTGATTTCGTCTGCAGACAAACCTTGTGACAGCAGGTTACACGACAAAACCAAACGATGCTATACTATACTGCGATCGAGTAGTATTATTTGTTTTTGGGCGACACGGTTTACCTTTTTGTTAAAAAAAAAAAGAACAAGAGCAACACGATTTACACGGCATCATCGTGGTAAGGTCAGAATTTGATGCTGTGCCACATAAGCTACCGACGAACAAGAACAAAACGAACAACTGGGCCTTTGTAAAATCAAAAGGGGGTTGAAAAACTGAACGCCATATCTGTGGACATGCTGCTGTCGACGATCGATGTTTTCCTTTTTCTGATCCCCAAAAATGATTGCAATTTACATCAGGACAGCAGGTACGCGCGTTGCTTTCTCATCATTTTTTTTTCTTCGTTTTGCTTTCTCATCATTTGTTACTGTAGTAGTATTTCTTTCTCGGCAATCGCGAGGACGTACGACAAAGCCTGAATTTGCACCTGGGCAATCCAATTCCAACGACATGGGTAAGTAGGATTAATTCCTTCTCTGAACACGACAGTAAGTCGGGGATATTTAATTTTTCTGTCGGTACGACAGATTATACTACGGCAGTTGCAATGTTCAGACTTGAGAGAACGAACAGCTGATCAGAATTCAGACAGCTCGATCGCCCATTGGTTTCTGCTCGATCTCCCAATCGCGCGTCATGTCGATCATTTCCACTGCTGGTTATACTGGGATTTGATCAGCTGTGGTGTGAGCAGGCAAGACGTTAAATCCGTCGCCGTCGCCGTCGTCGCCGCGTGCCTCCACGACGCAAACAGAAAACGATCGCTACGTAGCCTGGAGCAGTGTCCAGGCGCGCGACGTACGAGCGTTCGTCCTTCTCGAAGGATGTTATAAAACACACTTATCTCCGATCCAACATAGTTACGATGTACTCCATTTAACTGGTTAAGGTGTCAGTTAGTCGTAACCACACCTATAATACCTTTACAAGTTTAACTCTTTCATATATTATTACAGTATATCCAAATCCTAATTTATAATCGTTTTTATACATATATACGACGTAAACTTTAAGAGACATGGCATGGAAGGGCGGGTCCACCCGTCGGCGGGGGAGGACAGGGGGTGACGCGGCGAGACAGCGATCGGGCGGGTTAATTACTACTTGACCGCGTCCGAGGATGGAAAAATGTGGCGGATCTGGGCGTATTTTTATTGACGCGCGGACGAGACAGCCCGATGGAACACCAAGGTCGGCAGGGCAAGGTCACGGAAATCAACGGGGAGTACTAAACTTTATGTTAAAAATAATTAAACAGAGATGTGTAAACTTCTGCTACGTGAGATGATCGGTGAAAGTACCATCTAGTGGCCGGGCTAATTTTGTGGTTGTACCATATTTGATATTTCTGTTTTTAAGTAGAGATGGGGAGAGTTGAGGATATTTTCCTCGTTTTCTTAAAATATATGTAAAAGAGAGATTTTATGATCATGGAAAAAACACATATAAATATTTTGATACCTCGAGATACCAAGTTTAATGATAGAAAAATATGGTACTTCTCGATATCTTATTAAGAATGATAAAATTACTCTATGAAAAAAATCGCAAAAGATTTTGTCCTCCTTTAAAAATAAAACCATACAAAAAACGCTGACATTGGTATAATATATATGTGCTAGTATCTCATAAGATTTGAAGTTTAACTTTCCTAAAAAAAATCTTAAGTTTAAATTAAGACTACACATTGAGAAAAAAATCTACATACTATTACATGCAATATTTACTACGGTATTCGCCTTCTCTGCTTCTTACTTTGGAGTAGATTTTTTTAGATAATTCTTACTTTGTAGATAGAGTTTATATTTGGTTTTCTACCAGATGCAAATATATCTGTATTTATATATTCTTAAAAAGAAATTATAACTATCTTTATAATGCTCGAGATATAAAGGTACAAACGAGATGGCATCCCCTTGAGGAGTGAAGACCATAAACATGAACACGATCACAAAGCTTGTAATAGAGTTGTCATGCTCCCGTAACCCATCGCCTAAATCTAAGGGGATCATGCTAGGGAAAAAAACATAATCAGAACACTGATTTAAACAAAATGAAATCCCTGCAAAAAAAATGCTAGAGAAACATGAAAAGCAAAATCGTCTAAATTTCCATTTTCTCTCCATTTTTCATTCTTCGTCACTGTAATCTGATCGTTACCGTGTCCGCTTTTCTTCCATCAATTAATACAGCACCTGCGCTCCGCCACATCCATCAAACGATAAGTAAGATTAGTGACTTTGATTAATCAATCAATTAATTAATTAATTAATTAATTAATTAATTAATTAATTATCTCAAGATCAGCGAATGGCCGTGAGCTGATTACTGTGATACTGTCAGTAGTAGTAGTAAACACAGTGATTCCCAGTTCGATCCTGTCATGACGGGCGTTTTCGGGGGTGATCAAGTTGGACAAGTAAAATGCGTGTTTGTGTGGTTTTTCTGTTTGGTCCGTACCACATCGCGATTCTGCAGGTCCCCGAGCTCATTAATGGCTTACAGTTACACTTGCCATTACCAGTGTTTAGTCTCTCTCTTAACTGTACTGGATTAGTATATTATTGCTGTGCAAAGCAGAAATCTTTGGGAGAAAAAAAAGAGGAAACTAAATCCTTCTCTCTCTCTCTCTCGTCTCTAACTAACACTGTGATTAGAGAGAGAAAGTGAGGCCCTTTGGCGCGAACTAGTATTTTATCCCGCCATCACCCCGCGAGATGGAGGTATCTTGAGCTCTAATCCAGCGAGCTCGCAAGGGGAGTGGCAGCTTGCTTAGAACCCACTTGATCGCTGCCTCACCTCACCACACCACACAAACACCTAGCTCTCTTTCTCTCTCTCTCTCTCTCTAGCAGTAGTTCTTGGCAAGCTTCCCCATATATACCCGACCACCGGGCAACGGTTGATCGATATAGCTAGTGAGAGAGGATCGATCGAAGCTGTAGGCTGATCGATCATCGATCATCGATCGACGTCGCGGCGAGCGGCCAGTCCGTTTTCGTCGTCGTCGTCGGCGGCGGCGGTGAGGTGGTGGTGGTAGCTACGTATTAGGTTGTGGACACCTAGCTAGAGAGAGGGAGGAATGGGACGGCTGTCGTGCGGCGGCGTGCAGGCGAAGCTGAGGAAGGGGCTTTGGTCTCCCGAGGAAGACGAGAAGCTGTACAATCACATCATCCGACATGGCGTCGGCTGCTGGAGCTCCGTCCCCAAGCTCGCAGGCACGCATTCAAATGCCACACCAACTGCTCGATCATATCGATCGCCATTGCCGATTTGGCTAGCTTGATTGGGCTAATTTGGTTTTTGGGTCGTGCAGGGTTGCAGCGATGCGGCAAGAGCTGTAGGCTGCGGTGGATCAACTACCTCAGGCCCGACCTGAAGCGCGGGAGCTTCTCGCAGCAGGAGGAGGACCTCATCGTCGCGCTCCACGAGATCCTCGGGAACAGGTCGGTTCATGTCTTGGATTCTGCATTGGCGTTTCGGAGCTAGCTTGCTTGCAATGCCGGCGGCCATGGAGGTTGGAGGGCTAAAGGATTTGAGGGGGAAATGGTGGTGCAGGTGGTCGCAGATCGCGTCGCAGTTGCCGGGGAGGACGGACAACGAGATCAAGAACTTCTGGAACAGCTGCCTCAAGAAGAAGCTCCGGCAACGCGGCCTCGACCCGGCCACGCACAAGCCCATCGCCGCCGCGGCGGCGACGTCCTCGGCGTCGGGGGACACCCAGCTGGATGAGGATCACAAGCCCTACGGCGGCGGCGGCGCCGCCGCCGACGGCCTCGCCGCGAACGCGAAGCAGTCGGTGTTCGACCCGTTCCCGGTGACCGACTTCGGCGTCGGCTTCGACCTCGGCGCGGCGAACATGGCGGCGGCGCTGTACGGCGGCCACTTTGACGGCGGCAAGGACCCCGACGGTGCCGGGTTCGTCGCCGACTACAGCAGCGTGCTCGACGTGTCGGAGAACCTGGGCTACGGCGAGAGCTCCAGCAACAGCAGCAACTGGACCTGCGCCGAGGTGAGCAATGTGCTCGACAGCGAGGTGCTGAACTGGGCCGCCTCGGCCGGCGCCAAGGCAGAGCCCTTCGCCGAGATGGAGCAGCAGCAGCAGCAGCAGCACAGTGGCTATGGCGGCGGCGAGCATCAGGTGGAAGACGACGCCACGCTGGAGCACAAGTTCTCGCTGCCATGCCATGATCAAAGCTTGGGTCACTTCGACTTCAACTTGGAATACTTCTGATTAATTAATTTTTACCTCTCCTTTTTTTACCACACTACATACAGTATATTCTACACGTACAGGGATAAAAGAACCATTGGAAGATTAGGATTATTGTTATTATTACTACTACAGTACATGTTAATTTTCTCTAGCCCGGCCTCTACTCACACTGTTTTTATTTTTTTTTATTTTTATGTATACTGTTTCTTTTTTTTTGGAGAAAATGTATACTGTTTTCTGGTTGGTTAGAATAAGAGACAGTACTACTATACACACGAGAACATTGTGCACTATAATAATGTTAATTTTTTGTTAAGAAAAAATAGTCCTCTCCTCCATCATACTTTGCGCTGCTAATTTCTGCACGTCACTGAGAAAGCACATGTACTTTTTTGTTGATTTTTTTTCTTCCTCCGCCGCGTGATGAACTAATCAATTATTACTATATCATCAAACCTTAGCTCGCACAGGTTGCTGTCACGCTTTAGCCTTTTCCTTGATTTGTGTTTCACGAAAGCGGAGAGGAAGCTAGCACACGCCTAGCACTGCACTGCATACAACACCTTCTTGAAAAATAGCACTACTACGTACGTGTGGCACAGCTAAAGAAAGGAAAGATTAAAACAGTACCGTCCATGCCAATACAATGCCATGCTAGTGCTACCTAAGCTGATCTTGTAATTAGCGTTTCCATGTAAAGCACCACTAGTTGTGATAGTAGAATCAATATCCATGACTGCTCATTGATATTTGGACTCGAGGGCCTGTGGGGTCCAGAACATAAAAACAACAACATAAAATAAAAGGAATAGATAAAAAAAATTAAATTTCACAAAACTATATATTATCTAATCAAATCATCACAAAAATACATATTTAAGAGTATATATCATAAAACTATAGATTTAGTTTCAAATTTATCACGAAACCACATATTTAAGATATAATATCACAAAAGTACATATATAACAAAAGTTTTATAACAAAACTATAGCTCTCATAACTTTAAATACACGAATATTAGAGAATGACTTAATATCAAATAATTAAAAGAGGTGAGACTTTGAATACAGGCTGGCTAGCCCACCACCTTGTGGAGCTGGCCGGAAGACCCTTGGATGTTTCTCTCGTAACTTTAAATACATAATAGTGCTATGGTTCTAAACTCTAAAATTTGTAGTTCTTTGATAACTTTATCACTAAATCTATAGTTTTGTGATATGATGTATTAAATCTGTAGTTTCGTAAAAAGCTTGATGCTAAATTTATATTCTTGTGATAAATATCCTTAAATATATGGTTTTACGATAGTTTGGTTAAGTGTGTGTATGTAATATATAGTTTCGTGAAGTTACAGAAAAAAAAAAGATCACATCAACCCGTGACCGTCAATGGACTCATTTATGAAGAAGGGCTCCATTGCATTGCGGGCATTGCGGCAATGGCTTCTCGTGGAATTCTCCTCTCGCGTCGCGAAATATTAGGGGTCTCCTTCGGTAGGGGCCGCGCGCGTGTAGGTCCAACGCGTAGTACGTGCCAGGACACAGTATCAAAGGCGACGAGGGTGACAAAACTACGCGCGCGCGCGCGCGCACACACACACATACACCGCGCATGCCGTCGATCTCCGCGCGAAAACAACGTGACGGATGGGTGTGCGCCGTGCGCCAGCGCTCGCAAAGGCCCCGGATCTCGCACGACGATTGGCGCCTCCGCGCGTCGCGTCGCGTCGCGTGCGAGGGGGTGGACGAACGAATCCATCCTAACCGCGCGCATCGCGTGGCGTCGCCCGCGAGACGCAACGCGAGTGCGAGAGGCGAGAGCGCGAGAGAGCGGTGGAGTTAAGCCGCGCGGCGCGGGCGGCGAGAGCGGGGAGAGGAGCCTACTTTTGCGGGCATCATGTGCGCAATTAAGCCCGGCTGATTATGATCAAAGCCAGCCAGGGGAGGGAGAGGATCCCTCATGTGCTGTCTAATTAAATGGAGTCTTTGTGCCGTTATTATTGTTGTTATCAGACTATATATGTGAGAGAGAGTGTGATCAGGAGCCACAAGAAAATGGTGGTGGACACCGGATAGGGTGAGCTGAGGCTTTTTTAGCAGCTCACTGGCAAGCACTAATGTGCGCGACAACTTGGCACCGCGAGCTCAGCTCAGCTCCGTCGTGGTCTCGTGGCCAGACGGATGACACTGCCGTGCCGGCGGCGCGCCTCGTGCCACTACCAGGTGCCACGAGGGTTTTTCAAACCGTTTTGAATAAGATTATCGTCACCTCACGTCGGTTTGACGGTTATCATGATTACAGTGAAAACTATGTGGTTATCACGAGATATACCATGGTTTCAAATACTAAAAAGGTTATTGCCCATGATATCCACGATAATCAAACAGTTTTGTAAATCCTAGGTGCCATCACGGCGGCATCACCACACACGAGACATCCAGCTTGAAACACAAACGGGGCAGGCAAATCTTACAATGAGAATGCAATAGCCCAAGCTAGTAGTAACTAATATGCAGATTGCAGAGCACCCACAAAATCACCGGTGATGCTTCGTGTTCACAGCTCACGACAGCATCAAGATTTTTACAGAAACAAGAAAATGGAGACCAAATCAAACAGCAAATTTTATCCAGAACAGTACGCGTCGTCTAGAATCTTACAAAAATGAATAAACGGACACGAGAGACGAGACCTCCAAAAACAGAAATTGCGTCAGTCAGGTGTTCCTTTGTTGCAGTCTTCAGCTCGATGGTGCCGCTCCTTGCTGTGGGCTGGTTTCGACACGTAAGCTGTTTTCACGATGGTACAGAGACTTCGCACCCTGATTTTTACATTGAAAAACAACCCATGTGAATATAATCATCCTGTGCTCTGTCACCTAGGCAGTGCTACCAAACTCACTTGAGATAAGTTGCTACAAAACAACAACACATGAGCGTGCAGGCAACATACTGGAACAGGAGAGATACAAGTATGAAATCTGAATTAATCCACCGCTTCTATTGTTTTAGTACGATATATGAGCCAAGACTCACATATGCATAACTTATATATTGGAACTAGTTAATTAGAGGTCTTTTATGCATAACTGATTATCTATGGTGCATGCGCAAAACTTCAACTGATGATCAATATATTGAAATCACATGGTTTGTTTTTGGCTGTTTGGTCTGATGCACGGTTACATAGATGAGTAGGCATATTGGTCTCATTTGCTAATGATGGCCAATTGTCCATCAGTGGCCATGCATAAGAGTATAAGACAAAAGACATTTGCAGATCTGAGGTGGTTTTTCCATGAGTACTCAATTAGTGTCCAACACGCTAGATTGACATAAGCTTACCTGGAATATCGTCCCAAGCTTTTTCAATGCTCTTGCTCGTAACTTCAGAACTTCTTTTGGGACACTGGCGTCTTTCAGAACCTGTAAGGTAGAAGATTACGCAAAAGTAACTCATATGTTTCTATTTCTTTCTTCTTTGACGTGCATAGTGCATAATTGTTACGATGCAAGCCTTCATCCACTAACAAGGATGCACAAAGACTTACTGCCTGGCAAACATGCGAAAGTGTTGACTCAATATCAACCACATTAATTTTCCATAGGTAACTAAGCATGGCATCTTTTTTCTCCTCGAAACTCCTCATAAACTGTTCCTCCTTATGGTCGCTGTCCTCCATCTTTTTCATCCCTTCTTGTAGCTGTATCAGAGCGATAGCGCCTGCAAAAGGAGCTAAATTATCAAGGAGTACTTGAATCGTATATTGCACCAGAAACAAAACAGTGTCTCGGAGTGTACCTGAAGCGGCATTAACCTGTGATTTAATGCAGTGGCCCTTGTCTCTGACCCACTCAGCTATGAATGGTACACCCATATACAACTTACTCTTTCCAAGTTCTCTCGCTGCTTGTCGCACATAAATATAGCCAATAGTGTGGAGCATAGCCTCGCCAAAAGCTGAAAATTTTTCATTTGATAAGCCAATGGTAAAATACTCGTATGAATAAAGTAAATTAGGGAACGTGCAACAACGAGTTCTATACAATTTGTTTTAAAATTAAGACCCCACAAAATCTATGTCTCTGGATGAAATCATATCCAATTTGCCAATCTGCTGGTGAAAGCAACTGATTTATCAAACAAAGTAAAAGTGACTGCAGAAAGCAAATAGCCCTCTCAAATAAAAATAAAGTAGTACACAATCACATGATGTACCTGCTTGGGATAAACGCTGAGCTTCCCCATTTGCCCAGTTAACAAATTCATCCTTTCTCTCATCCACAAATGGTTGAAGTCGATCTTTTAGGCTCTGAATAAGCTTTTGTTCTCTTTCTTTTTGTAACTCCTGTCACACAGGAAGCTTTAGTTTTAATTGTGTATCAGCATCCTAGAGCCTAAGTGGAATGCTAACTTTGATGAAATTATTTAAGCAAAACAGTAGGGAACTTCGAGAGTAACATACTTTAATTTTCTCTTGAACCTTCACTCTTGCTTCTTGACTGTTTAAGTTTTCCTCGACTTCCACTGATGCTATGGATGCCAGTGCAAGCTGTCCAACATAATCTTCAAAATAGTCACTTCCAAAAAGCATCCCAAAGACAGCAGCAGGATCCACCATGTTATCCCTGAAATGCCGTGTTAAATGTGTAAGAAGCCAACTTAAAGGGTAGCACAATGCATAATTTCTTTAGTTTCTATTGAACTGTAAATATCATCTTAACTGAAAATATTGTGTTCCATAACTGACTGTTTAAATTTCATCACGTGCCTAGAGAGTAGTTAATTGTCTCCTTTTCCTTTAAACAGATGTTCTTTCATAGCTAGGGAAATAGTGATCTATCAAGTATCAACCTATAGAAATTTATTCACTCCAATTTTCTTGTTGCACTGTCCAATTTATCACTCTATAATTTACCAAATTTGGCCCGTTCTATATTCTCAGCCCACTTGTTCAGATTGAAGATTGAACAGTTTTTTAATTGCTACCGTTTTATCTTTTGAGAAGAACACCCATTGTTTACCAGACATCAAAAAAATTCGTGACTTACTGAGGAAGCCCCTCCTTTCCATGCTTATCATAAGCCTCCCTTTTTGAAGGATCGCTTAAAACTTGGTATGCCTCTCCGAGTTCCTGTTAACATCAAGCTATTTAATTCAATAATTCATAGAGGGAAATAAGTTAAGCAGGCATTTGATGCCGAATAGACAATCAACACAATAACTTCAATAATATATACACGAAACAACCAACATTCTGCTCACGAAACATAATGGCATCTCTGTCGATTAAACTATGCCTCTTAACACCCAGAAGATGCTCATACTGAACATCATGGCATCTCCGACGATAAAACTATGCCTCTTAACAAGTAACACAGGCGCTGCATTGCAAAAATCTGATCTCACTTGGTAAAAATCAAGCAAACTCCAGCTTATTCATATTCTTCTAGCTATAGCATAGCTTTGACATTTGCAGTAAACTATTCCAATTCTTAGAAAAACATGTTTTTTGTGAACACATAATCTTACTTTTCTTTCCACACTCAAATCCAACAAATCAAATTACTAGCACAGATATCAACAGAAGGCACGGAAAAAAAACAACCTGAAATTTCTGCGCCGCGTCGGGGTTCCCAGGATTCTTGTCCGGATGCACCTGCTTCGCCTGGAAGAGAGATAAAAACATCAATTTGGCACACGAAGATTAGCTCAATAGGCCAATAGCTATCTACAATTGTACATTGATGACGACAGACGAAATTAATTAAGAAAAATGAAATCAAAGGCGCAAAAAGGAATCACCTTGAGGTAATAGGCCTTCTTGATCTCGGCGGGGGAGGCATCCACGCTGACCCCCAAGGTGTCGTAGTATGCGGTATCCTTCACCATGGCAGAAACCCTCCTGGATCTCGCCTGCACCTACAAACGCCAACCTCCAATCCAATCACAACAGGAGAAACCAACAGAGAAACCAGCCGCCAAGAAAGCCAGAGAAAGATTCTTACCAAGGTCGGTTCTGGAAGCTTCTGGAAGGTCCCCGGGAGGAGGAGGTGAGCACCAGGAAGAAATTGGGGAAGAAAAAATCGATCCTTTTCCTCTTCTAGAAGGAGAGAGGTGCCCTGGCTGGGAGGGAATCAGGGGAGGAAGTCGTGGACGGTGTGATGCGATGTGGTCAACGTGGACAGGCCGGAGAGATGTGGCCCACAAAGTCAGCGTCACAACGTCACGGAGGCCGGGCCCCACCTCGTTGATGCGGTGGCAGACGAGGTTGTTCTTTCTCTGCAAATTTGTGAGTCCTGTTTCAAACAGATTCAGGAGCTCTCAACTTGTGAATTGTGATGTTCAGAGTTGTGAATTGGGTATAAAAGAAGAGTTTGCGAGAAGAAGTTGGGGAGAAATTTTCTCGTCTTAATCCGTGTTTCCTTCTCCGATGGCGCAGGCGACACACGACGACACGCGGCTGAGCATACGCGGATGACAACGATGTGTCACGCGACGAACGAATGAACTCGAGCGACAGGGCTAAGAAATCTCTGGTGCTCATCCTAATAATAACCGTGTTCTTAATGAGTTCAGACTTCGGAAATCAACGCATGGAACCATCATGGCGATGATGGAACATATAGGCTGCGTTCGCTAGCCATACATTTGCGCACGAAAAACGAAACAATTTATTATTGCGTGATTAATTAAGTATTAGTTATTTTTTTAAAAAAAATGGATTAATTAGAAACTTTTTGTAAAAAAATACACCGTTCAGTAATTTGAAAAACGTACGCGTGGGAAAAGTACCGTGCGCGTGCCGAACACAGCTAGCAACTTAGCATGTTGTTGAACTAATTATCACGTGATTTTTGTCAGATTTTCACCATAGTCCTTGTCCCTTGGAAAAGGCACGGACGGAGGGTGAATAATAAGTACTTTAAATTTAACTAGAAAGACTGTTCGTGTTGAAAAAAAAAAGAAAAAACGAAAAAATTGAGAAAAAATTTAAAAAGATTTACATTATATAATTAATTAAAATATAAATTTTTCGAAATACTTGGTATTTCTAAATAGGTAGGTGTATAATTAAATTAATTTTCAAGTAAAGTAAAATAAGTGTGAGAAATGAAATTACATGGCTGAATTTAATTTTTATTAAATTATCCATGATTAATTATACTCTCTGAAATTTTCTCGAAATTTTTAGAGGTCAATTGCTAATTTTAATAATACAAACACTATTTTAATATTTATTTAAATAAAAATCAAAATAAAAACCCTCCTGAGCTTCTCCTCCACTGGCAAGAGAGAGAATGGGAAAGAGAGGGTAGAGAAAGGTGAGGAAAAAAAAGGATAAGATTAGTATGACTGACATGTGAGGTTGTTTATTTTTTAATTTTTTTCACCGATACGTGGGTTCCATGAGCATCACGTAGGATAACAGCTTTCGAAATCAGAGTCGATTTGCTTATTCCATCTTCATTTTGTCCGGGCCAATATGTGGGCCTCAGCTAAACGCAATCCGTTCCGGGCCACTATTTTTGGATCGCAGGTGAGCCTCATTCCCGCTCTGGCCTAACTTATATGGTCCACACGTGAGTGAAATCCCGATCTGGCCCAGTACATATAAGCCGCACTAAGCCTCAACCCCGTTCCGGCCCAGTATATGGCCCTCACGTGAGCCGCAATCCCGTTCCGGTCCGTTAAATATAGGACTCACATAAGACGTAAACCCGCTCCGGCCCAACAAATATGGGCCGATGAGGAGAATCATCTGTTCCCCTTAGATTTTTTTGTATTTTTAGATTATTTTTTTTAATATTTACAGAAATATTATAGCGACAAATATTTTTTTTTTAAATAGACCCTGCCGCACTTGCAGAGGGCGACAAGCTGACGTGGCACACGGCGCCGCGCACCCCACACGACGTCAGGTGCGTATTTTACGTCTAGGTCCTTACCGCCCTCTGTAAGAGCTGCAAGGTAGCTATTTTGCGTTTTGTCTCTTGCCGCCCTTGCAGAGGACGGCAATGTCCTAAACCCCCACTGCCAGCCGTCCCTTGCAAAATGATAGCCCCCGCGCCCCCGGCCGAGGAACGGGGAAATTTGCAAACGACCCCTTGCCGCTCTCTGTAAGGACGGCAAGGGGGCCGCGTGTAAATTTTTCAACTCCACTAAACGGTCGTCCCGCGCACGTCTGTCACGTCAGCTTGCCACTCTAGTGAAGGACGACAGGGTTTATTTCTGCTAATATTTTTGCAGCTATAATATTTTTGTAAATATTAAAAAAAATCTAAAAATAAAAAGAAGTCGTTACCCTTCTGCCTTCCGCTAAAAAACATTCCGAGTTGGACGCAAATCCAGTACAGTTCAAAGTTGAGACTTTGGTCGAGTGTATTGTCATGCGGTTCTGTTTTTTTTTAAAAAAAATCTGTGATCATGTAGTACGACTGTACGAGAGAGAAGAAAATACAGCGAATGCAACATATCGAAATCACAAATGCGGGCTTTAGGCCAAACTTTATTATTGTTACACCATAATAAACAGAACACGGACGAGAGAATTCTGACGAACTGAACACCGTCAGAAATCCTCACCGGCGACGACTTCATAGCGCATCGATACAGACTCAACGACACAAAAACAAAATTAAACTTACACCGAATTTGAAGTGAAAAACATACATAAATAGATCCAAAGGGAAATCATTCAAGTGCACAGCTCATGGCGTCTAGTGATCCCTCGCCGTCGTCTCCGTGGCTGTGGCGGCGGAGGTGTCCTTGTTGGCGTCGTCGGTGCCGGCCTTGTCTCCGGTCATCCCCAGCGTGTTCATCACCGCGTCCTTGGCGCCTACCACCGTGCTCTTCACCTGCTCACTCGCCTGAACACAACAAATTCTCCTCAAAATTCAGAACAATGGTGTTTGATAAGGAGAAATTAATCAAGGTTGCTAGTGGTGTGTGTACCTGTTGGAGGACGCTGCCGGTCTCGTCCTTGCCGGCGACGGCGGAGTCCTTGGTGTACTGCGCCGTCTCGGCGGTCTTCTGCTTGGCGGCGCCGGCGGTCTCGGCGGCCTTCTGCTTGGCCTGCTCGGTCTTCTCGCCGAGGAAGCCGCCGGTCTGGTCCTTGCTCTCGGCGGCCTTGTCCTTCGCCGCCTGCGCCGTGCCGGAGGTCTTGTCCTTCGCCGCCTGCGCCGTCTCCGACGCCCTGTCCTTCGCCTCGTACGCCTTCTCCTTCGTCGCCTCCTTGGTGTCGTGCCCCTTGCCGGCGGCGTGCCCCGCCGCGTCAGACGTCCTGTCCTTCGCCTCGCACGCCTTGTCCTTGCCCGCCCCCATCACCTGCCCTGCCTTCTCCTGCACACCAAGAACCGATCAAGTGATCAACAAGCTGAAAGTTCACCGGAGCTAGAAGATGGCCGGTGGTGACTGACACTGACCTCGGTGTGGGCCTTGGTCTCGTCGGCGCGGTAGGTAGCCTGGTCCTGGTGGGAAGCCATTGATCCTAGCTTCAAAATTAACCTCGAAATTCACGCACGAATGTTTATCTCGCGAGAACGAAGACCTCTGATGGATTGATTGCTCGATTATCTTGATCGGCTTTGCACTGGCTGTGGCCATGAGATTGGAATGGAACAATATTTATAAGCGTTGGCATCGAGACATCCCCGGGACACGTAGCAAGCCATGGCGCCTACATGATGGCCACGTAGAAAGGACACGCGTTGTGTAAGTTCCGTACCTTCGCGAAGCCCTCTCATGGCGATCGATGCGTCCATGCTGACTCCAACCCATGCACTGATGCACTAGCTAAAAGCCAAACAGGAGAAGACTACTATACTTGAGTACTAAACAAGTGTATTTATGAGCGGCTGAGAGATCGTCAGGCATGTGCGCCAATCTCAAGACACGTGGCAGGTGATGATGAACTCAGATCATCATGATCAGATCGATCAGTCGAAACGTCGATGGATGTTGTTACTTGTTTGGCGAGTACAAGTTGGACGCTGCTTTAATTTGGTGACTACGTGTCCGATTAGGCCGTGACGCCGACCTAAGGTTTTTACACTTGGTGGCTTCGGTGATCGGGCGTCGCTGCCATGTGCGGCGCCGCTCGCCGATCAACGTGTTGAGGCCTCATTGTAAATGGCGTTGTTTTTAATTTGGATACCTGATGTGTTCTGCTACCTTTTGCTTTTTATGTTCTGCCACAAAAGGTAGGAGTGTGTAGTAACCACTTTGGGAGCAGACGGAGTAAACAATGTTAAGGGGACACATGTTAGGAAGGTCTCGCACTCAAATGAGTAGGCACAGAAGCTTCGGGAGATACATGGAATTTTTAACGATTGTTATCATTACTTATGGATCGCAGATGTTTGCAATTTAATTACGAGTATCTGCTCATCTTCTCGAGAGAGGGAGAGAGAAAAAAGGAGAAAGATAGGGTCAATCATGGGGGATGGATGCCACGGGCTCATGGGGCAGTGAATATCCGGTCTGACGCTGTGTCTTTAGTTAGAGATAGGCCATAGCGACTAGGACGAAATGGGCTTCTCTAACCAAAATTACTGGGCCAAATTCAGTCTGGCCCAGTGCTGAACCGAACTCATGGGCTGGGCTTTGCCGGATAACTCTAAGTCCGATCACCCCAGTCCAACAAATGTGTGTGGCATGTGAGTGGTGTGGAAGTAGAGTAAAAAAGACACGAGTTCCTGACAGGTGAGGCATATTTTTCATGAGCCCACAGGTCAGAGAGACGTTTTCTAACGTACATCAGAGGAGCCCCGTCGGAGTGATGTCTGCCACCGTACGATGACGCATGCATTGAGCGCGGCCATTATTGATCGCACACAAGCATCGTCATATATGGCAATCCTGACCTGCACTGCACTGCACACACCGCGCGGTCGCAGCGTAGCACGCACTAACCCCTGCACCTGCAGGATGGGCACGCACTGTGCCATCGTGCTAGCTAGGCTATAGGCGTAGGTTAGGAGCCCCGGGCCTTTCGTGCTACTCCAACTCGGTGCAGCATCGACCGTACGTGTGTGTGTGTGTCTGTATATGGTGCATCAGTACGCGCATATGCACCTGACACGCCCAACTTCGGAGTTCATGCGTAGCCCATAGGTCGGTGCGCCGTACGTACTTGCTTTGCATGAGCGCGACCGCCACTACTTAAAAAAAAGTTCTTTCCTGACGGCCAAAATCTGTTTTTCCTGACGAGAGGCTAACCGTCAACGCCTAAATGCCAGTGAAAATATAAGATCTTCATGAGCGGAACTTTAACCGCTAGCGATAATCGTTTTCGCTGGCGGTTGTTTTAAACTGGCCGCCAGCGATAATTCATTTTCGCTGATGGCTATGTTAAACTGGTCACCAGCGATAATCAATTTTGGGGCAAAAAAAAATCCCATGCAGCTGCCCTCTGGCCGTCAGCAAAGATGAAATTTGAAAAGCAAAAATGAATATGCCCACATGCTGCTGCCCTGCATTCCAAATCCATATTAATCCCAAATCCACAACAACGAGCACAAATTCCACAAAAATGGTTTATTCATGATCATAGAGCATAAAAATTCCACATTCACATCACAAAGCAGAAATTTTACAAATCCCACGTCACAGGTCGAGCACAAAAATTTCACATCACATCACAAAGTAAGAGGTGAGGATGGATTCGTTGCTCCCGAGGGAGGGTGTGGATGGCCGGCGGCGGATCCGCTCTCCCAAGGCTCCCCACCGCCCCTCCCACGTGCCGCTGCCATCGAGCACCGCCACCGTCCCCTCCCCCGCGCCGCTCCTGAGGACTGGCGGCGACAGATCCACTCTCCCAAGGCGGCTAGATCCGCCTTCGTCATCCCGAGCACCGCTACCGGAGTCGCCGCCACCTCACCTCCACTATCCCACCTCTTTGCTGCCACCGCCGGTGGGGAGGGAGAAGGAGGCGCCGGATCCGCTCTTCCCGTCCCTTCCCTTGTGTCGCTGACGCCAAGAGTCGCCGCCCCCCCCTTCCTCACGCCGCTCCTGAGGCCTGGTGGCGACAGATTCGCCCTCCCGAGGCCTGGCGGTGCTGGATCCATTCCTCGCCACCCCCTCTCCCGCGCTGCTGCCACCGAGAGCCGCTGTCGCCCTCTTTCCCGCGCAGTGGCCCTCTCCCTGTCGTCGTCGTCGCTCGACTCATCCCGCTCCAGCCAACCGGATCCACTAGCGGGGAGGCCGGGGTCAGCGCCAGATCTGGAGGCCCCGGCCTCCCCGTTGGCCGATGCGGCGACGGTATCAGACGGTGGTGGAGGCGACGGCAGCCGGCGGCGGTGGAGAGAGAAGGGAGGCCGGAGGGAGGAGGGTGAAGGAGACGAAGAGAGGAGGGAGAAAGAGGCGAAGAGGAGGAAGGCGGAGGGACCGAGGGATTTTGGTGGGGCGGTGGATTTTAATAGCGTCAAAATTTATTTCGCTAGTGGTGCTCTTTACCTACCGTTTGCGAAAATTCGATTTTTACTGGCGGACGTTTAAGTACGCCGCCAGCAAAAAGGTGTACATCTTCGCTGGCGGCCCTGGCGGTCCATAGCTCCCTACCCCTCGGAGTATTTTCACTGGCGGTGATCGTGTATGGCCGCTAGAGAAAAAAAA
The DNA here is from genome assembly GCA_008326285.1 of Oryza officinalis. Classification (NCBI taxonomy): domain Eukaryota; kingdom Viridiplantae; phylum Streptophyta; class Magnoliopsida; order Poales; family Poaceae; genus Oryza; species Oryza officinalis. The sequence continues at coordinate 41,259,074 of BDMV01000005.1, forward strand.
TAGGCTGACGCCATGAAAAATCAATTTTGTAGTAGTGCGCCGGGATGAGGTTTCTCTGACTTTGTGTTGGTTGTAGTTGTACTTGTGATATGCAACAGTAGGATTTGTTGTTTTGGCCGGCGTTGCACTTGTAGTCCCCCTCCATTTGGGTCGATGACTACCATAGTAGCATGATAGCATCGGTTCTACCATGTAGGAGTACTACTATACAAATACAATGCGGAAACAGTTTTAATCACCCGGGTGAATGTCCATCCGTTTATTGCATGTTATTTAAATAGTTATAAATTTTTTTAAAAAAATTAACAAGATAGATCAATATGTAATATATCACTCCACAAATAAAATTTAACTTCTATAAATTGTAACAAAAATAACAAACAAAACTCATATTACTATACGTATAAATGCAGTTAATTTTGTTATTTTTGTTATAACTTGTAAAACTTAAATTTGAACTTGTATGTTTGTAAAGTGATATATTACATATTGATCTATCTTGTCTTTTTTTTGAACTTTTTTCATAATCATTTAATTATCATGTAATAAACGGGTGATCGCTCCGGAGTGATTAAAATCCATCGCCATGCAACTATATATATTTACGTTGGGCATGTGTAACTGCAACCAACAGGCCGGCTCCACTATCGCACTATGTAGATGACGACACGACAGTGCATGCGCTTATATTATATTATAGATGAAAATGGTGGTGAAAATTTTTTATCGGTTTTATTTTAGCTATATGTAAAATTTAACTTTTCTAGTTTCTGTCACAAACGTATGGTAGTTGTCATAAAATAGTTAAATTGATAAAAATAAAAAATTCTCGACCGACCAACTGTCGTTTCTTAGAAATATCATTTTCGACTGTTTTCGTCCTTACATCCACTGCGTCCATCTAAGATGATCGATTGCATACCGGGCGTGAGAATTAGTGCATAATATATATCGTGTAATTCTTGTGAAAATCCGTGTTTAAATTAGGATATCTGTCACAAGCTTTTGTAGAAATTATATACTATAAGATATAAGGATAGATATAATAGCAGACTATAAACTAATTATAAACATATGCGGAGGATAAGGGCAGGTATAATAGCAGACTATAAACCAACTATAAACATATGCGAAGGAGCTAAGAAAGGAGAGAGAAGAGAAGTGAGCTACACATATTTGTAGCCAGTTACAGTATGGACTCCAAGACATTATATATGTATAGGAGATGTGATCAGTTATTAATGGTGTAGTATGTATTTATAGGTAACTACTATAGCTATTAGATTGGCTATAGATAATTAGAGCTTCTAGCCGGTTATACTATTATACTTTTGCTCTAATAGTAAATTTATGGGAAATGTGCCGAAGATATATATATCTTCACATGAGAGGATGTCAATTGTGATAGCCTTTTTATTGAGTGCAATTAATTTTCTAAAGCCTAACAAGCACCCATGATTTCCTAAACTATCCATATTATTTTCAACCATTGATATCTAACTACGCATGATATCTGACCCATGATTTCCCCCCTCTTGTTTTAAGATCTAAGGTGTTTTGGGGTGTTTGCTTTTTTTTTCTTTTCCTAATTATGGCATTTCAAGGCGATAATCCTGTAATTTTCTTCTATATATCGATATTGCACTGTTTGGCGTTGTTTGTTTTTTTTTTAAAAAAAATCTAAGGTGTTTTAATTTTGTATAAATTAAAGTTCTTTAACTTCAACTAAGTTCATAGAAAAATAATTAGCATATACTTCGAAGGGAAAGCATTCTAAACTCTGGAGGGGTGTCTCTTAGTCTCTTAGTCTCTTGTATATCATCTAAATAGTTGTTAAAAAATTAAAAAGTTTGGCAATATATATTAATATATAATATGTTACTTCACAAAAGAGTTCAAATATGACCTCTATAAGTTGTAATAAATATAACTATAATTATAATTATAGCATACTAGTCGGTGTTTAATTTATTGTCATATTTGAACTTGCATGATTGTGAAATGACATATCACATAGATTTATTTTACTAATTTTTATTTGTTTTTTATAACTATTTAAATGACATGCAAAAGATGAGAGGGCATCTTCCGAGAGTCTAGAATCCTCTTCCCATATTTCACGGTGAATTTGAGTGAAACTAATTTAGTGTTGTAAATAATATGTGTTTATTCTATAACTAAAACAGTACCCTACATTCTAAAACGTCGAATTGTGGAAAACTGCCTAACTATGACCAGCAAATTTTCATACAACTGATCAGTGATCAGCGACGACCTGCAGCCAGAATAACAGGGTATATAGTGGACGTACACTCGCCACCAGCAGCGTTCACCACCGAAAGCCCGGGTTGCACTCGTACTTGCCATGATCCAAAGACCTTAGAAGAATGTCGATAGCTACCCAATGCTAGTGTTGCAAATTGGCACTATCAGATTCCCCCATATATAGCGCGCCCACTATAATGTGCATGCGCAAACGACAGTACTACACAACACCTTGCATTTAGCAACGGGCCTAATTAACAAGACAGTAACAAGCACGAACTTAAACTGCCCTTAATTAATTGCAGCTAATCAATCGCCAGTTCTCTGAAAGAAGTTAGCACAAGATTAATCCTGTCAGTTACTCTTATACTCTTTTTGTCCTAGGTTAGTGAAAAAGTTGAGCACTTGCATATGCAATAAGTGGCTAAGCGACTTCTTCTGGTAGTAGTTTCTGAAGATCGAGTCGATCTGGTAGCTTTCTGCAGGTAAATCATGCAAATGCATGTATGATAGTTGACCCTGAATTTGGGCCGGCTAGGTAGCGCATACATGTGGATTGTGGAGTTGTGGACTTCACTATCATCGCTATCTCGCAGAGCAAAATCATTGGTGGTATGCACCATTGCACCATTGCCAAAAGTCTGCTGCTGTTCACTTGTCCTTTCCAGCTGTAGATCATGCAAATTCATCGGATGGCCATCGGTAGTATATAAGCAAGGGCAATGGCACTGCAGCTCCTCAACCAACAGTGCAGTCACACTCTCACACTGTCTGCATTAGAAGGGGATAAGCTAGCTGATTCATGCCACCATCAGTTCCAGTTGCATCCAGCATGAGCAAGCTCAAGTTCTTCGTCACTGTCGTCCTCGTGATCCTGCTAGTGCTCGATGCGTCTTCTTCAGGCATGCTGTTTCTCATGTTCTTGTTCTTTTGTGTTGGTCTGTCAGTGATTTGTTTTTGGCTTTTTTCCTTGCTCCATGACTGATTAATGGACAGTTTTAATTTCTCTGTCGTCTAAATGCAGGGCAAGCTGAGACAGCATATAACAATTATGAAGTGACTTCTAAAGTGAAAGAGGTATATATGTACTTAATTATCCATCAATCTTTGTAGTGACCGTCAGAGAGATGCTAGGGTAATATATATTTCAGAGCTATCTTGGTGCTTTTCACGATTCCGGTCTTAATCAATAACTCCGTATGCTAGCTGACTTTGATTTTTGAAGGACCCAACATGGTTCATGAGAGATGACTTAATATTAACGAGAAAACTGTACAACTTGCCCTGTTGGACATGCTAAATGTGCAGAGGCGTGTTAGCTCATAATAAAAATGACTCTGAAACTATCTAATGTTCGCTGATAATCACATGTGCTGGCTGTTGTTGGACACAATAATCCTCAGAACCTGTGCTAGGATAAGTGATGTTCTCTTCACAGAAACTACAGTTTTTTCCGTCACAGTATGTGTGTACTAATTAAGTTTCATATGTCCTTACCCCTTAGAGAATTCAGAAACACAGCAGGAGGGTTCTGACAGATGTTCAGGATTATGACTATGGAGGACCCAACCCTAGACATGAACCACGCAAGAAGCCTGGCAATGGACACTAATCGCCTCTTCTCCACCGTGCAACCCTGACAAAGATAAGTCAGATACTCAGACCATCCAATATGCTGCAAACCTGCAATCACCAGACCACTATCTCACAGTAATGTAGTAGAATTAAGCAGAAATTCTAGCAACTATTGTGTCGTTATTACCTTGTAAGTTGTAACTGGTCAGGTGCATGAGGTTCAGGTCTCAGGTGTGTGCTTATATAACTAGCAACTGGTAAAATACAACTATTGAGGACATTTTGTAAGTTCAGGCTTCAGAGATGTGAACTGTCTTGTTTGCAAATCTTCGGTTGTGTTTTGAATAAAACGAGCATTTTGGCAATCACCACGCCTCCACAGCCAGTTAAGATGTAACAAATGTGCCCTTCTTATATTTGATAAAAAAGGGAAGATAATCTTTCACGTGTAACAGACATCCTTAGCTGCTGAATTCAGAACCGAGTAGTCATACTCATAGTCACCATCGACATCTGCAGTAGTTCAACAGCAGCAGATCCTTTCATCCTCTTCTGAAACACAAAACAGACAAGCTTCTCTCGTTACTCCACCTTACACCATCCATTTTTTTCTTCGTTCACCTCGTCACTAGGAAGCCATGCAATCCTAACTAGTTTATACCAATTCATACATCCAAAGAAAACTCTCCAATATATAATATATTCAGGAAGCATCTTAGTACTTGCGACAAACTCTGAAGATTGTTAACTAGGCCTGAATCTATTTGGTGACGTGCTGAAATTTGCCTGTCTCTTAATTTGTCATTTTTGCATAAATCCGTCGTTGCACACAAGGCAATCGCCATACTAGGACAAGTTCTATCCGTTCTCGTTCTTATCCGTGCTTGAAACAGTCGTGCAGCAATTGACTCTGCCTTCAGAAGTTCAGATACCTGAACTCTCGAGAATGTACAGTGTTGCATCTGTGAGCTTCTTTACCATTACAGATAGGAAATCGCAACTGCACACAAAGAGGGTAGCAACACCTGCAGAAAACACATGAAGAAGAAGGGGAGAAAAATGGCAACTGTATCGTTGCCTTCTCGTGCAGCAATGCTACTAGCTTCTTTTTTTCGAAAGATTTCTAATCAATCTCTAGAAGCGTTGCTCGGTCAGAAACTTCAACTGCCACACACTACTTTATTAATGATTTCTGGCGTTTATTGGCTATAGAAATTATAAACAATTCCCCAAATCGGGACTTCTAATTCTGTTCAGCAAAGATACACAAAGTCATGGTCAAAGGAGATGGCTTGCAGTACTTGGTCGTTCATTAAGCACATGATGGTGAGATAATTATCTGGACCTGGACTTAGGCTCATAAAGCACACCTGCTCTTTATGATTAAAGCTGAATTAAGTACTAGTATAGTATTAGCTACTGATTACTAGTAGTACTATTTTGGTTAGCTCATTTTACTATTAGGAAGCAATTTACTACACATCGCTTTAGACCCCATAAGCTCTTCAAGCACCTTGTGATGATTCATGCACAAGGCTCTTAATTGAGATATTGCCAAATTGCTACGAAAACAAGAGGCTTTCCACCGTCCACGTCCCGGAAAATTAATGAAAATTGATCTGCCGGCCATTTCTCGTTTTTCCTTTTCCTACGCAAGACGTTTGCTGATTGGATATCTCATCCGTCGTCGTCGTGCTGGAAGGAAAGGCAGGAACAATCTGCATGTAGTAGCTTTGACACCTCATGAGGCAAAATATAACTGGTGGATCACAATTTTCTGGCAAAAGGATAAACTATTTTGTTTGATAAAAAGGCACCATTTTCTAACTCAAGATAAACATTTTTTTGTCAAAAAAAATATGTATTCTGATTTATTGTGCTCAAGCTAGACAAGCATACGCTTTTTATTTCAGATGGTGGATGCATTGGTCTTTCTCCAACAACTCCATGTTTTGGTGGCGGCAGGTCAGCTCATCCTTTAGTTTTCCTCATGTTGCGTAACTGCATAGCTTCATCCACAAATATGCTCCGTACCTGTGGTTTGGAGGATGGCAAAAACATTCATCGCAAACATGGTTCAGATCCGCTGTAATTTACCAAACCTGTGGTTTTGCCTGAACAAATTGACACATTTTTCGCTGCGATCCCGGCAAGTTGAATTCTCTCTTCGTATAGGCGTACGGTTCAGATTCCTTCCTTTGCCAACCCTGAAACTGGAGGAGAATCTCTCAAATCTGAACGTGCAACCGTTGCAGTAGCAGCGTACGCAAGAGAGAGATCCCCGTGGAGAAAAAAAACACGATTCAGTTCACCAGTTGGTGGTTGACACTTGACATGAACCGCTGATGCAGAGACACTCCACACGACAAACACAGGCGACTCTGACGTACACACGCGCAGCACACGGCGATGCGATGCATCTTAAGAATTACCACAACCATTTTGAGATGTTTGACGTTTTTATTTTATTTAAAAATTTAATGTAAATATATAAAAGTATAAGTTAAGATGGTTGCATCAGCGAGACATCAGCATAGGATATGATGCAGCAGCATATGCATGCCACTAGCGGGGAGGATGGTACACGACGATCACCAGCGAGCGGACGGAGGAAGCGGCGCGGGGACCCAGCCGTGGGCGCCGCGGACGACAGGGACGGTGCGCGCGGGGGCGGTGGCCGCGAGTGGTGGACGGCGACGCCCAACCCGATCGCCCCGCCTCGTCAGCGCACACGCGCTTCACATGAATTTTTATGTCGCCCTGCACTGCGTGGCTGAGCCCAGCCACCGCACTGCGCCGCGTCGCTGAGCAGGAGGCGGGGGGAGCAGCCGCTGCCAAACCAGTGAATTTTTTTTTAAAATTTTTTTAGAGAAAATATTTTTTATCCGGTCTCTACATCCAACCAGATATATGTAGACATTTTAAATTAAAAATTTAATCTCTTAAACAACCCAATTCATTTCTATGGAGATTTGAACTCAGGTACGAGGGGATCGGCTGCTGCCACATATAAGAAAAAACCAGTGATTTTTTTAGAGAAGGGTGAGATTTGAACTCAGGGTGTGGAGGAGCAGTCGTTGCCACACATAAGAACAAACCAGTGATTTTTTTATTTTTTTAGAGAAGGATAGTTTTTACGAGCAGACGCTGCCACACATAGGAAGAAATCAGTGATTTTTTTTATTTTTATAGAGAAGGGTATTTTTTATCTAGCCTCTACAACAGGATATATGCAGACATTTTAAATTGAAAACTTGATCCCTCAAACAACCAAATCTGTAATTCGTTTCTATGGAGATTTGAAATCAGGACCTTGAGATACTACTCAGGTCACTACAATTACTACTAGACTACATGTCCTTTCGCAAAAAACCAATGATATCCTCTCGAGTGATTAGGAATTTTGGGTTTGTTTGGTTTAGCGTCCTACCAAAGTATAGGTAGTGCTAAAACCTAGACATATTTGATCCTACCAATATTTTGTTAGGGTAGTATTTTAAGGAAGTGTGTTTTGATTGATACCAATTGCAAGCCAAATTTCACGTTACGGTGAATAAAATTTTAGAATTGTGTCAAATTAACCATAGGCATTATCATTCGTTTGGCTCTACATCAAATCATTACATTTACTATTCATACTAAAAAATTGGTAAAGACATTTTGACATTAATCCAAAATGGCTTTTTATCTTTTTAATTGACAATCTTTTTCACCGGCCCGGTGATTATCTTCCAATGGTTACTCTTTGAGTTATTACTTCTTAGAATTTACTGTGGGCTAAAGATGTTGTGGATTTTCTAGCTAATTTCTGTGGAAGGTGAAAAAGGGCCGGTCTTTGTCACTGCTTTTGTCATATGAGGAGGAAGAAAATTGTATCCGTTTGGACTGCTTTTGAGAACTAAAAAAAGTGAGCTTTCTTTCCTCAGCAGATGACAAAGTGATAAAAAAAATCGAAGAACAACTCGACTTGGAATGATAATGAAACTGATCTTCAGAAAGGAATATGAACCTTTTCTTTTAAGTAAACAGGAAACTCGACTTGTTTCAAGTTCATGCAGCTCAGCTGTACAGTAAGTCAAACAGTAATCGCACTCCAAAAGAAAGTGTTTCTTGGGTGCTCATCTCAAAACAAAATGATCCTTGGAATTAGTAACCTCGCAGATCCTACTAGTTCACTCCAGCCTCTTAACTTGTTGATACTGACTCACAATCTGTTCGAACAAACTCTTACTTAATCCACCGAACGTGGTCCAAAACCAAATGCCCTCTCTTCCTCTTGTTCAAGTATTCCAACCAACACGATCAGGAAAACCTCATAAAAATGCAGACTTTCTCCAGGTCAGTACGTAATCCGCTTGATCCAATCAATCTCCAGTAATCGCTCACACACTATTACAGGTAGCACGGCATGAAACTCCGAAATTCGCCGAAAATTCTGGACCTCAAGCTCACGACTCAAGAATGAATTATTATCCTTTCTCCCTCCTCCCGTCCGCCGCGACGCGAGCGCAACCACGTTTGACTCAGCCCGCCGACGGCGACCGGCCGCGTACGTGTCATCGTCGAGCTCGTGTGCCCATCCATCCACGTGTTCCTCCTTCCTCGCGTCGCCGCCGCCGACGGCTATAAATAAACCGCCCCTCCATCCCGACCACCGCTCCGCTCCGCCTCTCATATTTTTCCCATTTTTCACCTGCCTTAATTCGCCTCCTCCCATAACCGTAACCGCAGTAGTAATCGTACTCCTCCATTCTCGCCGGAATCCAAAGCGAAGCTGAAGAAATCGTTGGGAGGAGGAGGAGGAGATCGACCGCAGCAATGCCGTACTGCGAGGTGGACAGGTACCAGAACGGCGACAAGTGGGAGGGCGTCCGCCTCTTCTACCGCCGCTTCGGCCGCGGCGCCACCAAGGTGCTCCTCGTCATCGGTACGTCCGTACGCCGTCGATGAATCCATCGCCTTTGCCGGCGATCGAAAATCTTCTGTTTTTTTTGTTTTCTTGGTTCTGATGAGAAATGGTGTGTGTGGTTGGGGCGTGAAGGATTGGCGGGGACGCACGACTCGTGGGGCCCGCAAATTAAGGGGCTGACCGGGTCGCTGGAGCCGGCCGACGACGACGAGGTCGAGGCGGAGCGGCCGGACGAGGAGTCCGGCGACGCCGCGGCGGCGGAGGCGGCTGCGGAGGGGGGCGACGGCGATGGCATCGAGGTCTGCTGCTTCGACAACCGCGGCGTCGGCCGGAGCTCCGTGCTTCCGCACAAATCCTACTACTCGTGAGTTCTCCCTCTCGTCATCGTCTTCTAGATCCAAATCTCCACCTTGTCTCATGATCGGAGAGGCAGTTTGGTGGTAGATGAGATCGTTCGTCGTGAGGCGTAGAAACGTTGCGCCCAATCTTGAGAGAGATCTGGAGGAGGGTAAAGATTGGTGTCTCATGTAGCTTTCGGCGAGAATAAATTCACGTTCTACTCGATTCCAGCCGCGATTGCTTTCCACGAGAAAATATGTGACGGAGATCGAGGAAAGGGACGGAGATAACTTCCATCGAACGCACGACGCGACTGTGCGGAATAGTCAGAGGAGTGGCGTCAATGGTGGTGTAGTGATGTACTGTCTGACCATGTGAACGTTCCGTTGTCTTGACAGGACGGCGATCATGGCGAGGGACGCTCTCGCCTTGATGGACCATCTGGGATGGAAGAAAGCTCATGTCTTTGGCCATTCCATGGGTGAGTCTCCATCTATGCGATGCTGAATGATGATCAGAATTTTGGTGGATTGACTTCTTTTGAGGGGAATTGTATAGTAGTAGTAGTTTCTGTAAGCATTGCCATTGATGTTGGTGGTCTTTGCAAAACAGGCGCGATGATATCCTGCAAGCTGGCAGCCATGGCGCCTCATAGGATTTGCTCGCTGGCGTTGCTTAATGTTACTGGAGGTGGCTTCCAGTGCTTCCCAAAGGTACCGGAATGGAGAATTTTGCTTGTTTATACCTGGAACTTTGCGGACCTTGCAGGATTGTCGACTCTAATTTCCTCTGTAGTTCTCATCAATGAAGCTTGTCTGCATTTGCAGTTAGATGGGCAGATGCTCTCGCTTGCATTCCGTTTCTTAAGGGCAAGAACTCCAGAAGAAAGAGCTCTTGTAGATTTGGAAACCCACTATACAAAGGTGATAATGCATCCATTTGTCATATGCCAATTGATGTATTTTTTTTCCCTTGACATTTGAGTTTTAACATCCAATGCACCATGCTGCGATGCAGGAATATCTTGATGAGAAAGTTGGATCATGCACAAGGAGAACAATCCTCTATCAAGTGAGTGAAAAAGTGTTTGTTGTTGATGGTGTATCACCTAGATTTTAATCTTCATCATAACTTATGTAGCACCAAAGTCCAAAATTGTGGGATACTAAGGAGGAGCTTAGTATCAATTGTATTAAGAAAGAAGCAACTAAATCCTGCCCAGGATTTAATTTTGGGAGGTGGTGAGTACTAAGGAGAACAGTATGTTGCTCAGCTGGCAGGAGCTGCAAGGAGCAAGCCACTGGCCAGGGTTTGATCCTTGGTACTCACCACCTCCTGAAATTAAATTCTGGGCAGGATTAAGTCCAAAATTGATTTTGGACGAAATTAGTTGCGTGTACACATCGAATGATTCCTCTATGTCTGTTCTTTTGATAAGCCATCCGACAACTGTGTAAACTGTAAAGTATTACAGTCATAGGATCATGGCATTACAACTAGGCCTTTGTACTGGAAAAATTGGCATTTGGTTTAGGACACCATGTTCAGAGTATTACCATGCTAATTTGCGATTCAGGATATGGAACAAATCTTTAGATCTGTTGTCTGGGTAAAACAAAGGTTTACTTATTTCATTGAAGTACCAAATTTCAATTATTCTGTACTATGTATTTTCAGGAATATGTGAAGGGCATATCATCGACAGGGATGCAGTCTAACTGTGGGTTTGAAGGTCAAGTTAATGCATGCTGGACTCACAAAATGACAACTAAAGAACTAGATACAATTCGGTCTGCCGGTTTTCTAGTTTCAGTTATTCATGGGAGGTTAGTGGCGACTTGAGAAAAGCACACATCCCTTCCCACAGTTCGCAAGCACACTGTGTGTTTGTTTCTCATCACTTGGTTTAAAAATGGTGCAGGTCTGACATTATTGCGCAATTATGTCATGCAAGACGACTTGCAGAAAGGCTTACTCCTGTTGCTAGAATGGTTGAACTTCATGGTGCGCATCTAGTAAGCCACGAAAGACCAGAGGAGGTATGCATGGACTTTGGCAAAATGCTGTATTGTTAGGCAGCTGAAATATGCAGGAATGCTGAAAATATTCCTAAATAGCTGACCATGCGAGGCAATATTAGAAATCATGGTTCCCTGCAAGCATGCATCAAACTCACTAACATAGATGCACTAATGGGCATGTAACTTTTGAGCCCAAACTTGGAAGAATGCTTGTGCTTATGCCAGTTAGAATGTTACTAGATGCTTGTACTGTTGCAACTTGCACAAATTCTTCCAAAGTTGCCAAACCGAACTAAAGGCAGGCCATTCTCCGAAAGCATCATTCACCACCTAAACTGTACAAGGGAAGATGTTACTTTTGAAGAAAATTGTTTGGCCAACTCTGAAACTGCTTTTTAGGCACCAATGAAATGGTTATCCCAAACCTGAGATGGAATCATTAACATGTAACTTACAAGATAAGGTATGCACATATATGTAAAATAAAGCATCTAAACCTTCAGGCGCCAATATATTTAAGACTAGGTGGAAACGATAAACATGTACAACTGAATTCTACTAGAAGTCCTGGCTTGGAGAACTAGTTTATGGTAAGCTAGAAGGATGTTTGGACAGTAATGCACATGACTGACATTTTAGAGCACTACAACTGGAAAAAAGTATATTTATTCTGAGATAAGAGAAGCATCTTTTCTTTAGGACAGTTATAAATGAGGAACAAAAAGACCACTAGACCAGTCACTGCATCTTTATATTTTTAAGGCTTGTACCTTCTCCAAGATCGCCGTTCTTTTCTCATTATTTCATCACGCTTACAGAGTTACAGGAAATTGTAAGTTGACTCATATGAGTATTTCTCTATTGCAGGTCAACAATGCACTAATGGAATTAATAAAAGCCACAAAATCTATGATGAAACCTGAGGAATGGTCATCCCAGCCAGAGAATTCATCAGGTGAGCTTAAAAAGGCCAAACGCCCCCGAAATCTCTTTCGAAGGCTATGTTCCAAGGCACACTTCTTACGCTACGTCTTTATCAGAAACCGGGGCTCTTATTTCTGCAAGACCTGTTTCCGTCACAATACGAACAGATGATGGGGGAAATGCCGCACTAGCAGTCTATAACTTACTTGCCAAGCTGCAACTAAGCTTTCTTTATGTCATAGGAGTGATACTGATGGGGTTTGAGCATATGAGGAACATTGTAAAAGTAATGAAGCCAGTAAGGGTCGCAGCAATCGAATCATAAGGTAGGATTCAAGAACAGCACTGAACACCACCCACCTCAATAGCGGCATTTCTTAAATTCTAGCAAACATTTTACTGAGCTATATATGTTTGAATCTGCAGAAACAAAATTCATGTAAATTACTCTCAGAGCCGTCGAGGAGACCTGGTATTTTCATGTCTCCTCAGTACTGTGGAGATGATGGTTTTAGAGTAGCATCTCCAAAGACCTTCTGAGAAAACTTCTGCTATAAGCAGAATAAGTAATACGGAAGAACATTGATGAGGTATTTGGTGCGTGCCTGGACAGAAGCGTCCCAAGGGCACAAAATGCACAAACTGATGTACCTGTATGAGTGTAAAAGTTGTTACTGTATCACGGCCTTATGCTGCGCCGTTGCTGTCGCCATTCTTTTGTATCATACATACTGTGAAATGTGATTATTCCCAGAAATAATAAACCTGGTTTCCTGCATGATATATGTATGTAATTATAAGTAACAGTAATATGTGTAAACGCCCACCTGAACCACACAAAAAGCTATAAAAGAGTGCATAAATCGCATCATAATTAACTGGCCTAAACAAAACAAGAACAGGAACCTTTTCATTCATTACCAATTCACCCGATCGGTCTGGCAAACAATCTGTACATGAAAAGATTGTGCCAACTTGTTCCTGATCCCTCTTTGGAACCCAAGGGTTGGTGGATCTCCTTGTCTATGATTAAGCCCAAAGAGCCTAAAGTTACCAAATCTCCACAAGATGAAACGTATAGCTGGAGAGAAACAGAAGAATCTTGTTACGATCCCACATAATTCTCACTCAAGAACATCAAACATAAAAACATGAATTCTCAACTCCAACACTGGATGGAATTGTTCAGGGATACAATTTAGGGATGATTGGAATCATAGACCGAGAAAAAGCAAGAGATCGGGAGGAAGCAGGAGAATAGGACTAGAGAATCAAAAGTTTAGGGTAGGGAAGCATTGGGGAAGGAGGAGACAAGGCACATAGCCTGTTCTGTATTCAGTTCATCGATCCCCTTCACAGCTGCAACATGGTTTGATTTTGTAGTCCTCCTTGCTGTTTGGTTGGGCCTAGAGTCGGCTCAATGATTCGGCCTTGAAACCCAGTTGGTTGAGCCCACGTTCATGACATTCTTCCCTCCTTGAAAATCGGCTTGCCCCCAAGCCGATGCAGGTTCCGCCTGAATCCCATGGCACGTGTAAACCTTCTATGAAAGTAATATGGTCATCATCAACCTTTCCGAATACCCCCTTACCATTGTACTTTAAGTAGCAAAATTGCCAAATTATCTCAAAGTATGACTCTTCCTGGAGTGGCCATAGAGCAATCGAAACCACCTTGTAGTACATAAAGAAACCATGCTTCTGATTCAGTCTCCTGAACAACAGAGTAGTGTCTGCTAAAATTTGTAATTCCACATAATTTTGTGGGAGCATGTTGGCAAGCATTTTAGTAGGAGGTGGCCAAGGTGTTGGTTCAATTTGCATCAATAGCCAATTGTTCTGAAATCCCAGGTAGCTAGCATCGGAATGGTGAGACTGCACCACAATAATTTCCATTTTATCTCTATGCCTTGACTGAAAGAACATTAGCTTCTGTCTCAATGATATAGTGACTTCATCGTCATCAAAAACATCCAGCCAGTGGTAACATTTGGTCTCCCTATGCAACATTCTGGTACTAATACCAAAAACATGCCCAACAACTTTGCTAACTCCAGCCAATTTTCCTAGAACATTCTCAAGTATAACATTCACTCTATCCAGCAGCAATATATGGACCCCAAGATTGATATTACCACAGGTTAAACCCAGGTCCAAGATGTCGCTTGGATTTATTTCGCCCAAGATTTCACAAGCAAATCAATGTCAATTATATCTCCAGTTGGATGATCAAGAAGGTAGTTGGAATCTCCAATTGGATAATCGAGATTGACAACTCCCAGTTGCAGCTGCTCTCTCTGTAAATAACACTCATTTGCCTCCCCACTTTGATTCCACTGAAGAATAAACTCGGATTTGCCTAGTAACTGTTGCAGTTTTTCCCATAGTGCTCCTTAAGAATTGGCAAATGACAGTAGCAGTAGTTTTGATTCCAACAGTACTTCCAACCCATTAGCCATACCACCACAATAATGCACATGAGGTGAAAATCTCAAGATCCTTAAATCAGGTGGTGGCCATGGCTTCAAGAAAGTGATCTCTGTCAATGTCAAAAACATCAATTCCTTGCTTTTAGTTTGAAGAGAAGGTGGCCATGGTTGAAGGAGCTTGACCACCACACTTCTGCTGCTTTGTACTGTTCGTGGATCAGGAAAGAGTTCAAGTTGATGCTCAACACTGCCACCTTTGCAAACGGCTTGAGGAAGAGATGACCCATATCGTGACATCTTCATGACCACACCTCCATTGCATGGTCTCGACCCAGGATCTGGCCAAGGGATCAGGTCCACCTTGTTGACATAGTTTGACACGCCCAGAATGACAACAATTGATGATGGCCACGGGTCAATAATGGGGACACCAATGTCATGGCTCAGGTATCAAGTCGAGTACAAGGCAGAAATAAATTTGTGGTTAAATCACTGATCTTTGAAGGATAATAACTCAGGACAGAGCTTGGTATCCACTGTAGTGTTCTCCACATGGTCATCTTCCGTGGCCAAGTCCTCGCCATCACCATTAATGTTTTTATCTTTACATTTTGTCAAACACTTGGTAGGTGTCACCACACAAAGCTTGGTAGTGTAAACCTCATTACTAACCTCCACTGTGATGGGCACTATGGGAAGTGAATTGATGTTGGCGCTTAACGCTGCTGCATCTCCACTGGAATCCTCGCTAACGGTTGAATCCACCTTGATGTTGCGGCATATCTCAAGCATTTTGTCAATCATGGCCAACATCCTAGTGCACAGATCCTGAGTGTGCTCCTCCAGTTTCTCCACAACCTTGTCCATGTCAGTCTCAGCCTCTATGGTCTTGGTGAGAGAAGCCAATGTCGCCATGACTGTTGATGTGGCTGAGGGCACAGATGGACTCATGCCGACTGGGAACACGTGTTCTAGTGTGGTAGGAGTGCTCTTGGAATCAGACTTGGTGATAGCACAACTTGGTACCGGCGTCAAACACTTAGTGGGCGCGATGTCGGCTCTGTTTCCGAGCAAGGTGGGGACATGCTGCCCATCCAACAAGCAGCCCCCATCAGACTGAGCCCTCTTCGCATCGCAACTCGCTCGGAACCAGACGGTTGCCTCCACGCGCCATGCGTCAGCCACAAGCATCCGCATCGCCACAGCTCCATAGGGGTTGAAGACTTGGTGCATCACGTCGGTAGATACAGGATAAATGAGGTGGCTCACTTGGACATGAAGAGCAGCGGCTGCATCAGCTCCCAGCTGGCTCGGCATTTTACCGAACACCTGGTGAGCGTCACCAGCACCAACTCCTCCATGGCACAATCTCGGGCACCAGAAGTCACCACCGCCACCATAACTCGCCCATCTCGTCTCTTGGTTCGTAATTCCGCAGATCGGGAGCTCTGATACCATATTGTTACGATCCCACATGATTCTTACTCAAGAACATCAAACACAAAAACATGAATTCTCAACTCCAACACTGGATGCAATTGTTTAGAGATACAATTTAGGGAGGACTGGAATCATAGACCGAGAAGAAGCAAGAGATTAGGAGGAAGCAGGAGAATAGGACTAGAGAATCAAGAGTTTAGGGTAGGGAAGCATTGGGGAAGGAGAAAAGGCACATAGCCTGTTCAGTATTCAGTTCATCGATCCCCTTCACAGCTACAACATGGTTTGATTTTGTAGTCCTCCTTACTGTTTTGTTGGGCCTAGAGTTGGCCCAATTAATCGGCCTTGAAACCCAGTTGGTTGAGCCCACGTTAATGACAAATCTTCCATGATAAACTCATGAAAGCATGTCGCGATTCAAGTGGCTTATCTGATTTCCGAAGGGATAGACAAGCAAAATTTCATTTTTGAAGCTATAATTTGATCTTTTTCTACTTCTGTTTCTCTTTGCTTCATAGGACCATTGCCTTGTAAAACTCTGCTATGGGACACCTTTCTTGCCTTCCATACATTCCGGCAGAGCTCCTGCCTAACGTTTCAAAAAAAAAAAAACAAGAACAGGAACTTTGCAAATTTGTAAACTTGATGCAAAACCCAAGTTCATTAGGTAGCAATCGTGTGATACCAAGGTTGACAACCGGAATCTGAAGGCAAATTTCTACGAAAAATCCCCCATCACCATCCAGACCACATGTACCCGATCGGACGGCTCATATTTTTCGATCGCTACACGAACTGACTTGACCAGGATAATAATATACATATAGTAGTATAGAGGATTTATATGCAAAACATACCTCCAAAATCTCAACTGTTCCCAATCTGAACCGCGCGTATCCGATCGGACGGTGTAGGACTGTAGGTGATGAGCTCGCTAATCCTCCACATCCGCGCGTATTCCACGTAAGAGGTGGTCTCTCCAGGAATTTCTAGTTCATTTTTGCAACTGGAAAAACTGCTGCCTTGGTTCTATATAATTCTCTCATGCATGGCCTGAAGTCTAAACTCTGAAGTTGCAAATTGTCTCAAATCTGAATGATGGAGAGGCCGTTCCAAGTGATATGCGTCACGGATTAAGAGGACATCGTTAACTTCCACTCTTCTGTGGATTGCTTGCTCTAATCGAAGCCAATAATAATGGATTCATCATTAATCGCTCAAGGCTCATCCACAGTGTCCAAACTGCTCTTCCAACCAGAAGTTTACAGCACACTCTGACATGGCTCAGTAATTCTTTACTGTTCGCTCAAATTGCTAGCTACCAGCACTCCAGCAGCGTATTACAGCTACAGGAGCTACATATTATACAGAATGCAGATCAAAGTAAGACACGCTGCAGAAACAAACTGAAAGTTTCCGGCGAGAGCACAGGAGACTAACCTGGATAATCGATCATGGCAAACACGCACGGTTTCAGGTTTCTCCCGGCCACGGCGCCGCCGGCGCCGGCCGACGGCGGCTTCGACGACGAGGAGACATATGAAACGAAGCTGAGACGGAAGCAAGTGTGCACCACCGATGGAGGAAGAAGAGAGGGGGAGAAGACGACGGGTGGCCGTGCAGAGCGAGGCAACGCGAAGAGTAGATTCGCACTTCGCGGCAAAATATTCCTATCCCGCGAGCGGATATTCCTCCGAGCGATGCCGGATATGCCGAATACGTTTCCCTTTCACGAAGGCGTCAAACAGTTCGACCACGTGTTCGACTGGACTCTCTCCATCCAAGGCCCAATTTATCGCCTAAAAAAGGCCCAAATTTGAATGGGCCCAGTTTTATCCTCTAAAATGGGTCCAAATTTGGATGGGCCTTAGGTGGGCCTCCGTTACGAGAGCTTCGAGAGGGCCCATTTGTCCACAGATGGAAGAGACGAGATCCACTCTCTACCAACTAGCTCGTCTCCAGCGACGGCGGCGACGGCGAGGTAAGAGGAAGGAGAAGGGGATCGCGGAGGCAGCGGCAGCCACCATGGGAGTGATGGAGAAGCTCAAGATCTTCGCGGTGAAGGAGCCCGTCGTCACCGCCTCCTGCCTCATCGCCGGATTCGGTGCGCTCCCTTTCTCTCGTTCCTGCCGTGACCGAAACCCTAGCAGCCTGTCGTGATGCGTCGCCCCCTTGAGTTGAGGACGCTGCTCCTGGTGTTGCCTTGCCCTGGGCGCCTCCGTTTAGCTCGAGATCAGCGAACGTGGAATTGGTTCTAGGCCTCCCTGAGCTGAGTGGATTGGTTCAGAACGCCTCGATATGCTTTTCGCCTGCTAATATTCTGTTGGATCTAGGATTCTAGATCGCTAAACTCCATACGCGTTCTTCCTTCCAAGTCAGTAGCTCTGCTCTGTGCCCATGCTGCGTGGTTCAAGTAGTCTCCTAGTCGTAAGCTGTACATTTTCTGTAAAGATTAGATTCGGTTGTTCCTCCCAGTCGAACAGTCTTAGCCCCCTGCCCCTTGTTGATTTGGGTAAAAAATATTTCTATTGGTTGCATCTCGTCGTCGTAGGTGGGTAAAATTGACTGACATAGGTCCTCTGAGTCCGATACTAAAATGTAGTTATGCTGGGGGTTCCCTGGTAACTCTGAATTGTGTTGAGATGCTTACTTATAGTTTGCATCATGCTACCAGTGGTCAACTTGGAACGATGTTGAAAAAGTTCAGGGTCTTCCCTTTTTTTTCTCCACGAACTAAAGTCTCTTCCTAAATACCAACACTAGACATCCTCAGTTAATCACTGATTTGAAGAAAATAGCTGATGCATAAGAATACATTGAAACTACATGAAAAATGAGTTGCTTTGTGGCTTGGAAAGTGAAGTAATGAACTAGCTAAAATCCATGTGGTTTTGTTCTATTTGAACATATTAGCATTTTGAAATTTTAATACTTTGTCCAATGTAGATCGTGCATGTTAATTTTCTTTAGGAAACCCTGATTGTACAAAGAATCGTTCAGGATTTCAGAAACATGTCTGAGGTTTTACATATAATAGTAAAATTTTTAGGTTATGAAAAGTTCTCTTAGTGAAAAAAAACTAAGGATATAATTCTGATATAGCCAGTTTAGACAGTTCTACATATATGATATATTTGGTGGTCAGGCTTTAGAAAGGCTGAGAACGGAGGTAGTCATTTTACTATCAGTTGATTTCCTGAAATTACCTTCAAATCTTCAAGTTTGGCTAGCTATCTTTTAGATAAAATTTTTATTAGTTGTTAATACCTTTCTGCTTACCACAATTTCTGGCTTTGGTAGCCGGTTTGTACTTTGTACTGCAGTTTTATTGAAATTCCTGAGTAGTCCATAGTTATTTCTATATATGATGTATGCCTTGATTTGCTTCCTTTATAGACTGTAATCTTCATTCACTGAGACTCTGTTCAGTAGTCTTTATGCTAGCAGTTGGTGTGCAGAACATCCATTTTGACATCTCTGCAAGAAACGAGCAAATTTGATTCCTGAGTTTTTCTTTGTTCTGGCCTGGTTGGATTGGCCTATGGAGGAGCTAGTAACACACTACATCATTCAGCCAAATAGGTTCACCTGATCACTGATCTTATAATTTGCGATTTCAGGTTTATTTCTTCCAGCAGTTGTCAGACCAATGTTGGATTCTTGGGAAACTGCAAAACAAGTTCCTCCGCCCGTACTAAATGATGTATGTTATTTCCTCTGTTTTTTAGTACATCAAAATGAGCTGCAGTCATATCTTAGTTTCCAACCACATCAATTATCACATGCTACCGAAGATGCGAGCAAAGCTGTGAGCAGTGAACAGTCTTAGGAAGTAAACTTCTTTTATTTATTTTTGTAAAAAAGAGAGGCAAAAGCCTCTCCGATTTCTATTAATAGAAATGGCAGCAAACTTGACAAATATCCTTACAGAACCAAATTTAAAGGAAAAAACAACCTTCCAGCATGTTCACCACTCATGATGACATCCCATCATCCATGATGAACTGCCAACATCAAGCTATTCACATATGAAAAGTTTAGTTTCCACAACCCATCTAGTTTAATGGAGTAAGAACCTTCTGACCAACTGCTAGAAGCCTAGAACACACACAACAGAACCAGGCCAAAATCAAGAGAAAACACAGCTACTAAGGCCAGCATCATCTTCCAAAAAGGACCTTCAACTCTGCATTTAACTCCTTGTGCTCCAGCTCTTCACTCCAGTCATTTCATCTGGTTCCCAACCTCCATCCGGACCTTGTGTAGTTGTGTTGTACGTATCACTTGCCACCTTGCTTAGTAGAATAGTCCCCCATTGCAGTTTTCTACTCTTTCCTGTAACTTCTGCAAAATAGCCCAAGAGGAGATCCAGAAACGTGTATGTTGAATTAGTTCCACAGGGTGGCAATTTATTTTTGAAACAAGCATTGTTTCTGGATTTCCAGATTGCCCAAAGCACAGCAGCAGCACCTACAGCAACTATCTTTTTTTTTTGGCTAAAATTTTGCATCCAGGCATAAAAAATGTAAGAAATTCTATTAACCTAACCTTGCAAGTTAAAGGTACTATCTATCACATTCCATATAAAACGAGCCAAAGGACATCGAAAGAACAAATGTTCTATTGTCTCATCGTTTTCACAGAACTGATGCCTTTTCTCCTTCCCTTTCCAACCTCTTTTTGGCAAGTGATCTTCGTTTAAATGCTATTATTGATAGTAAACTTCTCATTTGGTAATGCTGTCATGAAGTAGAATGCAAAATGCCAGGAAGTGAGCGCTTTATATTTGACTGGCAACTGGCAACTTATACTGAATTTCACAGGGTCTTTGAAAATTTGTATCATGTTACTGATTCCTTTGTTGTCGACTGTGCCATGCTTCACCTGGACATTTCCAGATTTTTCACTATTGAAGTACTGAAATAGCACCCCACTGCATTCGTACTTGATTCATTGAGAACACTATTACTTGTTGGAAACATCATTAATTTGTTCTATTTTGGTACTTTCTGCAGGTGGTTGCAGGTGTAACCGGCAAGAAAAAGGAGTGACTTGTCATCTTCTCTACTTGCTAATTTGTTTTGCTTGTTTTTGTCTCCTGATGGGAAGTCACAAGATGATTAGGATCTTCCATTCATCTGTCCAGCACAATTTGGAAACAGTAGTACATGTATCCTGTCTGTAGGATCGGCAAAATAATTGTTGTACCTGAACTTACTTTCAACATAATGAAATGTTGCAATTTTAAGCTTTGAGCTCGCAAGCAAAACGTGTGGATTGATTGGTAGCCTTAGCCTATATCGTAAAATTGTTGGTGCCGATTGGTTCTGTGTAAATTTACACCAGCAGATTAGTGGCAAACATTGTCTTGTGTGCAACTATCATCAGTGGCCACGCTTGCTTGAGCCAGCTGTGAAGTCAGTACTGGCTTGGAAGCAAAACCTTGTAGCTTCAGGGAAGAAACCGTTGTGCCAGACTCTTTTGATGACGTGCGGAGCACCGTCGTTCTCGCTAGGTATAAGAGCCAGCGAAACGCCGGCTTGGTTTGTACGGTGGCTGATCGGACGTCCGGCCAATGTCCGGCGACGAAATGGGCTCAGAACCGCTGTGTGTCGCCACCGGCGGCGTGCACAAGACGGCGCGCATTGGCAGCTTCAGGCGCCTGTTCTCCGGGCTGGACGCCGGCGGCGTGCTCAGGGACGTTGAGCCGGAGAAGATGAAGGACGAGATCCGGCGGTGGGCCAAGTCCGTCGTTTCGCTGGTGCGGCAGCTGAGCTTCGGCGCGCCGCCGCCGGAGAATCATCGCAGCAGCAACTCGATAGTTCACACCAGCTAGCTGAAGTAGCGTACTCTTGTTTTCTTATTTAAATTTAACATTTCATGTACATATTATCTTTATTTTAGAAAGATCATTTCATCTACAATAGATGCATATATTTCGTGGTGTTCTTTTCTAACGAAAAAAAAAGATGAAATTAAGACACGTAAAACAAAAAAGTGATTAACGTATGATTAATTAAGTTTGAATTATTATAAACTCGATAAATGGATGTATTTAATATTTTAAAGCAACATCTTTATAGAAAATTTTCGTACGAAACACATCGTTTAACAGTTTAAAAATATGCTAACATAAATCGAGATAAAATCTCTTTAATCAGAAAAGAACATCAACTACTTCCGATCAAATTCATATTAGGTTTAGAGATAATCAGGCTTAAAATGATTGGTGATATCCATAATTCACTTCCATGACATCAAAGTGACACTCTTAAAAGATGGATTATATCACTTCCCTGTTCTCTACAGGACAATTAATTAATTTTTCTTGGGCTCTAACTGCGTGATGTCTATGCCTCATCAAAACTCCAAAAAAACCTAATGGAAAGAAATTGAAGAAAGAGCACATAGCATATACTTGTTATGCCGCACGAATTGCCTCATCAAAAACCTTGATAAGAAACTGTCGACGGAGTAGATCGCGACTACGGTATTAGTAGAGTATGGGGATCGTTGGTGCCCGTGTATACGCAAGATTGAGGTAAAAGAGATGAAAAACAGATATTTTTATACAGGTTCGGGCCTCTTAACTGACAAGTAATAGCCCTACTCCTGTTGACCGAAGCCGGTTGTTAATGCAAAACACGGCGGCCTGGGAGATTTGCTACACTTCATTGCAGGTCCAAATCTTAGAAAAAAGATTCAGGGTGTGCTAGTTGGTTTGATCCTGCAACCAACAAGATATTCAAGCAAAACAGGTTAGATATACGATAGCCGATCGGCCGATAAGCCGATGACGTATCTTATGAACCTAGCCGATGCGATCTGACCGAATCGGCTGTAAGGTGTATGAAAAATAACGTTAAGTAAACCCTAAATATGCTCAATCGGCTGTAAATATAACCAAACATGTAATCTATGAGCAAAGAATCTATCTGATTAGATTATAGCCGATGAAATCATAATTAGGTTAAAAATAAATACCGTATCGGCTAATACTCTGATACAGTCTTATATAAAAATATCAATCTAGTTAAATATATCGAGACAAGCTTGATATATTTAACTAAAATAATATCCTTGTATAAGAGACAGATATAATATGAAAAGCAAAATTAAAAGAATTTAAGCCAGACTAAACAGTTATATCAGATAAGATCGGCTGAAACTCCGATGCTACCCTTATTGAAATCAAGAAACAGGCTAAAGATCATGGTTCTAATCATGACTAGGGCTGATGCAGCACAAAGTGTAAAAAGAAACATGATATCTAAAAAATCAAGCCTTTGAATGTTTTTCAGGGTGGTAGATACCTTAGCTAATCTAAACCAATCAACTGATTTAGCCGATACCGACAAAACCTTGGGTAAGGCTTGGCCGATACCGGTAAATCGAGTCATCGATTTAGATTAGCTAAGTTATGTGGTAATTTAACAAGCCATACCTCCAGCTGAAGATCAAAACCGACGCCCAACTCGAAGCAAGAACTCGTCAAAAAAGCAAGAAGAAAATTGTGGTGATACGCCAAAAGTGTTTATTGAACTGTTGTTGTTTTTTACAATACCTTGGGCTTATATTTATACCCGTACATACAAACTTTATCCTTGTCGGACACTATTTACAACTTGCCTAAACAAACAAGTCCTAGGTGGACTCTTACCACAAAAGAAAACTAACTCTTATTCCTAATTAATAGATACAATTGCCTTACCTGGACTCAACTCCTAGCTGGCAATATCTTTAAGCCCTTCTTCGAAACTAACACGACCGAAGTTACCCATTGTTAACGACGAAATTTGGTAAATCATGCAGAGTTAAAGCCGAAGCCGACTGGAGGAGATAAGCGATTACAGAAACAGAGTATGAATCGGCTGCAAGCCAAATCGGCTACGGTGTGCATCGGCTGAAACAGAATCGGACAAGGATAGCCGATGTAGCCGATTCCGATGAGGAGATGGCAGGATCATTGTCGGGTTCGGTTGGTGTGCTTCATGAGGATTGCCACGTGCGGGTTGAGTCCGAAGAAGGCAATTGTATCTATTAATTAGAATATTTGTTAGTTTCCTTTTATCTTTAGGAAAGTTTCTTTCTTGTCCTACAAGGACTAGTATCTCCCCATGGGTATAAATATGTACACCCGGGGTTATTGTAATCTATCAACTCTCGATCAATACAATTCGGCGCATCGCCACCTTTTACTCTGTTACGGTTTCTTTATCAACCGGCGGAATTTGGCACCTGACGCGGGGCTGCATCGGCTGTCGATCTCCGGCGAAGGGGTAAGTCCAATGTCCCGTCGGTTCAGGCAATTGTATCATCTACGCCGGCGTCGTTCAAGGCTGCATCAGTACATTCGACCTCTTGGATTGCTCTGGTTTGGATAATATATTTGCCTGGCTATTTATCATATGTCTTCTGTTAATCTAGTATTAGCATCTCGATTTAGCTTTACCGGCTGCTTCTCGCTTTAGGGTTTCTGCTGGTATCGACTAAATCGTCTTGCTAGATTAGATTAGCTTAGGCATCTACCACCCTGAAAATCAGTCAAGGGCTTGATCATCTAGATACCGTGTTTCTTTACATACTTAGTGCTGCATCAGTTGAGTTTGACCTACTAAGTCGTGCTTAGAACCATGAATCTCTAGCCTGCTTTTTGATTGCCGATAAGGGTTTCATCGGGGTTTCAGCCGATGAGTTATCTGGACGTTGCATCGGCTTATAAGGATTGCATATAAGTTGAATTTAGCCGATGACAACAAAGGTTTCACTGTTTAATCTAATCTTATGGATTTTATGGCATTGGATCTATGTTAGATTTACTTCATCGGCTATGCTATGAATATATATAATCTCTCTCTTGAGGTGTTTTTAGACATAAGTGATTTATACTGTCTCGGCGCCCTGTCCGATCTATCCCAATCACTTGGTTTAAATATATTTTGAGATTTAGATTATGTATCATTGATATCTACAGCCGATCGAGTATGTCTAACTTTCGTTTTACTTTATCAAGTCATTGCCGATCTAATGCATATTATCATCAGCCGATTGTCTCTTTGTCAAGTGTCAGAATCTACATTGAACACATAGCCGATAGCTCAAAACCCTATCGCTATCGGCTGTCATCAGGATCGGCTGGAATTACTACATCGGCTATGTTGGCCGATCGGTTCTTTGATCTGTCGTTTGTATATCTTGTCAGTTGCAGGATCAAACTGACTGGCACGCCCGCATCTCACCAAGATTTGGACCTGCACTGGAGCTAAGCAGATCTCCCAGGCCAGTGTGTGTTTTTTGCATCAACACCCATACCGGCTTAATCGAGTCTGATTCAGGTTTACCCGTATCGGCTGCCCGAGTCCGATTCCATATCGGCCGATACGGCTCTAGCCGATGCGCTGTCTATTCTTGGAAATCACCTTATCCCTTCAAATCCGTCTCGGATCCGATTGTAATAGTTGGCATATCTTTACCAAATTTTTCTGTTAACACCAGTGTTGCTCTTATTTATCAAAATCACACAAGTACAATATTTAGGATAACCTATCTAGTCGTCATCAACTTGGCGGCATGGAACACCATACGTAGTCGACGATGGGATAGTCTTCCTCCTCGAATACGAACTCGGCGAGATCAGAGATAACGCTAGATCCCTCTTATCGGCCTCTGTGGCACCAGATTGAATATGTCTAGGCTTATCTCTGACGTTGATGTCTGGCAGCGTGTGTTGGTGTGTATTCTGACTGGGCATGTTCCCTCTCCTCCTAGGGAGTTTTGTATTTATACCCATAGATGTCTTCTTGTCCAAGTAGAACTAGGGAGACAAGTATGGATACGATCAGAGTAGTCCTTGTAGTTTCCAACTTGAACTTTGCTTCTCCTTCTTTATTCGGAACACCTTCCGTATATAAGGCATGATTCCGTATAAGACTTGGTATATGGTGGGCCCGCCGAGCCCACTCAAGATCATTGGGTATGCCTTATCCATAACACTGATCGTAGCCCCTGATTTCAATGCAAATGAATGAGTTGACCTTCTCTAACATAACCAGATCTAACATGGTCGTTTCACCCTACATGGCCTGACAAGCTTTCACAGTGCTAGGCGTCCCCAGCCGAGGACCATGAGACCCCGAAGCTTGCCAGACTAGCGTAAGAGGACAGTAGGATCGACTTCGAGACGTAGCGATATAAGAAAAGAGAATCAACGGACAAATATTGGACATTTTATATGTATAAACACTTACAGAGATTGATGCATAGGGTGTGATGAGATCGCTATCACATTGGTCAAAAAACTAGTTGCGTAGTTGTACTCAACAAATCGCAAAGGTAGTAGGAGAATCGCTATAACCGCTTGGTCGAGGACCAGGTATATAGTCGTTCTCAACCACTTATAGAGGTGGTGGGAGAATCGTTACAACCGCTGGTCAAGGACAAGGTATGTAGATGTACTCAATCACCCGTAGAGGTGGCGGGAGAATCGCTACAACCGCTGGTTAAGGACCAGGTGTAGACATACCTCAACCACTCGAAGGCGTGATGGGAGGACCGCTACGACGTTGGTCGAAGACCAGGTGTAGACGTACCTCAACCACTCTTGAATGTGGTGGGAGAATCACTACAACTGCTAGTCGAGGACCAGGTATGTAGGCGTACTCAACCACTCGAAGGCAAATCAGAAAGAATGGTGAGAGGATGGCTACCACCGCCGGCTGAGGACCAGGTGTAGTTATCCCTCGATCACTCGAAAGCAACTTGGAGAGAGGGTGAGAGGATGATTACCACCGTCGGCCGAGGACTAGGTTTAGTTATCCCTCAACCACTCGAAGGCAACATGGAGAGGTGGGAGGAAAATCACTACAACCGCTGGTCGAGGACCAGGTGTAGTCATCTCTCGACCACCCGAAGGCAACTGATAGGTGGTGGGAGATCGCTACAACACTGGTCGAGGACTAGACGTAGTCATCTCTCGACCACCCGAATGCAACTGATAGGTGGCGGGAGATCGCTACAACACTGGTCGAGGACCAGGCTTAGTCATCTCTCGACCACCCGAAGGCAACTGATAGGTGGCGGGAGATCGCTACAATGCTGGTCGAGGACCAGGCATAGTCATTTCTCGACCACTCGAAGACAACTGATAGGTGGTGGGAGATCGCTACAACGCTGGTCGAGGGCCAGGCGTAGTCATCTCTTGACCACCCGAAGACAACTGATAGGTGGTGGGAGATCGCTACAACGTTGGTCGAGGACCAGGCGTAGTCATCTCTCGACCACCCGAAGGCAACTGATAGGTGGTGGGAGATCGCTACAACGCTGGTCAAGGACCATGCGTAGTCACCTCTCGACCACCCGAAGGCAACTGATAGGTGGTGGGAGATCGCTACAACGCTGGTCAAGGACCATGCGTAGTCACCTCTCGACCACCCGAAGGCAACTAATAGGTGATGGGAGATCGCTACAACGCTGGTCGAGGACCAGACGTAGTCATTTCTCGACCACCCGCAGGCAACTGATAGGTGGTGGGAGATCGCTACAACGCTTGTCGAGGACCAGACGTAGTCATCTCTCGACCACCCGTAGGGGCGTTAGAGTCGGTTATTACATGTGCATCTGATGTGGCCAGCATGACTCACATACCCAACTTGTAGCATATCCGGATGTCCATTTGCAATCGTGCCGGGTGATCAAGCCGACAACGTTCACGAGGGGATTATCCGTAACAACCTTTTCTCAAATAGTCCGGCCGTGGCCGACGCTATGCGTGAGATAGGTCGTCGATCTTTGTTGGTAGGTTTGGTCCGACAATTCCTCATTTGTCCGAGAAGGTTCTCGATAATGGGGTATACTCACCTGCAACCTACTCGGGTGCTCGATTGTTCCTGAAAAATATTTTGTAGAAGGCAAGATATATAGCAGAGAATATCAAGTATGTATTCAAAAAATTGAATAAATCTTCTAGTATTATCAGGATACAATGAGCAGATTCAGATTAAATATCGGATATTAAGTAAACCATAAACAAGCATGATTTATAAGGAAAAAACAGAGCGAGCCCTCAGTATTAAACCGTAGCCAACTTAATATAGGAAACACTCGCACAACAGATATTGTATAGAAAGCATGCTCTAGGTAAACATAATAAATTACAGATTTGACAATATAGTATGGATCAGAAATTCGGTACGGTAAACTGTATATAAAATATTGCGTACCTGTGTAGATACATGCCGGATGTATCTACGAAATTAGTAGATTAATTTTAAAAAGCAATCCACTAATTACCTTGGTTAGCCGTGCTAATCACCATGTGTAGATGCAGCCAACTTGGACGTGTAGCCATTCAATTCTTGCTATTGAATAGTGTTGTCTAACGCATGCAGCGTTGAATCAGCACACACAGATGTATCTGGCCTGGTGGAAATTGACGTCGTTGTATGCTTGTCAGTTCACTGGGACAGGTACAGAATCGATACTGAGCAAAAGTCTGGCCGTGTGGCTGGACTCCATGTTTGGTACGGTCTCAGCATCCGAATACGTGGGGGTGGAAATTGACATCGTGTTCAACTTGGACTTGGCGAGCCGATGCGTCGCACCAACTAGCTGTACTAGCCGATGTCGCGCGCGGAGTGTTTGCATGTTAACATGATTGATCTCGCATGCTGTCGATATCGTTGGATCTCCGCGGCGACGATGTCTTGAATCTTGGTCAATCTTTATAGATCGAATTGTTGGTGGCGATGGTTCCGATGTAGTCGAGGAACGTACTCTGGTCGGGTCGGATCTCCCAGGGCCAAAGACGCTGAAATATCCTTCGTCGAAAACTCCATAGCAGCGATGACTCGACGAAGCTTGAGATGACGAGGGTCCTGATCCGTCGGAGAACGCACTTCGGTTGGGTCGTGTCTCACTAAAGCCAAAGTCGTTGAGTAGTTTGTCATCAAAGAATCCGTCTTCTTGAAACTCATCTCGTCAAAACCTTGAAGCACCAAAATCCCCTACCTGGCGCGCCAATATCGATGGAGTAGATCACGACTACGGTATTTGTAGAGTATGGGGATCTTTGGTGCTAGTGTATACGCAGGATTGAGGTAAAAGAGACGGGAAACAGGGATTTGTATATAGGTTTGGCCCCCTTAACTGACAGGTAATAACCCTACTCCTGTTGGCCAAAGCCGGTGTTGCTCTTATTTATCAAAATCATACAAGTACAATATTTGGGATAACCTATCTAGTCGTCGTCAACTTGGCGGCATGGAACACCACACCTATTTGACGACGGGGTAGTCTTCCTCCTCGAATACGAACTCAGCGAGATCAGAGATAGCGCTAGATCCCTCTTGTCGGCCTCTGTGGCACTAGATTGAATATGTCTAGGCTTATCTCTGACGTTGATGTCTAGCGGTGTGTGTTGGTGTCTATTCTGATTGGGCATATCCTCTTTCCTCCTAGAGAGTCTTGTATTTATACCCACAGATGTCCCATTGTCCAAGTAGAATTAGGGAGACAAATATGGATACGATCCGAGTAATCCTTGTAGTTTCCAACTTGAACTCTGCTTCTCCTTCTTTATCCGGAACATCTTTCGTATATGAGGCATGATTTTGTATAAGACTTGGTATATGGTGGGCCCGCCGAGCCCAACCCAAGATCATTGGGTATGTCATATCCATAACACTGACAGAAACTACTAGGAAAACTTATTGAAAGAAAAAAAGAGTACAATTATTAACCACAGAATTTGGCAATTGTCATTAGTCAAGGCCTGGTTAAGAGGAGAAATTAACGTCGTGATTCTAATGGCTATGGTTAGAAAGTGTATCGGATAGAGTCTGTCTTAGGATTGTTTCTTTTTTTGCTATCGTACTAACGAAGGTTTGTTAGTTTCCTTTGTTTTGTAAAGATAGAGTCTAGAGCCGCTCAGATCATGTCTGAATCGGATTCATTTTATCCCAAGGGTATAAATATGTATACCAGGGTCCTTGTAAAACAACAACAGTTTAATATACAACTTTCGGCGCATCACCACACTAGTTATAGTTTCTATGAGTTCTTAGTTTCAAGTTGGGCTACATCGGTTTCAATCTTCGGCGAGAAATAAGTTCCGTCAACTTCATGTGTATCGACGTAATTAGTACTTTCTTGATTAAATCTGATATTCTAATTAAGTTCTTACATGCGTTGTTTATTCGGTATATCGGCTCTTTTTTAGATTGCTTTGTTGTCTTAGATAGATTCAATATATCAATCACTTTGCATAGAGTCCATCAACTTGTTTAGATCTATCAAACTTATCATCAATCTCGTACTATCTCGGTTAGGTCCGATCTACTAAGTCTTAATTTGCCAGATAGATTTGCTCAATTTGATATATTTGGTTCATTGTTTCATCGAAGTTTGAGCCAATGAGTT
The DNA here is from genome assembly GCA_008326285.1 of Oryza officinalis. Classification (NCBI taxonomy): domain Eukaryota; kingdom Viridiplantae; phylum Streptophyta; class Magnoliopsida; order Poales; family Poaceae; genus Oryza; species Oryza officinalis. The sequence goes on from BDMV01000005.1 coordinate 41,289,390, forward strand.
ATCTGCTTGCTATCAATTCATCTGTTGCGTCGGCTAATATTCAAGATATCATATAATTTCCTAGTTTCTACTTTTATTATCTTCAATCTTATACTGTCTCGGTTAGGTTTAATCTATCAAAATTGTTTTTAATAAAGGAAGATTATTAGCAATTATATTCTATCTAGTTTCAGCCAATGATGACCTAATTCGTTTTATATCATACACCCAAATTCCATTGGTTACATAGTCGTTGATCCAAAATTCCATCGACATCGGTTGGGCATACGATTTCATATCGGCCCTTTGGCTGATTGGCCTTGTGATTTATTTATTTTTATCTTATTAGTTGTAGGATCAAACTATTTGGCACACTCTGAACCCGGTTTTAGGACCTGCACTAAAGCTAAGCAGATCTCTTAGGCCTTCGTGTGTCCCGACGTATTTTGCATCAACACGCTTTTGGCACGTTCGGTGGGACATTTTCTTCGTCAACATGTCTAAGGAACATAATCAAGATGATATAATTCCAGTAACCATGGAGAAATTGAAGGATGAGCAGAGGTCTCAAGTGGAGCAAACAATTCAAGATTATCAAAAGCTATGCTTGGAATCCTTTAGCATGGCTCGGCAATGACCAATACAAAAATCTCAACTTCCAAGGCCAATGACAATAGAAGAAAGAAGCTCAGGAACTATTCCAAGTCCTCGCAGTAAGAATTTTCAAGATACAGTTAATGAGGTAGTTCTTCATGCTTTGATCAACCAGTCTGGAGTTTTAGTGAATACATTAGGAAGAAAGGGTTGACCAAGAAAGTAGTTGATGGATCAATTCATCAGGAACCTGCGGAAGGACCTGTCTATTTTCCAGGAGGAACACCACCATTGAAGCTAGTCAAAACAGAAGCTCATCAAGGAACAATAGTAAGCTGCATTGAACAGTTTTCTAAATATTACCATTGAATAGTAGAGAGGGAGAGGGGAATACTACATAACTGCATGATTGTATTGAGACTTGGAGGCCGGTATATATAGAGATTACATGGGTAAAGATAATGTCACATCAAAAATTTAGCAGATTTCTAGACTATTTTGTATATAAGTCCCTATCCAGGAATCAAGCCAGAGTACACAAAACGAGAAATTAATATAGATCTAACCGTAAATAAAGCATAAATATTTACAAAAGAGACACTTAGTCCTTACACTGAAAAGAAAGCACCAGCAGCGGAAAAGGGGCGATCCTAGTAGGGCTTCAGTTTCGCTCCATAGGCAAAACTTAACTGGGGTATAAGTCTTGGTCCTCTAAGTCCGTCTTTAGCTCAAAAGCACTAAACTTTTGAAAAAGGAAAAATATAATAAGGCTACATATAACCACCGTACTCAGCAAGTCACACCAATGATGCAGACGTGCAAAGGGAGATAAAGAGAGGTTTGTGGCTATTTTGCATAAAGGCATTTTTAAACATTTGTAGTTGAAAGCAATAAAAGAATTGATTAATTAAGTCAAGATTAATCTTTACTGAACAATGCTATACCACGTTGAACAGGTCCCACCAAACTACCTGAACTACACTAGTTCATTAAGTCAAGCTAATTCATAGTGGGACTAATCATGACAAAGCTAGACGATCGTCCATACCCATGGGCACAACTATTTGAATAGTTTTACTCTAGCTAGAAGTGCACAACTGTACGCACAAGACACAATCCTCGCTCACGTTACTATGTTAGGCCTGATACATCATCAAGCGAGTGATTGTGACAAGACCCTTCGCATAACTCCTCCTAACCAAGCACACCACACTACAGGTTTCGCCCCTACACTTAAAACCAAGGTAGGCAACCCTTTCTTATGCCGCGGTGAATCCGAAAGCCACTTAGATTGTCATCCGGTCCAACCAAACTCCATCACATTAACCCTCGCCTGGGTGCATTGGAAAGGAAAAGCTATACTACAAGTCCAACAGCTGCCCATTCTTGTTTGTGGTAAGCACGGTAATTCTTCTAGGGATATCCCGTGAACCGGTCCTAAACTGCCATGGATGCGACCATCAAAACCATGCACCCACAATCCATTAAGCAATATTTTAGTTGAATCAATTAACACCAACAAACCATGGTCCAATGTCTCGATCTCGAAGCTCGTCAATATGCTAAATGTAGATAATGTGATTATCCTATTACATGAGCTAGTGGTAATTAAGCATGGCTAAACATATCATATTCTAGTTAGGAAAACACAAGAGACATCGGCTAGTCAAATTATCACTCAAGTTATCAAGGGATGGATATCAAGTAAATATGGCCAATAGCAAGCAAATAGGTAATCTATATTCTCATGTAATTAGCAAAACATACATTTTATTTGCAAACAATAAAACATTTTGTAAAAGTAGGCTCAACATGTTCAAGGCGAAATGTGTGGCATGCATTGCTTCTTCGATTAATCTTTTGAATTCTTTTCCTCTTTGTCGCGATCCTCCGAAACGATGCAAATTACACGCTTGCACGCAAAACGAGAAGAAATCCTAATAAAAATTATGTAAACAATACATAAAAAGAAAACAAACATGTAGAGCTGATTTTTAGATGAATTTTTCAAGTTGAATGGCTAAATTTGGAGTTCTTATGAATTAGTTATGAATTTTAGAAGTTTTGATCCATTTAAATTATTTTCTGGAATTATAACTGATTTATTACGCAATTGTTATTTACTAGCAAAATGTTCGTGCTCTGCAACGGATGAAAGCAGTTTAAATATTAAATCACTCATTGCAATACATGGATAGTTTTATTTGTACGGATGAGAAAAAAATCAATAGGGGAGGGAAGAACAAGAACTACACGGATGGAACAAACATATGTACGGGCAGGTTAGACCAATAAAACTAATCTCATGAAACAAGAAGCAGATATGTTTGTAGAAAGGAAAGCCAAGAAGATAAAACACATTTATGAAGCAAAGGATCGCATGTTTAATTATTCTGAACCAAAATAATGAAACAAAGAAGTGAAGGTCAGGCTCACGCACTGAGAAGAAGAAACCACACCAAGATCAGAATGAAACCAAAGAGAAGGGAGCAGTTCCAGGGTTTACAAAACCGCCGGTAACCGCTTGGTTACCGCGCTTACCGCGTGGTTACCACGGTTATCGCGCTTACCGCGGGGGTACGGTAAAAGAAAAACCGCAGTAACCGCCTTAAATTCAAATAAATTTAAAAAATAATTTGAAATTTTGATAAATTTTATACGGTTTAGTATGGTTTGCCACGGTTACCGCGGTAACCGTGCTTACCACCGGGGCACGGTAACTGCGCCCCCGGCGGTATTGCAAACCCTGGGGAGGACTGCAAGATGAGGCCCCAACACCAGGTCTCATGCATCACATATCCATGATTATTTTTTTATTTTTTTATTTTAAAAGTAGACCCTTCCAAAATTTATTTTCAGAATCTGAACCTTTTAGCCACGTCAGCACGCTTGACGTGACAAAACAATACTAACACGCCACACACAGCGAGTGTGACAATTTTGTAATGTCACGCCAGTGAGAATGGCATGGCCAAATAACGCTGCCATGTCAGCCAGGTCAGCATGACCAAATAACGCTATCACGCCAACCAGACCGGCGTGACAGTGTTGTTTTGCCACGTCCATCCGGCTAGCGTGGCCAAAAGGTTCATATCTTGAAAAAAGTTTTGAAAGTGTTTATTTTTAAAATTAAAAATTAAAATAGTTCAAAAAATAAAAAATTTAGTCCGTCCATGTATGCCCCCAATTAACTTAAAAGAGAAAATCTATTCTATGTCGTTGAGTTTAGAGAAAAGTACGAATTACACCCTTAGATCCAAAAACCAGACATCTTTCGCTCTCAACTATTAATACCAGATGAATTACCCTCCTAACTCAATCCGGATTTGGTTTTGGTCCTACATGGCAATCCAATCAGCATTTTTTTATAAAAAAATCGATGAGACCCACTTGTCATATTCTCTCCCTCATCCCTCACGCCTCTCTCTTCTCCCTGTCATATTCTCTTCTTCCTCCGATTCTCTCCCAAATCAACGGGATGGAGGTGGCTGGGGATGGTGAGCGGCTGAGGCAACTGGGGGCGGTTAGCGGTAGGGCGGAGGCGGCTGGGGACGGTGAGCGGTGAGCGACGGGGTGGAGACGGGTGGGGGCGGTGAGCAGCAAAGGCGGCTCCTCCTCGGCCTCCGTCGGCTCGTGCATGAAGAGGATGACAGCGGCAGGGCGACATGGGCACAGATTGGAGGAGCTTGGCCACCGCATGTGCACTCCGATGGAGGCCGTTATCTCCATCCTTTCCATCACATCTCGGCTGCCGTCGACCTCTACACTCCGCTCGTCGTCGTCGCCGTCGCCGCTGAGACCCACCCTTCTCAGGGCCGGGGGCACCGGATCCACCACCGCACGAGCTTGCCGCTGTCGTCATCGTCACCACCACCGAGACCCGCCCCTCCCGAGGCCCGGGGCACCAGATCTGCGGCCGCGCGAGCTTGCCGCCATCAACATCGTTGCCGCCGCATCCACCTCTCTGCCTATCGAGCTTGGGAGAGGTGGACAGTAGAGGATGGGGTCATGGGGAAGATATGACATGTGGGCCCCACCATTTTTAAAAAAAATTTATGCTGACTGGACTGTCATGTGTGTGCTACATAGGATCAAAACCGCTCCGGATTGAGTTAGGGGGTAATTCGTTTGGTATTAATAGTTGAGGGTGAAAGATGTCTGATTTTCGGGTCTAAAGGGGTAATTCGTACTCACCCAATAGTTCAGGGGGTATTTTGTACTTTTCTCTTGAATTTATTATGGTTCAATGATTTACCGCTAGCATTGTCTCTTTCTATAACATATCGTTGACTTTATCAATTGTTCTATAACTAGTAATATGTCTGTGATAACACTAATATTGGCAATACAAATCAAACAATTAAAAAGCGCTAAGACCAAGACAAAAATCAGAGCGAAGTCAACATGTAGAAATCAAGGACACCATCGCCAACAACAAAGCCATACTTAGGCCCCGTTCGTTTTCTCTAAAGAAAGAGGATAAACTTTTGGATATTCGTGGCACGCTTTTCAAACTGCTAAATGACACGTTTCGTGTGATAATTTTTTATATGAAAGTTGTTCTAAAATATCAGATAAATCCATTTTTAAAGTTTGTAATGATTAAAACTCAATTAATCACACGTTAATGCCACCTCGTTTTACATGAAACACTTAATCTTTATCTTTATCTCCATCTTCAGGAGATTCAAACACTACCTTATTTATAGATGAATCTTTTGCCAACTAATAACTATTCCTCCTTAAGGCAACACATATGCGTGACAAATGATCATATGAATCACAAATTCCACATTTTGGAACGAATTTATAGCATAATAGATCAACTCCAGGAGGATCGATTATCATTGGTCCTTGAAGAAAAAAGAGGCATCCATGGACTGAACTGATTGCTGCAAGTATAGACAAGCACGAATCAATTCCATTTTAAACCCAAAATAGTGCACTATGTATCTTGAAACATGTCAGCCCCTCATTCTTCATTGTTGAGATAATGTCTTGCTGCTTGCATACTGAATAAAGTGTGTAGATAAATGTCAGCTTAAAGTTGAATAGGACTCAGAAAACTGGTAAATGATCCAAGTCAATGAGCTAAGCTCTGCAATTTGCAGTACACTCAGACTCAGTTATTCAGACGATTGCACACGAAGCACACAAACTTGTAGTTGTAGTACGGCAAAAGAAAATCCAAATCTCATTATGTTGGACATACCTGGTCCAAATCGAATTTCTGGAAAATAATGTTCAAGTAAGCATTTCAAAATTCTTAATATTTCTGATAAAAATGCTAATCTAGCCAGCGAGGAGCATTTCTTTCTTTTGCAAGGACCAAGGGACAATTTACAGAAAGGGCATATCAACTATTAAAGTATCAAATTAAGATTATTACTATTGTTTAGACCGATAGAGCTTTGATATCCACTCATCTAGAGGTTCAAGAAAATCTATGAATTAAGAAGACCTGAAACTTCTAAAATTGGATACATATATATATATATTACATCCAAATCAAGGTTTCCAAAATACTACTGGGTAGTTATTAACAAATGCATATCCAGCTTGATAAAAAACAATAGACAGTGATTTGACACACTGATATTTGCACTCAGCTAAGATAGACAGGGTTCAGCAAAACATATTATTGATCTCTGATCAAATCTACTTTGTGAAATTAATCTGAATTCTGAAGCTCTTTACAAATGCAGCAGATCAAGCAAATATGCCTTATACAAATCATTACTCACAGTGCTTGTCCCCTACTTACATCATCACACAGAACTCAACACTTGCTGAAGACTGCAGAGATCAATATTCATGTTTCTTGATTCTGAACATTACCGATTTGACTCTTGCCGGAAACATCATAGAAGTGATTTTAGCATATATAAAGACAAGCACAGTAAGAGCTAGCACATCAAATGGTTTGGTAGAAGAGAATTCACCATGTCCCAACAGCAGAAAATTAGCTCTCCTTACTAAATTACCATGTCCAAAGTCAAGTCTCATGGTCTCATGGAAACATTAAATCTCGTAATTTAGTTTTGTGTAGTTAATAAATAACATTGAACATCCATCTTACTAAATTTTTATTTAAAGGCCAAAGACACAACCAACACTAACCGATTCATGGCTCAGCTGCCTTCCTGTCCTTGAAGGTTTTCAAAGGCAAATTGATATGCAGCTTGAGCTGCCAGGTTAGAGGTTAGGTCAAACTCCCCTCGTTCATACATCTGGTGATGATCTGCAATTCTGCACTGGCACACTACCAGCTGTATGCAAATAACAAACAAATAGTGCGTCCAAATTAGATAAGATGTTTATCATTGTCAATAAGTACAACATAACCTGAGATATTTTGAGAGCTTATGAATGCCCCTACACAGTATTCATGTCCAGCTACGCAAAAATTAATTAAGCCTTCCATATGAACAAGTAAACAAAGATTATGAATAATGCCCCAAGTGAACAATCATCTCAACCTAACGAAAACATTGCACAAGGTGCAGGCAAATACGTATCTTTTGGCACAAGTGAATTTACAGCCTTGTAACAATGCTTTACCACTGATGTCACCACCTTGAACTTGCCAATGTTTTACTGTTGTGTACTCCCTGCAGAGGGAGGGGGTGTTTGTTGATTTGAGCAGAGTCGCTTCAAAAAAGAGAAGCCATCACATTTAAATAGAAATCCAAATCTCCAAATCCTAGCAAAACCTCACATTCACCAGATTCAAGGAAAAACCCAAATCCACGCTAGAATTAACTTCTCCATGATTACCAAACTCGAGGTCAAACTAAAACCTCACTCACCTCGTCAACGTATTCATAGTTGCAATCCCAACCTCGGTGCACTGAGACTCCTTCCAGCTCCCATCGCCACCTCCATCATTGTCGTCGTGGGCTCCAATCTCTTTGTCATCATCACACTGAGACTCACTAAAATGAAAAAAAACGAAGAGTAATTAAAAGTTGTGCAAAATAGCTTCCCTCTCCCTCTTTAGTAATATATGGTACGTACGGGCTGAAATAAAAAAAAAGAAGAGGAATTAAATGTTATGCGAAATAGTTTGAATCTCATAGAAAAAGTTCTCACCAAATTGCAGCTAGCCGAGCAAAACCATCTAGCAAACCTAAATTTCTATCATGCCATAACAAAATAATCAAGGCTACACTGTTAAACCCCACCCCCCCAAATCAATATATCTACCCCTCAATTTTCCTTGCTGAACAACCCAAAACCTGCAGCTCTAAATAGTTTAATGCCAACCCAACACAACTCATTACTCCAAATAGAAGCTACATCAGATTCACACAGCTAGCATTTGCACGAGAATAAACAGGGAATCTAAGGCCTAAGGGAGAGTAAGATCCAATACCTGAGTGAGGTGCTCCCAGGCAAATCCAATGGCATATTGAACCTAGTCCCAGAAGGATCAGTTCCTGAGCATCTTGAAGAAGGTGTTGTGGTAGTTGTCCGTACCACATTATCGAGGTCGTTGTGCTTTCCCCATTGCAGATGCACTTCTGGGTGTTGCAATTGCGGCGGAGGTGCCAGTCTAGGGCCACGATTTCGAGGAACTCGTTCGCCTGGCGTTGGCGAACAATAGCGTGGGGGCATTAACTGGGAGCATAAGGCTCGGCAGCCACCATGTGTGGACACAATGTAGGAAGAAGGTCTCTTGCACCTACGAAGGGTGCATCCTAAGTTTACACCTTCAATTCAGAACATTTGTTATTAAATTCACTTCTGGACTTAAAAAAAATGTGTACTAACATATCCTTATGCAGTAGAAACTCAGGTATCAGCTCATCTTCCCCATCTCATAGATATCTTTGTGCCCCCTAGATTCCCCCTTCGTCACCAAAGTGTCCCTGGCCAATAATCTTTCTCCTCCATTGCTCAATTTGGTCAGGTCGGGAGCTCAATGGACCTCGTCTTCAGTTGTAACCAAGGTGGGTTCCCAGCTTCCCTTTCATTCTTGTTCTAATTTGTGTTCCTTACACAAAATTTGATTGGTTTTTTTCCCTGTGCACAAGCTTGCTCACTTGCACAAGGTCATAGTGTTATTCTGTTGCTACCCATTAATTGGGAAAGTTGAGGGAAAGTAGATCTACTGCAAGGCATCAAGCCACTAGGTGCATCCTGAACTTAGGCCTCAAGGTTCGTTTAAATTCCAGTGCTGAATACCAAAATATGTGCTACTAAAATTGAGCTTGTCTATTCATTTAAAACAATATGTACCAACAAATCCTTGAGCTTGTTTTGAAGGGAATCACTCCTTTGTTTTTTTTCATTTAAAAAACAAGTTGAACCAAGAAATGCTTCTAATTTGGTTTGTTCTGTAGTCAATTGCTCCTTCATTTTTATTTTCATTTAAAAAACATAATGCACCAAGAAATGTTTCAGGTTTGGTTTATTCTGAAGTGAATCACAACTTTTTTTCTTTTCATTAAAAAGCAACCTGTACTAAGAAGTGCTTCAGATTTGGTTTATTTTGTAGTCAATCACTCCTTTGTTTTATCTTTTCATTTACAAACATGATGCACCAAGAAATGCGATTTGATGTTTTCTTAAGTGAATCACACATTTGTTTGTCTTTTCATTAAAAAACAAGATGTGCCAAGAGTAATTCGGATTTGGTTTGTTCTGAAATGAATCACTCCTTTGTTTTTCTTTTCATTGAAAAAGAGTTGTACCAAGATATCCTTTAGATTTTTTTTGATTTATACATCATAAACAAAAACAAGTTTTGATGTATAGAAACAGAAGAATCTTTGTCATTTTCATACATTATTAACCAACAACTCAGTTTAATATCCATCTATTCAATCACGAACTCAGTTCACATTGAAACAAGTGACATAGAAACTGAGATGGATCAGATTGATAGTGCAAGCTCAGCTGTTGGCATGGGAAGCATGGAATGTACTGATGCCCTGTCATCGGTTGAACTGAGCTCATCTGCATATATGTCGAATGGATTCAGTACACCAAGTCATAGCCGATGCATCCCATTTTGTGTATGTATCTATACATTAAGATTTTCGTGGCTGCTTTAATGCACCTTCCATGACTTAGATACTCTCTTGTTAGGATTCTTCATGCACACCAGAATGTGATGAGGACAAAAAGCCAGCAAAGGGGATGGTGTTTTCAACATTGGACGCTGCTGAGGAGTTCTATAGATTGTATGCTTTGGTTGTTGGTTTTGATGTGCGAATAGGACAGAACAGAAAAGTCGTTGGTGCTGTAGTGTGGAAAAGGCTCTACTGCTCTAAAGATGGAGAGCGGTCGTCAGCAAAAGAGCAAGGTAAAAGAATTACAAATATTGGTAAGCATGAACGTAACATAAGAATTGTTAGATGTGAATGTGAAGCCAGGGTTACTGTGAAATGTACCAATGACAATAGGTACACTTATTCTGAATTTGTTGAGACACACACCCATGCTCTTGTTACACCTAGCAAGAAAATGTTCATGAAGGCCAATAGAAAAGTTAGTGACAGGGCCAAGAATGCACTACTCTCATGCCATAAGGCAAGCATTGGCACATCTACAGCCTTTTGATTGCTTCGTGTTAGTGAAGGAGGGTTTGAGTTTGTAGGATGCACAAAAAGAGACATTCAGAATTTCCACAAAAAAGTAAAATGTGCCATTAATTCAGTAGATGATGAGAAGCGTTTGGTCAATGTGTTCTGGGTTGATGCTACTTCTAGGAAAAACTATGCACACTTTGGAGATGTGGTGTCTTTTGATTCGACATATAAAACCAACCAATATGATATGATCTTTGCACCCTTTACTGGAGTAAACCATCACAAAGCATGTGTGATGTTTGTTGGTGCATTCATCTCAAATGAAAAGATAGAGTCATACAAGTGGGTGTTTGAGACATTCTTGAAAGCAATGGACCGGAAGGCGCCTAAGCTTATAATTACAGATGAATATGCTAGCATGAAGGCTGCAATTCGTATTGTTCTCCCATTCACCAAGCGTCGACTATGTATGTGGCACATTATGAGAAAACTTCCGGATAAGGTCAGACCTTCTTTAAGCAATAATGAACATTTCTATAAGGAAGTGAACTATTGTGTTTGGGGCTCAGAAACTCCTGATGAATTTGAGCAAAAGTGGGTTTCTCTTATTTTTAAATTTGTCTTGGAAGGCAATGAATGGTTAGCTACAAGGTATGAAATCTGTGCTTCATGGGTCCCGACTTATTGCAGAGATGTCCCTTTGGCAGGAATCTTGAGAACCACTTCAAGATCAGAGAGTCAAAACAGTTTCTTCCGCCACTTCATAGGTTACAAATATGCATTGGTTGAGTTTTGGCTTAGGTTTGGTACTGCCATGGAGGAACAATGACACCAAGAGCTTGAAGCGAACAATGCTAACTTGCATTCGACACCTAAGCTGCAAATATCTTGGGAGATAGAGAAGAATGGGAGTGAGGTCTTCACAAATAAGGTGTTTGGATCATTTCAAAAGGAGGTCTTGGCTGCCCGGGATCATTGTTTTGTCGAGAATACACACCATGATGGTGAGCTGAAAACCATGGAAATAAGTGATGATTCTACTAAGATTAGAGTAGTCAGCCTCAACGCATCAAGCAGGGTGGCTAGTTGCTCATGTATGTTACTTGAGTTAAATGGAATTCCATGCCGGCATGTCATTCATGTGCTTAGAGGTGCAAAGTTGAAAGAGCTCCCAGGTCACTATGTGCAGAAAAGGTGGACGAAATGGTGCAAGAGAGAAGCAGTGTTTGACATAGATGGCAACCTGCTAGAAGAGAAGTCAATATACTCTGAGGATTCAGAAATGCAAAAAATGTCCTCGTATGCACGCAATGACATGGAAGAATCTATTATTTTGGTTGCACATTCAAGGGAAACCATTGAATTTGTGAGTGCCTTGCCAACCTTCTTATTAGTGTAAGAAAAATGGCTCCTGCTCACCAACAAACAAGACATGGAGAAATCGAAGCCTTCATTGGTTGTAGCATTCCAAACAAAATTAACATCCATGCACCAGGTGATATTGATGCTAAGGGAAGGCGTAAGAGATATAAAGGGCATGTAGATAAGGGTGGCCAAACAAGGATGTAAAGAAGAGAAAAGAGAGCAATCCATGCTTGTGTGGATTGTGCAAGCAGATTGCTTTTCATGATAAACGCAACTGCCCCAACAAAGAAACTCTATGATATTAGGTAAATCATTTCATAGATGCTACTCAATTTCTTGTGATAGTTTAGTTTATATGTAGATTTTTCACCAAACATATGAAATTTGATTCATGTTACTGATGTTTGTGTTGATAGGATTTGCGAGCAGCAGGAGCAGCTAGGAGGGTTTTTGTAATGATTTTGCCAGCAGGAGCAGCTGGGAGGGTTTTTGTAATGATTTGTCTTGTAGCAACCATATTTTGGATTATGACAATCATTTCCACTAGTGCACTATCATTATGCCATGTAATGGAACCTAATCTACTATATAGATGGTAGCACTGTTACTTACAATGAATTGCACAAGTTTTTATGATAACTTGGCTAACTATCCTATATCCTGAATTGATCTGTTTATGTTTGGACTGAAATGTTGCACAATGTTGGTTTTGAGCAGTGAAATGTTCCATCACTTGCTTCAGTAATTTCTGATGTGTTAAAAAATGATATGATGCAAGATGTCGGTGACATGGGACCGGGGGTGTCGTGACTAGAGGCTTGGGTAGCCGCGGTCCTCCACGTGTCCCGACCCCCTCGGGGGGGTCGGGCCCGAGGGTGACGTGGCCACCCCTTCCTCTGTCTCCCCGAGGGGTCGGGCCGCTCCCGTTTCGGCCCCGAGGGCTGGGGCGCCCCGACCCCCTGTGATTTTGGCGCCACGTGTGTGGGTTAGGTGAGCACAGCAGGGCTCACCTAACCGTATTTATGGCGGATCAGGCGAGCGCACCACGCCACATTTAATGCGGCGCAGCGCTCGCTTATCCGGTCCGTGACCGGTCGCGGTGTGTGATCGGTCACAGACCGGTCAGATCGCGGGTTAGGTGGCGACAGGCGGCCGATGGCACGCCTCGCCCCGTCCCGTCGGAATGATGAGAGCCTCCTGGCTCTCGTCCCTAGCCGGAGCCGGCGTGCTAACTCCTGGAGTTGGTATGTCAGCCCCGGTCAGATCCAATCCAGATTTCAGCGCAGGCGTGGCAAGAAAGTCGCCGGCCATTGAATGAAGGTTGAAACGGGCGTCCACCGGGAGAGCTGGCGAGCGGGGCAGAAGGCGTGCACCATGCTTGTCAGAAGTCACTTCCGGCTGGAGATTAGCCCTGTTTGTAAAAAGAATGTTTCTTTTCTTAGGCAACTTGAGGCCCATGTGGTGACCCCTGATCGGATAAAAGGAGGCCCAGGCCTAGGAAAGAGGGGGTCCGGCGGATACGTTGGAGAGAGAGAGAGTTCCCTTTGTATTGTTGGAGACCCTCAGATCCACCAGAACACAGGAGTAGGGTGTTACGCTTCTCAGCGGCCCGAACCTGTCTACGTCGCCCGCGTCTTGCGTGTTTCCACTCTCGCTGACATTCTTTAGATCGAGGGCGAAGAACCTCACTTAGCGCCCCCGGCCGAACCGGCAAAGGGGGGCCCGCGCGGTCTCCCGGTGAGGAGTTTCACGCTCCGTCACAAGAGGATATATAACATTCTTGAAAATTTTGGAAAGCTCAATGACGATCTGATTGTATTTTCATATCAAGATTCTAAATGGACATGTTGCTCCTTGTTAAGAAATCCATTGTGGAATTTTGGAGTGGTTAGGTTCTCACATCAATAGGTGATCTTTGAATCTGTGCTCTATTTGTTGTGAGGAGTGCAGTATTTTGACCCAACATATTTTTCCTTTAAGGTTGACTAGGTCTAGCTTAAGTTTGGCTACTATAGGTCTCTTAGGTCGTGTTCTTCATCCTACTTTCCCAACTCATCTCTTTCTTTTTTCACGCGCACGCTTTTCAAACTGCTAAATGGTACATTTTTTGCAAAAATTTTCTATATGAAAATTGCTTTAAAAATCATATTAATCTATTTTTCAAAAAAAATTAGCAAATACTTAATTAATTATAAGAAAATATGTCGCTCTATTTTGCGTGCACGAGAGGTGAGTTCCCAACCTCACCTCCTGAACACATCCTTAGTCAAGCTTGAGGTGTGTCTAGAGAACATTTTCAAAGTAAACATCCCAGCATGTAGAGAACATCGGCATATTTGGTATGCTCACAGGAGCAATTGAGACCATTTTTTTCCATCGAAGCACTTATATTTGATACATGTCCTAGTATGTGGCATTACTATAAAATTAAATTTGAGGAACTCAAGCCTAATGCACTAGTAGGTTGTTTGCCATCCATATAAAAAGATTACATCTCACAGGATAACACCAGAGTAATTTGAAAGTTTTACGACATGCATTGATCATACAAAAAAGAATGCAATATCTGTACAAGATGGTCTGCTTAATTATCCCATATAAAAAGACTACATCTCACAGGATAACACCAGAGTAATTTGATCCACCTCATCAAGCTCCTATGCACAGATCCATCATCAAGGAGAAGAGAACACCTTGGCCCAGATCTGGTTGGGACTTGATTCCCTTCGTAGCCTGGCAACTCGATGTCCGGGGTAGGGAAGCGGTCATGGGTGAGGTCGCGAACGGCGTTCGGCGATTAGGTGGCACCGATGTCATTCGCCATCGCCACTGCGAAGGATGGATTCTGGCCCATGCCATAGGAGCCGGACAGTGAGCTTTGTTGGAACAAATCGTAATAGTACATTAGAAGCTGAGAGGGATAGAATCTAGGAAGAAGATATGTGCACGGTTTTTTTTAAACATATCCAGCCGAGTGCGGGCGGTTTTCTGCAAAAGTGCATGGAGCAGGTGAGAGAGTGGACGGGAGCTTATCATAGACGTCGAGATTGGATGCAATGGTGGAGATTAGTATTTCCAAGTTTGCAACATTTGGTGTATTTTCACAGGATATGTCCTCAATATGTTTTAGTTATCAACCATTACTAACCTTTGGCACACAGCACACTACATTGTTTTGCCCCCTGTGTTGTCTTAGAGTCAATAAGAAATTTTTTGAGGAATCCCTGTTTGTTGTATCATGCCAGAAAGTAGATAGTTTGTTTTAGATCTCTTGTGAGTTTTGAGTTTGGATTTCAACTCAATTGAAAGTGATTATTATGTATTTACTGCAGAAACATCAAATACATGATAGATGGGAATAATCCAAAATTGCAGATAGAACTCATGGAATAATAATGAAAACTGTGGGTTTTCCTTTCTGCTGGTCTAACAAGGGAGTTTATAGTTAAAATAATGGTTTTGAATTTTAAAAGATGGAGTTTCGTATAACAAGTGGTGTCACTGAGATATTTTGGGTAAACATGTCGAGCAGGTCTTGGTCGGTCTCCTTTTGTTCTTCTTAGCTTGACAATAGGTTCTCTATTATGCTGGCACATCTATCTCTTATGTCATAACATGACATCAATAGACGTAAATTACTCTTTGGAGTTCCAGACACCTATTCAAACACTTTTTTTTCTTGGTGGGTTTATGCCATATTTGATTTCTATTGTCACCTTTTCTTCAGTACCGAGAGGCAACTAGAGCGAAGTGACTTACACAAAAGAGTGGACAGAAGTATCGGCACCGCTTTGATCTTGGCACGTGAAAGAATATTCAAATGGTACGAAGCCACGAATAATGCATAAGATTGTGTCTTCCCCCTTCATCATCATTCATCATAACTGCTACACTTTCAAGATCTTCAATCACTTTCAAGATCTTCAACATTGAAGATCCTTTTGGTTCAATTTTATTCCTTTGGTACTCCATTTAGCTGATACTTTTGGATCCATTTCTAATAGCAGTGCTGCGACTCCAAATGGGACTCTAGAAAGGTATTTAGGCTGTGATCTTTCCTCACCTTTCTCAACTCACCTCCTCCGTTTTTCGTACGCACGTTTCCCAAACTGTTAAACGGTATATTTTTTACAAAAATTTTCTATACGAAAGTTGTTTTAAAAAAAATCATATTAATTTATTTTTTAAAAAAATAAATTTAATACTTAATTAATCATACGCTAATGAATCGTTTCGTTTTACGTGCGGGAGGGATTAATTCCCATCTCACGCTACTGAACTCAGCCTTAGTCGTTTTTGCTTGATCGAAAATTGCATTTCATTGTGACCCTGAGACTAATTCTTTGTAACTCATTGACAGTGCTTGGTTCTGTCCATGGAATGGAGCCGCAGTGCTCAGCATGGATAAGCATCACTACCTTGTATTCATTCTGTAGATACAACTCATTGTACAGGAACTAATTGTATCCTACAATCTTACGTATTGTACATATGATATTTATTTGTTGAAACAAGAATTCAGATATACCAGCTGTACTGCCTGTTTAGTATGATACTATTTTTTTATCGTGATATTAATTTGTACAAATTATGTATGTTAATACGTAATACATGCTGACATACTACAATAACATGTTCGCGCGCGGCGACACGCCGCGCGGGCACTTCTAGTTGTTCTTTTGAACAATACATTTTGTTCACGCACACATTCGTGGTGACCATCCGAGGTCACTGCCCAAGGTTGATGAACTGAATAGTGCAACAGATATATTTGAGAGGAAAGGAACTCCCTCTGATTAAATGTGAATGTACTAACTATAAGCTCATGATAATTCAAGAACTTTACATAAAATAGTGAACTGTAAAACTGAAAGGGTATAGGTAATTTCAGCATCAAAATTTAATGAAAATAAAAAATCTGGTTACCCAAGTATATCTATTACCCATGTATATGTTTTCTTCTCCCGTTGCAACGCACGGACATCTAAATAGTATATACAAACTTTATACACATGGGCTGAATAGGAGGCCTGCTAAAAAAAGCCGATTCATCGGCTTTGGTGAATAAATTGGACTGGACTGATAAATAATGAAGCCCATAAGAATTTTTTTTAAAAAAAGGAAAGTCTGAAAATGTGTGGACCAAATTTGGTAACGGGCCGAACTCCCATTAGCCTTTCGAGCAACCGGCCCATCACGCTTTTTTGCGTGGCCGCAATCGAAAAGAATTCGTCCCCTGGTTGTGTCCCCGGGGAGAATAAAGGAGAGAGCAGAAGCCCCCGAGCCGCAAGAGAATCCCCAAAATTTCCTAACCCTAGCCCCCAAATTCCGCGAAAAATCCGCCGCCAGGCCTTCTTCTCCGATTGGCCACCGCATGGCCACCGCTGCCTCCATGGCAAGCGGAAGCGGCGAGGGCAAGGGCCGCCACCACCAGGACGATATCCCAAGCGTCGTCCTGCTCGAGCTCTGGGGCCACGTCGCCGACGATGACCACCGGCCCGATGCCCCCAACGCCACCACCGCCACTTCCACGACGAGCACCGGCCTGACCATCTCGGTGACCTTGTGCGCCGCCAGCCCGCCAGGCCTCTCGCACCTCTCCGTCGACTACCCTGTGTTGGATCTGGGTCTGGATCCCTCGGATAAGTTTGTGGCGCCCACGGTGATCAGCACGGATGCCGACCTCGTCCTCCTCCGTGTCCCCGTCGATCGCCTTGCCAGATATGATCACAGTTTCAGCGACTACTTCGTCTACAGGGTGCACTCTCACTCTGAAAGCACAAAGCTGTACCGTCTCCCGAGCCCAGGTGACCGTCCCTTTGGAGACGACAACATTGCCATACTGAGCTGCGGCAACGACGACGACGACGACAGCTGCTGCTACGCTGTGGCCGCTCTTGAACCCTTGTATGATGTCAACTTCAGGCTTCACCTGTGTCGCTCTACCCCCGATGGCAAGCCAGGGAGTTGGACCTTCCATCAGTTGACAGTGGAGGAGCCGCTGAGGGAAACGGTGTGCCCAGTCCCTGACTCAGCACTGAGGAAGATCTTCCATAAGACCACCAAGGTGATCACGCTCGGAGGTGCTAAAGGTACAGTTGGCTGGGTCGATCTCTGGCGAGGCATCCTTCTCTGTGATGTGCTCGACGAGAGCCCCAAGCTCCGCGATATGCCGCTGCCCTTGCCCTCTAGGGGCAACTGGCCTTTATTCCTCAATCGCTGCCCATACTATTGTCGTGACATCGTCGTCAACCAGAGCAGAGACACTATCAAGTTCGTCGAGATGGAATTCACCATGGTGGACTCATGTCAAGATGCACGTTCCTCGTATTACAAATGGGTGGCCAGCCAACAATGTCGAGGTCCGCAGATGGACGTCTTGGTCTCTGATGGTAGCTGGAAGGTCAACACATGGAACATGCCTATCCCGGTCACTTCATGGGATGACTGGAAGCCTGGATGCTCCGTCACTTCCAACCACATCGACACCGTCCTGCATAGTGTCATGAGGAAAATAGACACCTACAAGGGGAAGGCCGCCATGTCCGTCGAGAGTCTTCACACGGCTTACCCTACCCTGAGCATCGCTGATGATGATGATGTTGTTTACTTGCTATCCAAGCGCAACAGAAGGGGATCAGTCAAGATGGTATTCACTGTTAACATGAGGACACGTCTTTTGGAAGGACTGGTGAAACTTCATAGCATGAGTCACTTTGGTTTTATGCGTTGCTTCCTTTCCACCGGGATCTCCAAACATCTTAAGCCTACAGGTAATTTAAGCTGCTTCGCCCTTTGCTGTGATATCTGGGGTAATTTATATATACCTTATTTGTGCTGTATGAGTTGAAAACAAAACTCAAGCTGCAGGCCGTCCATGGTTGGAAAACAAAACTCAGGTGAATTTTGTTGCACCGCACTGTTACATTTGCAGTAGATGTTGGTTTAGCAAAGCTTGCTTTTGCCAATATAGTGGCAGAAAATCCACATCCAATAAATGGTGAGCTCATTCCTAGCAAAATGTAGCACACTATGGGTGTGAAAACACAATATAAGGATCTAAGGTCGGATCATAATAATATTCCTTGGTTTGGGATGGTCTGTATGACCAAACTACTGAGATTACAACTTACCAAGTTAGTGTACTTAATTTAGGAGAACATGATTGATAATGAGGATGCGATGCAATGGTAGAGTAGTACTCAAGGGTCACTATGCACTGTTGTTAGTTAGTTGATGACAAGCCTTGGGGCTTCTTGCTGTAGTTGGGAAGCAAAATGGAGTTGGGAGCCCAGTGGCCAGTTTAGTTTTCTGTAAAGTCAATGTACAACCATCTTTACACAGCTGTATATTGCCACATCATATAAATTGCATTGGAAAGCTAAACTACCATTAGAGACTAAAATCTTTATTTAGTTAGCCGTACACAATGCGATATTAATAAAAGATAATCTCGTAAGACGAAACTGGAATGGTAATGAAACTTTTGCCTTTTGCAAGGAAAAGGAGACTGTCAACGACCTGTTTTTTTAACTGTGAGTTGGCCAAATATATTTGGAGCCTCATGGCTAATGGCTTATGTGTTTGGAGCTCAATGTCGTCCCAACTCTTTCGAGCAATTTTTGATCTGGGCTAATGTTTATATACCAAATGGAAAAAAATCACATTGTGGGATTGGCCGCCGTGTGTTGGGCCCTCTGGGAAGCCCGGAACATGTTTTGAAGGATAAAGAAGATCAAGTCTCCTGAGATGGTGTGTTTCATCTGTTTGTTTCTCTCTTATTGGGCAGGTTTACAAAGCCAGGAGGATCGAATCAAACTGGAACAATGTGCGGAAGTACTGAAGTCTACAGCACTGCACTGTCATCAGCAAGACGCATGTGGTGGAGTTCTGTTGGGTCAAGACGGAGTTGTCTTGTGAAGCTGGAGTTGGATCGCTTGGGTTGAAGCCTTTTGATCTGCTGGAATGCAGAAATCTGTTGAGAAATGTCTCAAGTTGGAGCTGTAGTTTGAGTTTTAGCCAGTAAACTCTTTTGCTCTCTGAGTCTTTGAATTTCCTGTGTTGTGGCCCGGATGGCTACTTCTAAGCTTATATAATATATTATGTTGCAGTAGCTGGGTGCCAGTCTTATGTTTTTGTTAGGGACAATTTTATCATTTTTGAAAAGATATCAAAAGGTACAATATTTTTTATGTAAAAATGTGATACTTTTAAATATTAGGTATCTTAAGGTACTAAAATTTTTTAGTGTAAAATGTTGTAATTTGAGATACTTTCTCAAGAATGATAAAATTTCTCTTTTGTTAGTGTTGTGATAATGCGGAGAGCTCTGCAAAGCCCTGTAAGGTTTTGTGAGCACATCGTTTTCTTTGTGTGTTGTGGTGGTACGTCTAATACGGGTGGTAATGAAATTTCAGGTTCGTCCTGTTGTGGGAAAAAAGTTGAATTTTGCTGAGTTGAACTATTACACAAGGAGCGGTTGCTTTTCAAGAAAACAGCAATTGTTGTACCTAAAAGATAAACACAATACTGTGCTAGTCATTCAGTTTTTGTCAATGGCTTATTTAGTTATTGAAAAAACTAGCAAAATGTTCGTGCGTTGTAACAGATGAAGACAATTAAGGATACACATTAGTTGTTTCGATTGGTTTTGGGTGGCTGCAGCCATCGCGGCTAAGCACGATGGTGTTGGAGAGGTAGAGTGGGAGGGAGGATCCGCGTCCAGGAGGACTGTTACCCTATAGTAAAGCTAGCTGAGCTGAGATTCACCAGAGCCCTGCTGGTAGTGGGTTGTAAAAACTAAAAATTTAATATGATTAAGGATTAAGTGGCTCACCTGAGAGGTATCAAGGTGTTCTATATGTCCATTTGTGGTTTAAGATGATAGCTACTCTTATGCTGTGTTCGGATGTGTGTGTGGTAGGAACTAATACTTTCGACACGTAAAACGGAACGACTTATTAGCATATGATTAATTAAATATTAATTCATTTCTTTTGAAAAATGGATTAATATGATTTTTTAAAACAACTTTCGTATAAAATTTTTTTACAAAAAAACATATCATTTTGAAAAGCGTGCGCGCATAAAACAAAAGAGGTGAGTTGGGAAAGATGGAGAAAAAACACATCCTTGATGCTCAAATACTCATGGCCCGATTGAGATTTACAAAGATTTTTTATGTTATTCACATCCTTTTTTTAAAGGCAAACCTCTAAAGTTGTGTTTGATAGTTAATATTCTCAACTTCATCTTACTCGTTTTTTACGTGTATGTTTCCAAAACTGTTAAACATTGTGTTTTATTTAAAAAAATTTTCTGTAAAAAAGTTAATTATGTACAGCTAAGTGTGTACAGAAGTGTTAGTTGTGTACAGGAGACGTGTCATGGGCGCGCCCCAACAAATCGGTAACAAATGAAACCAATTGGAACTCTGTTGTATCTTGCTTTTTTTGTTGTTTTCTTCTTCCTGGGCGTCTGTACCAACGACCTTGCGAGCTCAGCGGTGGTGCAGTGCTGCGGCAGTGCTCACAGCTTCGAAGTTGATGCAGATACATAAGACGGTCTCGGCTCTCAATAGCCTTTTGCTTGCATTCATGGAGAGGATAAGGGGGAAGAAGAGAGGTCAGCAAGGATGGGAGCCAAAAACCAAGCCAATCCTTTCCTAGCAAGGTGAGGCAATCCTTGTACTACTCGACTAGCCAACTAGTCACTGACCAATCGCAACTAATCGCCTAGTCAGTACCCATACAACTAGAGGCTTGACTAGGGGATGAAAACATTGTACATGAAATAAAAATTTAACAAGCAACACATATTTTTCGGCAGAAAAATGCAAAAAGGAACACTCACTTTAGAGCCTTTGAAACCATGTTGCTTAATATGTCTTGAAAAAATCAATAACCCTTCAAGTGTGCCTTCAAAAGGTTGACTTTCTTGATCTTTAGTCTCACCAAAATCCTTGGCTTGCTCTATTTCTGTAACAAGGACTTGCATGACCTCTGCAACAAGGGTTTGCGCCACCCCTGCATTAAGATGATCTTCAACCTCTGTATGCCAGTAGCTTTCCTTTGCCTGGGAAATCTCCTTTTTTTTTTTCCAATTATGCTCATATACAACTGTAAGTATAGGATTGACTACATCTTCATCTTTGAGAAATGACCTCCAATCAGTAGCAGGAGACCAGTGGCTCAAGATAATTTGTCGGAGCTTCTTTGCACCACAACACATCTGATGAAGATTATCCAAAAACTTGGACCTGGCCAAAGGTGGTTTGAGAGCAAAATGTGCGGTGACGAAGTCACGGAATTTCTTCCATGTAACGGCACTGAGATGAGATGAGAATGATGAACTTCCTCAGAGAACAGTCCAGATGCCCAAAAAAGGCAGGAAAGCTCCCACCACACTTGAACTCAGGTATAATACTGGTGGAAACCACTAGGATATCCTGTCTCATGGTAGCATAATTGCATTTTTTACAAAATGGTTTTATTATTTCAACTTGATATGTTTCAGGACAAACCATAACATCTGCGACGGTCCAATCACCATTTCAGCTGTTGCCCTTTTCAAAGCTGCCAAAAATCTTCCTAAGAAGATTTATAATACTATTCTACCATCTGGGGTTGTTTTTGTTATCCTCAGGGATGTCTCACCACAGTAGGTATCACATTCCTCCGAAAGGTGATGCTCGGGCAAACTCCAAAAGTCCTTAAGCAGCATAAAACTGCAAATAGAACAGAATATTACTATCTGCTAGTACCAAACAACTTTGCAGATTAGTTAAAAATACATGAGACATATGGCCCACGCATTGCTACTGGGCTGTTTAGAGTATCAACTAATTACTATCTTAATGTGGCAATTATTAATTTGCATAGCGAGCAAATATTAATGTGTCCCTCCTCATCTATAATGTGTCCACATAATTATTAATTTATACTTACATAATGAGCAGGCATGAGACACATGAGGAAAGGACGTGATGGTTCAGTAAATACTTCTTTTTCTCCCACGCAAGAATTATAATTGTAACTGTAGCCAATCCAACCATCGAATGGTGGTTGTTTTAGATAGTGATATCATCTAAGGGTCATTAATTAGTCAACGATGTGCCTTAACATGGGGGCTGATTTTGTTCGCATGATTATAGAAGTGAAGATTCGAATGTAGAAATAGAATGAACCTGAGAGGCATTGGTCTTTCACAAATTTCCACCAATAGATTTTCACATTAAAAGTCAACTTCCTCCTTCATAAATACGTTTGCAGCATTAGCAAGGTTTGTTTGCACACTGAAACAAAAATAAAAGGAAATGTTCCATAACTTTTAGAATAGCATCCTTATGTATGGCAACCAAACAATAAACATTGCAAATACCAAAGAAAACTCCATATTCAAATTCGGAAGAATAAAAAAAATACCTGCCAAAGAAAATGTGGATTGTATTTGCAAGGATGGGGTCAAACTGCGCGCTGCAAGTGTTTATAATTGATGCTCATATCACCATAATTAATGGTTGCTAAAGCCTTGTAAATTGTTTAATATAATTGATGGCCATTCACTTCATACCTGGTCAAATCAAGAAATCAATAAGATACATTGTTTTTTTTGTAATTACCTACAAGTCACAACATATACTGCATGGAGCACTTTATTATCAAACGTTACCATTTTCTAACAGATCAAATGAAAGGATCTTACCCTTTTAAGAATGCCAGGAATCTTTCTTCAATTTGAGATCCTTGGTCCGGCATAGTTTTGTACAACGGGTGGATGTTGGAACCCGGTCTGATTGTCGGTTCATCTGGTTCAGTTTGCATCTAACAACTGTCAAATAGAGCTATGTGTATAGTTTAGGGCTTGTTTGGCACAACTCCAGCTTCACCTCCACATCTCCTGGAGCTGAAGCCCAGCCAAACAATTTCAGCTCCATCTAAAATAGGAGCAGAGCTGGGTGAAGCGCTCTCACAAAATGAACTAGAGAGATGAAGTTGGGTTTAGGCTGCTCCACAACTCCACTCTAGACCTAACTCCTGGAGCTAAATTTAGGAGTTGGAACTCTACCAAACAGGCCTTTAGAGGGGTTGTATAATATATATAAAAATAAAGACACGAGATATATAGAGGGGTAGCCTTCTCATTTATTATCTTCATCATTCTCTAGTATACAAATCCTCTCCTCCAACCTTCTATTTATATGGCAATGCCCTGCCAACATTTTATATTTATATTTAGTGCTGGATTCAATTAGTGGATTACCGGGCTGGCCTTTGTGAGCCGCTGGTTTGTGGTTTCGTAACAGTCCAGTTAGTCTGGTGTTTCGGACCGTTCAGTAATACATGGGCCAAAGCAGATTAGAGTAGGGCCCAATAAGGCCCACAAAGAGCCGAGCAAACCTAGGGTTTATGAGCACGGAGCGTATAAAAGCGAGACTCCACGCCGCCGTCCCTCCCCGCAGCCACCACCACTCCCACACCGGAGCACAGCGAGACGGCGCCGCAGCTCCATCTTCTCCGGTGAGTCTTCGTCCCTCACCCTTGCCTTCTCTGCCGGAACCCTAAAACCGTATGATCTCTACATTTCGTTGGATGGATAGCTCGTAGTTTTGGTCAGTTCGATGGCATTTGCTCGTTCTGCTCGTGTCTAATCGCTCTGCGATCCTATCCGGCTATTGGCCCAGTAGTATTACCGCAAGAACTGTAAGCTTAGTTAGAGATTTTTCTTGTAGACGCTTTGTTACATACTTAGATTTTGTTTACTAGCGGGTGATTTATTTCTCTCGGTTAGATCTGGTAATATAAAGCGAACCATGTGGCGATTTTGATGTGGCGGCATGAACTGTTCTTGTCGTCAGAAAGGTTGCAGCCCAGGTTTCATTTGCAATCGATGCCAATTCTGGGCAAATGTTGCGTTATAATAATCATATGGGTCACTTTTTGCTGCTGGTCATTAGTTACAGGATCTTACAGTAGGTCGTTGGTTTTGGTTACGTAGCCGAAGCGAAATGGCGACTGTTCCGGAGCCTTTGATCTGGGAGATTGTCAAGAAGAACAACTGCTTCCTGGTGAAGCAGTTCGGAAATGGCAATGCCAAGGTGCAGTTCACCAAGGAGCCTAACAACCTGTACAATGTCCACTCCTACAAGCACTCTGGTCAGTAGTTGCTTCTTGCAACAATCCAGTCTTTTGATGGAAACCAAGCATTTTCATTCAGTCTCTGCAAAGTGCTGACTTGGGTGATGATGTGCTTTTTAAGGCTTGGCGAACAAGAAGACCGTGACGATCCAGCCATCAGGCGCGAAGGACACAGCTGTGGTCCTCTCCACAACCAAGACCAAGAAGCAGAATGCCCCAGCGAAGCTCTACCACAAGTCTGTGATGCGCAAGGAGTTCCGCAAAATGGCTAAGGCTGTCAAGAACCAGGTATTTGCACCCAAAAATACTTCCTTGCAAAGCTTCTTGTACCTGTTATGTTTTGTGATGCTAGAAGCTTTAAATGCACTGCTATGAACCTAAATCATTGCTTATTTGTCTTCATTACTCTTTTCTATTCACTGCTGTGATGAGGCTTAACATGTAAGAAAGCCTGGTGATTGCTTTGGGTCTTCTGCGAAATACTCTTGTTACACTTGGCTTCTGAGCGTCCGTTATTGGCGTCATGCCTTAATGATATGTTGAGGCTGTGAGGTTCAGATGTTAGCTGGAACTATTAGATTTTCATATGGAACACTTGAAACTCAAATATCGGTTCTTACAGCAATTGATATAACTTGCTCTGAAAATCATTTAGTTTCAAATGAATTGCAAGTTAGTTTGTAAGAATTCCTGTTTTGCTTTTTAAGGATCAACTTCTTTTCCTGTTTGGTTTACATCGATAATGCAAAATGCTGCTGTGATGAGCCGTAACACATAAGAAGGCCAACCGGTCAATTGGTTCTTCGATGAAATACACTTGTTACGCTTGGCTTCTGAGCATCTTATACTGGCTTCATGCCTTTTTAATATGTTGAAGTGCCTCGTCTGTGAGGTTCAGACATAAGCCTGGAACCATCAGATTTTCATATGGAACATTTTCACAGTCAAAACACTAGTTTTTACAGCAATTGATAAAACTTGCTCTGAAATTTGGGTATTTGCCATGAATTGCAAGTTAGAATCTAAGTACGACTGTGTTGCATTTTGATAACCAAGTTTTGGTCCTATTTGAGTTAAATTGCTAATGCAAGATGCAGCTATGATGAGCCGTAACACATTAGAAAGCCAACCGATCAATTGGTTCTTCGATGAAATACACTTGTTACGCTTGGCTTCTGAGCTGAATGTTCAGCTAGTGTTTTTTCTCTATACAACATGTATCCTGTATGCGCCTTACTGAACAAATCATCAGTACTTTGTGCTTTAATTAGTTGTTTTTGGTCCTTCAGGTGAGTGACAACTACTACAGGCCTGACCTGACTAAGCCGGCTCTTGCAAGGCTTAGCTCAGTGTACCGCAGCCTCCAGGTTTCCAAGTCTGTCAAGAAGAGGAACAGACAGCCTACTAAGCTGTAAATCGCTTAAAGCTCGCTTTTTTGTCAAGGGTGCTCATGTTTCCAGCTACCTCTGTTCCCAACAGTGTTTGAGACTTGAATTGATATCTATGCTAGAATTGGAATATTGGATCAACGATGCTACAAATCCACTCTAGTTTGTACTCGCTACAATTTTGGTCTGCTCTTTGTTGTTACCTTGCTCACTTTGCCCTTGATAATAGCAGCTATAAGCTAATGCCATCAAATTTCTGGTGCTGTTTGCTTGGTACACATCCCTGTGTAGCTTCTGTGACCAGATTATTTTTGATCAAGCTGTGTAGAGTTGTGGCATGATGGCATCAATGTCCTGTTACCAACTTGCCATTAGCCAAATCATTCTTGCTTATTACATCAACCACTAATTCTGACAAGTGACGGCTTCTAGAAAGTTCTGCGACTCTGTGAGAGTGCAAAGCTGTTCTGATGCTGCACTTGCACCTGCTGCTGTTGCTGAGCGGTACGCCATGAGCCCGAGCCTGTGCGCCTTCTCGTACATGGTCTCCGGCCGCAGCGCCGCACCGTGCAGGCCGACAGCGTCGAGCTGCCAGCCGCTCCTCCCCCAGAACCCGAATGGCGCCGCCGTCCACCGGGAACGCGAACGGCGTGCCCTCCGCCGTGCCGAACGGGCCGTACTCCCGCCGGTTGGTCCGGAACGCCAGCGACCTGATCGCCGGCGCGCCGCCCTGCGCCACCAGCGCGTAGTGCCCGCTCACCGTCGTCAGGTACTCCTCCGGGAAGCTCAGCTTGATCTGCGTCACAGCCAAAGAGCCTCAGCTGTGGCATGGCTTGCCAAGAACATGACAAGGTGCAGATGATATTGTGTGCACCTGAGTGGTCTGGTTGCCGCCGGCGCTGCCGTGCCGCTCGCCGGGGACGGCGACCCCGTTCCGGTCGTACTCGACGGCGATGGAGTCGATGCACCGGTCGTACGACAGGGTGATGCTTCGGATGCCGGTGTGACCGCGGTCGTCCCAGGGGCTCCCTCCGGCGCCGCCCCATGGGCCAACCTTCATAATCTTCTTGGACACAACCATCTTCTTCTGAGGTTGCTGCTGCTGTTGCTGAAGTAGAAAAAAATTGTTGGCTTTTGTATCTAGTAAACGAAATGTATGAGTTGTGCACTGAACTTTGGCTAGAAATTCAGTTGATTTCTGCTTTCAAAACTGCAAGACTGAAAAGGAAGTGCATGACTTGCATACCATGTTTGGTTCAGATATGTTGAGAGCTACACAAAGTAGCAAGCTGAGCAGCTAAGCTTCTTCAGATTCTTCAGAACAAGTGTGTGCTCATAGATAAAGATGGAACAGGGATTTTTTTTTTCTTTTTTGAGCAGGAAACAACCGGATGGAAGAACAGAAATATTAGGATATATAGGCAAAATACTACATGGTGGCAGTTGGGTGATAAGTGGGAATCAGAACTGGATGCTGTAATGGCAGTACACTGCTTTCTAGAAAGCTAAGCATATTGTACAGGAAGTTTTGTTCTCCAAGTATAAATTCTAGTAACATGATCCTGCCAATATCTAGTTTTCAGTTCAATGTTACCACTCCTGGTGATTTTTTTTGATTTATCACACAGCTTTTGTGTAGTATAAGTTTTTTAGCGAAAAGAAAAGTGAAGTTTGATAATTTGGAAAATAAAGCCTTCACGTCATTAAAGTCGTGGTCGTTGTACCGGCTATTTTGGTCGTCTTCTTATATGCAAAGATATGCAGCTCTCCGATATATTCGAGAGAAAAATGGCTTCATGTAATCATGTTGAATCATGATTTGCTCACTTAAACTCCAAGTTTATAAGCATTTGCACGTTAACATCAGATAGAAACCTCAAACAAATGTTGTACCTCATGTCATGACAGTGCTTTGGAAAATAGAAACGAAGATTGTAGACAGTGGACTCATACTCATAGGTAATAACAACATAATAATACTCTCTCCGTTCGAATTATAGGACATCATTTTTTAAGAAAAATTAAATTTGATAACTTTTAACTAATAATCATACTAATTATATCTATGCTAAGTAAATATTATGTATGTTATATTACTATATTCATATTTTAAAGTACTTTCATGTGATGCTAATTTCATATTCGCTAGAAACATAATATGAAATAAATTAATGGTCAAAATATGTCACTAAAACCCATGTAAAAAAATATAAACCTTATAATTTGGAACAAAGAGAGAAGTTCCCTTAAAAAAGCGAACATAATTGGGTTACTCCTTGAACTTTGTTCATTCCAAATTCGTCTGTCCCCATGAACAACTCAAACCTTTGATTTTTGTTGGAAATAAACTCAGCCCAATTTGGACGCGTGAAATTCGCATAACATATTTTATCTCGCATATTATTACATGCCTATTATGCAGTATTGGTGCCAGAAATACCATTCATGGTCAATTAGAACTGATTACTTCTGAACCAATAATGTTCGGTACAACCTTAATTGACAGCATACAGAAAGTCTGAAAAACAACCAGCAGTTGTCGTTTTCTAGTAACTTCAGATGTGGGCTTCACGGCATTTGCAACAATGATGTTCTCTGTGACTTCAAGAAAGTAGTAGCAGTAGTATCTATATACATCAGACACTTGTCTGAAGACAAATAATTGAAGTGTTTGTGATAAGGCATCCAACCAAGACTTGCATCTCATCTCCCAAAAAAAAAGGAAGTAAGATACAATTCAAGACTGCATCAGTTCTGCTAGTAGCACAAGCTGATCATCTCTTGCCAACCATCTACTGTACAAACAAGATTCTTGAAGTTGCTCGGCTGTGCAAATCCATCATCTTCTCCTGAATCCTGGCCTATCAGAGCCAGTGCCTACACTACAAACAATTGCCTTCTCTTCAACTCCTGACCCAATGAAATGGCAATTGGCACAGAAGCAAGTACAACAGCAGTGACAACCACATTCCATTGGCATACATTGTAGTAGTATTGATCTTAGGTGTACAACCACCTAAAGCTTTTGCTGATCTGTCCTGAGCTAATCAAGTTCAAGCAACCCAAATGACAGTGAGACTGACCCACAATAACAACTTGACAGGTGTGTATGTTGTGTCTGGACCCTGTTTGGACCATGCTGCCCCTTTTTCTTGCATTGGCTGTCAAGTGTTAAAAGCATACTAAACCCCAATTGCTTAATTGCTTTTGCTTCTTTTTTGAGCTGATGCACCAATTATTAACTGCTAATTGTAGCTTTGGTATGCATAATTAAGTGATTAACAGTTAGCCGTCTCCTATCTTTAAGCTATGGTTAGAAGTCACTTATTATCGCAAATTTTACAAATGAGCTGTCTGATGGAAAAATAGGCCAGACTGTTAAATGTGGGGACATGTTAACAGTAAAATTTGGTAAATATACGCTAAGTTGAAGCAAGATTAAGCTAGATCTGAAGCGGAATCAAAGGGATAGGGTTGTTTCCAAAAACAGGACAGCGCATCGGTTGGAAGCCATATCGGCCGATATGGAATTGGACTCGGTCAGACGATACGGGCAACCTAAATTTGTGTCAGGTTCGAAGAAGAGCTTGAAGATATTGCCAACCAAGGATTGAGTTCAGAAGAAACAATTGTATCTATTAATTAGGAATAAGAGTTAGTTATTTTCTTTTACAATTTCGTGGTAAGAGTCCACCTAGGACTTGTTCGTTTAGGCACGTTTTGAATAGTGTCCGATATGGACAAGATTTGTATGTTCGGGTATAAATATATGCCCAGGGTCTTGTAAAAAAAACAACAGTTCAATACACTCTCAACGCATCGTCATAATTTTACTTTCACTTCTCGATGAGCTCTTGTTTCAAGTTGGCCTGCATCGGTTTCAATCTCCAATAAGAGGTATGACTTGTCACAATGGCTTGTATCGGCGGATTAGCACATCATTTTAGATGTTCTAATATATCTTGTATAACTGCTGGTTATCATATATCTTAGCTAATCTAAATCGATGACTCGATTTACTTGTATCGGCCAAGCCTTACTTAAGGTTTTGTCGGTATCGGCTAAATCATCCCATTGGTCTAGATTAGCTAAGGTATTATTGATGCAAAACATGGCGGCCTGAGAGATTTGCTTTACTCCAGTGCAGGTCCAAATATTAAAAAAAAAGGATTCAGGACATGCCAGTTGGTTTGATCCTGCAACCAACAAGATATACAAATAAAACAAGTTAGATATACGATAGCCGATCGGCCGATAAGCCGATGATGTACCATATAGACCTAGCCGATGCGATCTAACCGAATCGGCTGTAAGGTATAAGATGAATAATACAAAGCAAACCCTAAATATGCTCCATCGGTCGTAAATACATAATCTATAGATAAAGGCTAGATCATAGCTGATAAAATCATAATTAGGTCAAAGACAGATACCGTATCGGCTAATACTCCGATACAGCTTTATACAAGAATATCAATCTAGGTAAATATATCGAGGCAAATTTGATATATTTAACTAAAGTGATATCCTTGTATTAGGGACATATATAACATGAAAAACATGATTAAATTAACTTAAGCAAAACTAAGTAGTTATATCAGGTAAGATCGGCTGAAACCCCGATGCTACCCCTATTGTAAACAAGAGACATGCTAGAGATCATGGTTCTAATTAGGACTAGGGCTGATGCAGCACAAAGTGTAAAAAGATGCATGATATCTAGACAATCAAGTCCTTGAATATTTTTCAAGGTGGTGGATAACTTAGCTAATCTAAGTCAATAAACTAATTTGGCCGATACCGACAAAACCTTGAATAAGGCCTGGCCGATACAGCTAAATCGAGTCATCGATTTAGATTAGCTAAGTTATGTGGTAATTAACAAGCCATACCTCCAGCTGAAGATCGAAGTCGACGTCCAACTCGAAGCAAAAACTCGTTGAAAAGTAATAAGAAAAAAAGTGGCGATGCGTCGAAGGTATTTATTAAACTGTTGTTATTTTTACAATACCTCGGGTTTATATTTATACCCGTACATACAGATTTTGTTCTTGCCGGACACTATTTACAACTTGTCTAAGCAAACAAGTCCTAGGTGGACTCTTACCACAATATTACAAAAAGAAAACCAACTCTTATTCCTAATTAATAGATATAGTTGCCTTATTTGGACTCAACTCCTAGCTAGCAATATCTTCAACCCTTTCTCCGAAACCAATACGAAGTTAGGCTACCTGTATCAGCTCAACCGAGTCCGATTCAGGTTATCCGTATCGGCTGCCCGAGTCCGATTCCATATCGGCCGATACAACTCCAGCCGATGCACCGTCTGTTCTTGGAAATCGCTTTATCCCTTCAAATCTGCTTCGGATCCAATCTTGATTGCTGTTATATCTTACCAAATTTTGCCGTTAACAGGTATCCACCACCTTGAAAATCAGTCAAAAAGCTTGATTGTTTAGGCTCTATGATTCTTGTCACACTTTGTACTGCATCAGCCCTAGTCATGTTTAGAATCATAGAAATTAACCTACTTCTTCATTGCTAATAGGGGTTTCATCGGGGTTTCAGCCGATCTTACCTGATATAACTGTTTAGCTTTATTTAAATTCCTTTAATCATGTTTTTTAATGTTATATCTGCCCTTATACAAGCATGTCACACTATTTAAATATATCAAGCTTGCTCTTGATATATTTGGCTAGATTGACATTCTTATATAAGGCTGTATTGGAGTATTAGCCGATACAGTATATTTTCTAAACGTAAGTATGGTATCATCGGCTATGATATAAACAAATATGATCTTTGCTCATAGATCACATGTTTGATTACATTTACAGCCGATGGAACATATTTTAGGCTTGTTCAATTTTATCCATCTTACGCCTCACAGCCGATTCGGTCAGATCACATCGACTAGGGTTAACACGATACGTCATCGGTTCAAGCGGCCAATCGTCTATCGTAATCTAACTCGTTTTATTGTATATCTTGTTGGTTGCAGGATCAAACCAACTGACATGTCCTGAACCTGAAAGCAAGATTTGGACCTACACTAGAGCTAAGCAAAATTCTCAGGCCAAAACCAGTCTCCTCTCCCCTATATAAGACACTCCCTCTCCCTTCTCTAACCTCTCACCTCACAATTTTCTCTTCAAATTTCGAAGCACACAAATTTCTTTTCTTGCAGTATTATTACCATGGCATCCAGGATCTTCTACGCCGCCGCCGTCGTCGCGGCTGTCGCCGTGTCGTCCCTCGCCGGCGTCGCCTTTGCAGCCGACGCCCCCGCGCCGAGCCCGACCTCCGGCGCCGCCGTCGTCTCGTCGTCGCTCGTCGCCGCCGTCCTCTGCCCCGCCGTCGCGCTCCTCCTCGGCAACCTTCGCCAATGAGCTGAAGATCATAGTTGAATCGAATGCTGCTGTCAAACATGCGTAATGTGCTACGCATCGCGTATTGGCGTGATATCTTCTTCTTCTTCTTCTTCTTCTGTTTGATTGCTTGTTCTCTGACCTGTGTGGCATGTACTACCCCATGGATTTTTATCGATTCAGTTGAGAGAATTCATGCAGCAGCATTCATTCAATCTGATTCAATATTTCATCGTTTCAGCACTAAGAGTTTGACTGATTATTTGATTTGATGGTGATACATGTTTCTTTTGGAGTGATGTTTCTTTCATGAGAAATTTTTGACGTACCGAGAGATGTCAAAAAATTTTAGATAATATTTGTTACCTCGTTTAAATAATATTTGTTATTTTAAGTTACCAAAATTTTCACTAGAAAATGTTATACCTCCTGATACAAAACGTAAAATCACTTTCTTTCATAGTTAACAAGTAGTGGCGTATTATTTCAAAGGAAAAAAGAGAGAAAAAATTGTAGTGTCGTAGTCTGCTTTGCTCTTTCTGTTTGGACAAAGCACATATCACTTTCTTTTTTGGTATTTTTCTCATACAATTTACATCCCATTCCTAGAGAGAAAAAGTGAAGCTTTAGTTGGGATAGAAAGGGATTGGCTGCAGGGCCAAGTTAACAAATGGGATAAAGTGTAAAAGCAGATCAGTAAAGCAGCCATCTCATGGCTGTAAAGCAGCAGGCGTACACGTACATGTTGGAATTCCTTTCGAATTGTTTAACGTATATGCTGGCAAAAGGAAATGTATATACCATAGTTGCAGAATTGCAAGTGACATGCGTTGCAATTTTGACATGAATCGGATGCCGGATTTTTCATCGGATCTCCAGTTTCCTACGTTGCAAATGTACAGGAGTTAGCAATTAAGCAGTACTCCAGTACATTTTATTGTCCTGGATTGTGAAAGCGAGCGATGAAATTGCAGTGAGGCGAATGCGACATGAAAGCAAGTTCATCTCCAGGGGGGGGGGGGGGGGGCGCGNAGTTAGTTTCATCAGAGCAGCAATCCAGATGAAGAATTTGCTCGATCTAGAGCTCTCAGTCAGTTTCAGACCACAATGGAATTCAAAGGGATCAGAGAAGAGGCTTTGTCAGCCAGTTTCGAAACATTGACAACTTTGTCTGCTTTGAATTACACAACAGCAGATTTTCACGTCCATTCATGTTGCCTGGTCGCTTAACGCCTGGCATTATCTGACTCTGAATTTACAGCACCAGGAGAAAAAAATATTGAAGACTCTATCAGATTCGTGTTAACTGCTATTGTCATGCACAGGGCAAGCTACACATCGATCGAACTGGACTGGCCTGAGCAGTGCTTCACATTTTAGGTAGCAAGACGTATACATGAGAAACTTGGAAAACATTCAGAGCCACGTTGCTGGGAGAGGCAGACAGCAGTCAGTGTTCAGAGCAAACAAATTTCCTGCAGCCTCCGTGTTCTTGTGTGCAGCTTCCAAATTACGACAGTCCAGTCATCTTGATCTCTTGAAATTAAGCGCGAGAAGCGGCGAGCCCATGATTGTTCCATCAGAAAGCTGAAAATCTTCAGCTAATGGATATGCGCAATTATCTTGTTTCTAATGTTCCGTTGCTTCGTGTTCAGTGATCCTATTATTCAGAGTCGCTGTCCATGTTGTGCATTGCTTTCAACCCCCTGGGGCGCTGTGAAACCAGACAACAATCAAGGAGGCTCATTTAATCGAGGACGTCATCTAGGGATTTGCAAGACTGAAATTGATTTTAGCATGTTACTAATCCAATCCAACTCACCTTTTTAGAAACCTTCTTCTCTCGGACTTCGTATCTTTCCAGTGTCAAGTCGCAAAGCCATGTTCCAGGGCATACAAGCTGCCAAAGATGAACAGAACTTAGGGAAGAATTGCAAATATAGTGACGGAGTTATATGCAACCTCAAGAGAATCATACGACAAAACAATAGATATCAATGGTTGTCTGAATCATAACTTAAGCCTGCGTAGGACACAACTAACTAATCATTGATCGGCCATATATTAGAAATGGAACTCAACTGAAACAGCACAGCACTTCCTGGCAAATTGCCTGCCATATCAGCTCATTGATACAGAAACTGTAATGTAGTCACAAGATGACACATAATGGCAGTTAGTTTGGCTGCTTCAATGAAGGAAGGTAAGGATCACACTCAATGGTAGGGACTGTACAGATCAAGCATTGAGGTGGCAATCAAATGGAAATCATCAATCAGCTGTTAATCTGTCTTATGTTTGCTTAAGACAGAAGCATACCGAATTATGGACACCTCTAGGCAAGCAAATTTACTAAAGGAAGCATCCACTGCATATCAGTATTATATTTGCACGTCTTGTTTGGTTAAGGAGCAAGGCAGGCAGCGTGCGCAGAGGTGGCCCTATGTTCCATGTGATCTCATGTCATCTATTTAAAATAAAAAAAATAATGCATAGCCAGTATGTCATGGCAAATTCTTGTGTTACTGAACTATAGCACAGTAAGTTAGGAGCTGACAACTACAGGCTAATAGCATGTTGCAATAATGAGTTTAGAATCTCTGTGCAACAAGCAAGGAACATATACACAATTATTTACCATATTATATGCACCAAGATAAGAATCCTATGCGCATCGATGTGAACTGGAATGCATTGAATTCAATGAGATATAAAGCTAAGATGAGAGGTGCATACATTCACAGTCCTCTGGATTACTTTGGCTCTCTTCTTGGGCCTCTGAGGAAGCTTGGATCCTTTGAACACCCAGAAGTCCTCCTCCTTCTCTTTGTTCGTCAGGGCGACTGCAAATTTAGGCCAAATTGATCCCTCGCTCCCTGACGACGAACCCTTTTTGTCATCTGGAGAGGTTGGCGGACCTCCATTGTTGATGATGTTGCTGCCCCTTGCAGGGCGTTCTCTCTCAGGTGACGCCACTGCACGGATCCCGTTCATCTGATGCTGCTGTGCTGAAGATCTCATTGCTCCAGACTCCTCTGAATTCCTACCAATTCAGAATACCAGCTATTATAAGTGATGCAGAAAAAATGGCAAGTGCTAATGTTAGCGTTTGATTTTGCTTTGGTTGTGGTTGCAAGCAAGCAGTGTTTGATTCTGAAGCTTGTCTAGCTGAAAAGTAGAACATAGAGTCAAAAAAGTATTTTTTGAGAGGAAAAACTTGGCTGGAACTCTGCCTATTCATCCAAGGAGTAGTAGAATTAGAATAAAATAGAGTTTTGGGGCATCACATATTCTGTTTGAGAAACTTCCTAACAAACATGTAAAAGGGGATGGGGACAATAAACAAAAAGAATACTTTGGACAAAATTGTTCATTTAATTCTCTAAATAAAAATGTTGTGTACATCTAACCACCAGTATTTCTTGAGTACAGTAACTGAATGTTGCATCTTCAGTAAGCAGTCCTGCGTTTGTCTTATCAGCCAAGCACAATAAGGTGACAGATAATATATATTTATCTACTGCTAGCAGCAAAATGAACATTCAAATATTCAATGATTCTTAGATTGTCACATTTAGGGGAAGGGACAAGTAAACAAGCGACAAATTTCAGCAATTACCTATGTCATGTTTCATCATCTCCAGATAAGAAACAAGCATTACAGGAAGAAAGAGAACGAAAATGAATGAACAAGTTGTCACCATCCACCTCACAGGTGGTTGTTATTGACTTGAGATAAATATGGTGTTCACCCTCAAGCCAAAATTAGTTGACAGAAAATTAGCTGAGACTAACATCCAAAAGCACACCGAATGTAATTCTGATAAGCTATTAGCGTCAACCTCATACACAGTTGTTTCACGAACAAGTTCTTGGAACATCGTTGTAGCAAAGCCGCATACACTGAATGAGGCAATCAAAACGGAAGCAACCTTCACAATTGGCAGTTCCGTTTCAGAAAAGAACTCTTAATAATTCAGATATGGCACTGACCGGTCGACAGCAAAACCAAGTCAGCTAAGTTGGAACCTTTGGAGTTAGATTGACCATAAAATAAACAAATGTCATCTTGCTTGTTATTGAAAGAAAATAACCCTCAAATTGTCCAATATTTTAGGCTTTCAAAGGCCCAATTTGAGCATAAAAAGTAAAACTATCACCCTTAAAAAGGTAAAACCAGTATCTAAGACACCAGAATCAAACAAAGAAAATTAGTGACCAAAACATCATGGTCTTCACATCCCGTAGACAAATCCAACGATTTTGGACTACACCTATATCATTTCCAGAGGAAGAGAAGATTAGCCAAACGATCAAACACCATAATCATGTCCCGGTACAAACCAAAACCATCAATTCAGTGCCTATCATGTGTGCCTCCATCATTATATAAACCACTATTTGTGCTAATTTGGATCGTTCAGAGTAAAAGGATAGACATGTACTTAGCAACCTCTGCATCAACGGCAATGACACCCAAAGTGAAACCGAATCAGATCAAGAACACCAACGCGGCTCGATGTCACGTGCCCGGCGCAGCCAATCACGTGACGGCCAGTTGTTCTTTCAACGCAATAGTTATTCCAAATCTTATCGCATTAGTTTAACTGACGCTTAACAACAAAGCAGTCAGAGAGCACACGCAACGGGCACGGCAACATCGCAAACACCAAAATGATATATAAATAAATAAATAATATATATATATATATATATATATATATATATATATATATATATATAGTTTTTTAAATAAAAAGAGAGAGAAAATGGCTACCTGACAGCGCGGTGGTGGGCGTGGCCGGCGGTTGGGTGGTGGTGGTGGTGAGCCGCGGCGGCGGCGGCGGCGGCCGCGCGGCGCTGGCTGGCCGCGGCCTTCTCGGCGGCCACGGTGGCGGCGGCGTCGACGTCGCGGCGGTGCACCTTGACGCAGCGCAGCCGCTTCCTGTTGCCCCACTGCAGGAGCAGGTCGCGCTCCGCCGCCGTGCCGCCGCCGCCGCCGCGGGTGGAGCCCCGCGTGTGGTAGTGGTTCCTCGCCTCCTTCTCCATTGCCAGACCAGAGCCCGCGCTGCACGTGTCACAGCAAAAAAAAAAAAAACAGAAATTCAGCAGCAGAAGGGAAGGAAGAAAGATTCATGGTGGGAAGGGAAATTGCTAGAATTTCAATCAGATTGGAATATTGAAGAATTGCAAACGAAATTGCTCGAGGACAGATCAGCTATTCAGCTCACACCAATTGGTCTAAAAGACTCTCAAGATTTTATTAGAAATCTTCCGCTTTAATTCTCCGTACGAACTAGGAGAAGAGCAGGTTCAACAAACTTCAGCTCAATTTCACCCTTCCCAAAAAAAGATATCTTCTCAGCTGCCCGATAAAATCACCGGAACAAGATGAGACACAACTAAAATGCAACTCAATTTTAAGCGGCCGAGCAAATCAGCCAGATAAAGCTGCAAACTTTTGGGAGTTCTGCGACCTCTTCGACTGAACGAACTCAAAATCGGGCAAAAATCAGACAAATTAACAGATCGAATTTAAGAGGAAGGTAGAAATTCAGCTCAATTTAACTCATCTATTCGGGATAAAAAGCAAACTAGATAAAGGGGAGGAAAAACAGAACGATACAATTTTGGATAATCCTACAGTACAGAACCAAAATTGAAAATTCAACACAGAAATGGACAGTGAAAACTCAGTTAGAAAAAGGGGACAACAAATCGGACAAAATTTGAGACGAGAACAAGAAAACGGCGAGCAGACGAACAAGCCAATTTGGGAGCAGAAAAAACAAGAGTAAAATGTTCTAACTTGGTGAGGTACACAAAATCATCAACAGGAGAGAAGCAAAACGGAGGGGATGACCCAAATCATCATCAGCATCCTACCTAAAGAAAATTAGCTCCCTCTTTCCAATCGACCTACTACCAGGAAAACCAAATTAAAACTGAGAAGATTTGTAACGAAATAAAGTCAATCCCAATCAGAACCCCCAACCGCGCAAATCCCAAGTTAGGCAGCTCAGATATGAAGCACACTTGATGCAACTAATGCGTCTTGGCGAAATTGGTTTCAAATCACCCAGTCTGAATCATCCCTCACTCCATTCCCAATCGCAGACAGAGAGGCACAGAACGGCAGAAGAATTCCAGCACAGGAAAAGCAGCCGCAAAAGGGAATTTAATCCCGGGGGAATAAAGAGGGAACTGAATCTTCCAGATCAAACAACCAATTAGAAAGAACCGCAGAATCCAGAATTCGAACAAACCACGAGCCAGAACTCACAATAATTCGGAAGTGAAAATTTCCATCACTGTGAAAGTGTAGAACTTTTCAACTCCAATCCCCACCAAAATTTACCAAACAAAACACCGCAGAGACAACCAAAAACGCAGAGAACCAAACCGTTAAGAGCAGTACCTGCGAACACCTCGCCTCCAATTCACCTGACAAAGCCAAAGATTCCTCACTACTCTTCTCCTCCTCAAGAACACCGACAGATCAAGAGAAGAACCGAGGCAATGGATTTCTCCGGGTGCGGTGAGAAGAGCACGGAACCCAGAGAGAAAATCGGGACGCCTTTGTGGCCGGCCGTGTTCTTCCTGTTCCTCCCCTTCCCCCCCCAGAAGCCAGAGCCAGAGGAGGAAGAAGAAGATGAAGGGCATTTTATATGCCATCTCCTCCTCTCTCTCTCCCCCACTTCTCGACCCGTCTCGGGATGAGCACACCAAATCCGGATCCTATCAGCGCCTCGCTGGCCCATCCTCATCCGTTGATCTATAGATCGACGGTCCAGATCGTCCCACCGGGCTCCTCTCCGTGGTAAAACGTGCCATTGCCTCGCTCGCACTAATGGGCTGGGCCGCTACGTGGGCTGTGGACCTTGGGAATTGGATCACCGTGGACCGTGGGCCTACCGTGATCCAATTCCCAGCCGATTCCGATGCGATTCCACTCAATTTCACGATTCCGATCGGAATCCAAATCGCCTCTGCGGAATTCGTGGCCTGTTTGATAGAGTTTCAATTCTTAAATTTAGCTTTAGGAGTTGGGTCTAAAGTGAAATTGTGGAGCTGCTTAAACTCAGTTTCACCTCTCTAGTTTATTTTGTGAGAGCGCTCTACTCAACTCCGCTTTCATTTTAGGTGGAGCTGAAACTGTTTGGCTAGGCTC
Organism: Oryza officinalis; assembly: GCA_008326285.1. Classification (NCBI taxonomy): domain Eukaryota; kingdom Viridiplantae; phylum Streptophyta; class Magnoliopsida; order Poales; family Poaceae; genus Oryza; species Oryza officinalis. Next base: position 41,328,933 of record BDMV01000005.1, read on the forward strand.
TAACTTCAAGATTCACCTCTCTAGTTTATTTTGTGAGAACGCTCCACTCAGCTCCGCTCTCATTTTAGGTGAAGCTGAAACTAAACTGAAACTGTTTGACTAGGTTCCAATTCCAAAAATAGTAGAGCTGCAGCTGAAGCTAAGGCCCCATATATTCGACGGCTCGCCACCGCTATCTCCACCGACCACCATGGCTAGGATGAAGAAGAAGGGCGCGCGTGAGCGGCGACGCGCGCGACCACCACGCTCCGTGGCTCTGCCGTGACTAGACGGAAGGGTGTCGTCGTCGTCGGTCGCGCCGGGGCCTGCGGCGGCGGCGGCGAGGACCGCATCAGCGACCTCCCAGACGACCTGCTGCGCCTCGTCCTGCGCAGGCTCGACACCCACACCGCGCTCGCCACGGGGGTGTTAGGAAACGATAGGCAAATAAACTATGAAGAACAATAGATCAATCACAGAAGACACGAGATTTAACGTGAAAAACCCTCCCAAAGCAGGAGAGAAAAAAACCACGGGCACCGGTCAGCAAAATATCTTCACTATATTGAGGTGAGTTTACAACGCCGAACGGCGGCTTACAAGAGGTAAAAAATCAATCACGGTGGAACCCTAAAAGGGATATATATATGACGATCCGTACCGCGGGGGTGGAGCCCCCGCACCCCCAGGCATCCCTAAGTGCACAACCCAATGGGTCAGCTTTAGCCTCCGCTGCGCTCCGGCAGAAGCTTGGCCTTTATTATGTGCAAATGAATTTGGATCACAACTCAACAAACTTCACCTTGAGATAAATTTCTTCTTGTAGCATAAATCAATTCTTCACCCTAAACACAACAAAGATAAAAACACTTTCGGTGCCAAATAGCCTCTTGGGCTAAACCACTATACCAACTAATCTTGAGCAAAGCTCAAACTTAGCAACAGGAACAGACTTTGTCATCATATCAGCAGGATTATCATGAGTGCTTATCTTACATACCTTTAGCTTACCTTGCGCAACTACATCGCGAACATAATGGTACTTGATATCAATGTGCTTTGTCCTCTCATGAAACATCTTATCTTTAGTGAGGTATATGACACTTTGACTGTCACAAAACAAATTAATGCAAGAATCAACTCCACAAAGCTCTGCAAACAATCCTTTCAGCCAAACTGATTCCTTACATGCTTCAGCAATAACCATGTATTCTGCTTCAGTGGTAGACTAGGCAACAACAGGCTGCAATGTTGCCTTCCAACTCACAACACAACTACCAATAGTAAACACATAACCTGTGAGTGACCTTCTCTTATCCAAATCAGCAGCAAAATCTGAATCCACATAGCCAACAAGCCCCTTATCAGTCCTGCCAAACTTCAAGCAAGCATCAGTTGTGCCTCTCAGGTACCTGAAAATCCACTGAACAGCCTTCCAGTGTTCTTTACCAGGATTAGCGATGTATCTACTAACCAAACTCATAGCATAAGATAAATCCGGATGGGAGCAAACCATGGCATACATCAAAGAACCAACAGCACTAGAATATGGAACTCTTGACATGTATTCTACATTGACGGAGCGTGAGGCTCCTCACCGGGAGACCGCGCGGGCCCCCCTTTGCCGGTTCGGCCGGGGGCGCTAAGTGAGGTTCTTCGCCCTCGATCTGAGGAACGTCAGCGAGAGAGGAAACGCACAAGACGCGGGCGACGTAGACAGGTTCGGGCCGCTAAGAAGCGTAACACCCTACTCCTGTGTTCTGGTGGATCTGGTGGTCTCCAACAATACAAAGAGAGTTCCGTCTCTAGAATGTATTTGCCGGAGGTCCCCCTCTTTCCTAGGCCTAGGCCTCCTTTTATCTGATCAGGGGTCACCACATGGGCCTCTAGCTGCCTAAGAAAGGAAACATTCTTTTTACAACGAGGGCTAGTCTACAGCCGGAAGTGACCTCTGGCAGGCATGGTACACGCCTTCTGCCCCGCTCGCCAGCTCTCCCGGTGGACGCCCGTTTCAACCTTCATTCAATGGCCAGCGACTTCCTTGCCACGCCTGCGCTGAAGTCTGGATTGGATCTGACCGGGACTGACATACCAACTCCAGGAGTTAGCACGCCGGCTCCGGCTAGGGACGAGAGCCAGGAAGCTCTCATCATTCTGACGGGACGGGGCGAGGCGTGCAACTGGCCGCCTGTCGCCACCTAACCCGCGATCTAACCGGTCTGTGACCGGTCACACACCGCGACCGGTCACGGACCGGATGAGCGTGCGCTGCGCCGCATTAAATGCGGCGTGGTGCGCTCGTCTGATCCGCTATAAATGCGGTTAGGTGAGCCCTGCTGTGCTCACCTAACCCGCACACGTGGCGCCAAAATCACAGGGGGTCGGGGCGCCCCAGCCCTCGGGGCCGAAATGGGAGCGGCCCGACCCCTCGGGGAGACAGAGGGAGGGCTGGCCACGTCACCCTCGGGCCCGCCCCCCCCGAGGGGGTCGGGACACGTGGGTGACCGCGGCTACCCAAGCCTCTAGTCATGATACCCCCGGTCCCATGTCACTGACAGTAGCCCCCGGCGTTACGCCAGGGCGACCGCCCCCCCCGAGGGAAGCGCTCGGGCGTGACGCCACTCCTTAGGCCCGGTGACGAGTGGGGCCGGTCCCTACAGGCGGACAGGAACCCAACGGTCGCGAATCGCGCGCGTCGGCAAGAGAAAACCGACCGACAATAATGAGCGGCCTCTTCAAGACTGCTACATTACTCGAGCAGCGCGGGAATCGGGACGTGCCGGTTCGTTTCGCCTGGGGATATGATGATGGCGTTTTTCACGGTCGGCGAGCGCAGTTAATGCGCGCACGATCTGCCCCATCTCAACCGCCACGGCCGCACGTCTGCCGCGTGCGCCGCAAACGGGCGAGTGGGGTTAGTGGAGGCATGGGCGCGAGAAACGAGGGGGCAAGGTAGTGGGTGCAGGAAGCGAGGAGCCGGGCATAGCGTTGGCAAGGGTATAAAGACGCCGAGGAAGGGATTCGTTTCCTTCCTCTCTCCACTTTTCCCCTTGCCTTCGCCACTCGTGCCCTAACTCTTCGTTTCCTGTGCCCTACTCTTGCCGCACGCGCTCGCTCTCAAGCTCCTCCTCCGCCGGCACCATGGCACGGGGCTCCGCACCGCTCGACGGTAGCGTGCTGCCGCCTTCCCGCATCACGAGTGAGAGGCAGGCCTGGCTGCCGCGCCGATTCATGCTGGAATCTGCCACCGGCCGGGAGGTGGTCACGCTGGGCGAGGGACGCCCGGCGCCAGACTACCCGGGGCGGTCCGTCTTCTTCCTCTCTTTCGCAATGGCGGGGCTGGTCCCGCCATTCTCTATTTTCTTCATGGATATTCTGGAGTTTTATGATCTCCAGATGGCGCACCTCACCCCCAACGCGATAATGACGTTGGCCATCTTCGCGCACCTGTGCGAGATGTTTATCGGGGTGCGCCCATCTCTCCGGCTGTTCCGGTGGTTCTTCACCGTGCAGCCGGTGTCGCCGCCGACGGTAGTCGGTGGCTGCTACTTCCAGCCGCGGGGGCAGGTGCTGAACCGCTACATTCCCTGCGTCCTGCGCAAGAAGTGGGACGACTGGAAGAGCGATTGGTTCTACACCCCCCTCGCCGACGAAGCGCGCCTCCGACTTCCGAGCCAGCCCCCGGCGCAGGCCTCCAGCTGGCGGGCGGCGGTGGATCTGGGGGACGGCTACGACGCCGTTCTTGACCGCCTGACGGGTCTGCGATCCCAGGGGCTCACGGGGGCCATGGTGTTCGGCGACTACCTTCGTCGCCGGATCGCGCCGCTCCAGCGGCGCGCCCGGGGCGCCTGGGAGTACACCCGGCCCGAGGACCACGTGAGGACCCACCAGGGGCAAAAATGGGACTGGGACCCTGAGGACTTCAGGATGGTGGTCCAACGGGTGCTGAATCTAAGCTCCGTGGAGGCATCCCTCATCCCCCAAGGGGTCCTCCCCCTCTGCTGCGACCTAGAGCGCGCCAACATCCTGGCCATCATGCAGGTGGTCGGGGCGTCGGGGGAGCGGGCCCCCCGAGGCCACGATGGCGCGGGCGGGAGCCGCAGGGGGGGACAATCTACCCCGGGAGGGGGTCGTGGTTATGGGCCCCGCGACGGGGGCCCGGGGGGCAGCCGCCCCGCCGACGCCAGGGGGAAGAGGAAGCAGGGAGGTACTCCTCCCCCATCTCCTCCCCGAGGGGGCGGGGCGGTGCGTGCCAGCAGCAGGCGCCCAGAGGGTGCCGTGCCGGCGCCGCAGCCCGAGGGGGAGCGAAGGAAGAAACGGCTCCGCAAAATGGGGGAGACCGAGCCATGCCGGGGGAGCCTCATCTCGCCCCCGAGGTGGTCGTTCAGCCGACCTCCCCGCAGGTTCGTTCCCGCGCCCACTGCGGCCGTATCCACACCCCAAGGCGAGTTTTTACTCACCCGTTTCTTTTTGTCTTTGGTTTTTCTTCCGCCTCAGCGAGATCCCGTCGCGCTCCTCACGCCATTCCAAGTCCGGCCGGTCCGAGGCCGAGGAGACGGCAACCGCGGAGGCCCGGAGGCGGGAGGCTGACCGACGGGAAGCCGCGGACCGCCTTCGGGAAGCCGAGGAGGCTGCTCGGGAGGCCGCCCGGGTTCGCCAGGCCGGGGAGGCCGCTCGGGAGGAGGCCAGACTCCGCCGGGCCGAGGAGTCCGCCCGGGAGGCAGAGGCGGCGCGTGCACGCCGTGCAGCCTGCCAAGCCCCCGACCCGACTCCGCCCGAGGCGACGACGACCCCCGAGGCCACCCACGACGAGGCCGCGGACGCGCCGCCCGGGCCTGACGCCCCGGGCGACGCTCGGGACGAGCCAGCTTCGGGGGACGTCCCCGAGTCCAGCACGCCGATCGGCGGGCCGAGCCGCGCGGCACCCACACCGAGGCGGCTCTCCCCTCTGCCTTCCGCTGCCCCACTGAGCGCGGAGCCCCTCCTGCAGGCCCTGGCCACCGCGAACAGCACGATGCTGGACGGGCTAAGTGCCCAGATGGAGGCCCTGCAGGCGGAGCGGGCGGAGCTCGACGCGGCGTGGGCGCGCGTCGAGGAGGGGCGGCGCTCGGTGGAGGCCATGGTGGCGGCGGGCCGCAAGGCGTACCGCCAGCACGCCACACAGCTCGAGGCCCGTCGTAGGGACCTGGCGGAGATCGCCAGGGAGGTAGAGGAGGAGCGGGAGACCGCCCTCGTCGCCACCGCCGTGCTCGATGAGGCGCGGGACGACCTCCGCCTCCAATACGGGACCCGGGCGGCGGAGCTAGAGGAGAAGCTCGACGCCGCCCGGGAGTCCTCAACGCCGCCGCTGCCCGGGAGCTGCGGGCGGCGGAGAACGAGGCGGCGTCCCGTCAGCGCGAAGAGGCCCTTGAGGCTCGCGTCACGGCGCTGGAGGAGCGCGCCCGCGCCCTGGACGCGAGGGAGGGCGCCCTGGCGGACCGCGAGGCCGCCGTCGCCACCCGGGAGGCAACGCTGGCGGCGCACGAGGCCGCCTCCGCCGAGGAGGAGTCCGCACTCCGCCTCCGCGAGGACGCGCTCACCGAGCGGGGGCGAGCTCTCGAGGAGGCCGAGGCCGCGGCGCAGCGGCTGGCGGACAGCCTGTTCCTCCGCGAGGCGGCGCGGGAGGAGCAGGCGCGCCGCAATCTGGAAGGCGCCCGCGCCGAGAGGGCCGCGCTGGACCAGCGGGCCGCTGAGCTCGAGGCGCGGGCGAAGGAGCTGGACGCGAGAGCGCACAGCGGCGGGGCGGCCGCGGGCCACGGCGACCTAGCCGCCCGCCTCGCAGCCGCCGAACACACCGTCGCCGAGCTGCAGGGCGCGCTGGACTCGTCCGCCGGGGAGGTCGAGGCCCTCCGCTTGGCGTGCGAGGTGGGGCCCGGCATGCTTCGGGACGCCGTCTCGCGTCTAGACCGCGCCGGACGGCAGGCGGGCCTCTGGGGCGGGCGGTACGCGAAGTACGCCGCCAACCAGGGGGGCCTCGCCCAGCGCCTCTCGGAGATGGCCGGGGTCCTCGAACGGCTCCCCGAGGAGCTCGAGGAGACGATCAAGTCATCCTCGAGGGACCTCGCCCGGGGGGCGGTGGAGCTCGTACTGGCGAGCTACCAGGCCAGGGACCCTGACTTCTCCCCGTGGGCAGCGCTGGAAGAGTTCCCTCCCGGAACCGAGGACGGCGCGCGCGCGCAGGTCCGGGACGCCGCCGACCACATCGTCCACAGCTTCGAGGGTACGGCCCCTCGGCTCGCGTTCGCCCTCGACTCCGAGGAGGAGGACGGCGATGACGGTGCGGACGACAGCGACGGCGAGGCCGGCGACCCAGGTGCGTCGGAGTGAGCCCCAAGCCCCCGCCGATCTTAAATTTTTCCTTCTTCTTCCGAGGCCTTTGAGCCCCCTTCTTGTATAGACTGGTTTAATCTGCAATCAAATAAAGAGGAAATTTCTATGTCAGTTATGTTTGTTGTGCGTATAAGACGAGGATGGTCTGTGCCGCGGTCCTTCTGAGTCTTGGCTTGAACAAGGGCTCGTGCCCAGGTCCCAGCCTCAAACGGCGCGGGTCGGGGCTAGTGCCTGAGGAGATCCACGTGTCGAGACTGGCCAGGCCGGGAGCGCGGTGACCGAGGGTTAGGAGGACCCGATTGTGGGCCTTTGCCGATTCCCCCCCGGAGTTCACCACGCCCCGGGGCACGGCTCGGTTCTGGGTCCCATTTGGCGGTTTTAGCCGGCCCGGGCCACCGAGGGCAGGGCCGAGCACGAGCGTACTAACTCAAGTCGAGATTCTTCAAAAGGAAGCGACGGCACAGACACGGTCCTCTGGAAATCGAAAGTGCTTTTATTGAAATACGACAGAGAAAAAAGATAAGTATGTGCATGTGGTAGCCCCCGGCCAACCCTGCACGCCCGGGGGGGTGCGGGGTTGGCCCGAGCTCGAGACATGACACCCGACCCCCATTAGGGGTAGAAGCGACGAAGATGTTCGATGTTCCACGGGTTAGGCAGCTCTGTGCCGTCGCCCGTGGCCAACCGAACCGAGCCCGGCCGGGGGACGCCGATCACTTGATACGGACCCTCCCACATTGGTGAGAGCTTGCTCAGTCCAGCACGCGTTTGGACGCGGCGTAGGACGAGGTCGTCGACGCAGAGTGATCGGGCCCGGACGTGGCGCTGATGGTAGCGCAGCAGGCTCTGCTGGTAGCGCGCGGCTCGAAGGGCCGCGCGCCGCCTTCGCTCTTCCAGAT
>BDMV01000005.1:41336279-41497251 GCA_008326285.1 Oryza officinalis
GCGCGAGCGGGCACTGTGCGGCGGTCGAATGGGAAGGCGCCACGTGGCACTAACGGCTATTTGACCGTTCAAATTTGAAAATAACCGTTGGGAGGCTAAAAAATTCATAAAAATTTCGAAAAAATTCCAAAAAATCTCAAATTTCGCCCTATAAATAGGGCATGAACCCCAGCCATTTCTCCTCATCCCACACTCCTCATCTTGTGCTCTCAAGTGTTTTAAGTGCTCTCTTTGTTCTCAAGTGTGCATTTTTTTGATTTTGACAAAATTTGCTCAAATTTTGTCAAAAATCAAAATTAGTTTCGTAGTTCAACAGTTTGATCGCAGAGGTTTGAAGAGCTCGCGGTTGGAAAGATGTAAGTAATATTCAAATTTGTGTATTATTTGTATTGTGTTTGTGAATTCAATAAATATTCCAAAATTTGTTTATGTCGGTTTAAATTTTCAGAATGGATCCGAACTATCCATACCAGTCGCCGTCGTTCACCTTGGGTGATTTCGACCCCAACTACATGTCGGGGTTTGACGATGCCTCCGGATCGGCTCCAACTCCACCATCTGTGGAGGAGGTACCGGTTCATGCGACTGTCGTGGAGGAGGTACCGGTTCAGGCGGCGATAGCTTCGGAAGGATTTTCCGGAACCGCGAGCGGAAGTGTTTCGACACACACCGGCTCGAAGAGATCGAGAACCTCCGGTGTGTGGCAAAACTTCGACGAGATAAAGGAAACATGCCCCGATGGAAGGGAGGTATCGAAAGCCCGTTGTAGAATATGTAGGCAAATTTTATCTGCTCGTTCTTCTGGTGGTACAGGTGTTAACGACGGATTTTGGTAATCGACTTGGAGAGAAAAGAGGAAACCGAAGCAGAGAGGAAGGATTGAGTTGGAGTCGGACCAGGCTTCGTATCGGACCCGGTAACCGTATCGGACTGGGGAGGTGTTGCTATAGAGAGCGTATCGGCCGATACGGATTTGGTTTGGTCGTGGGCCGATACGGGTTGTGAGTTGACAGCGTCAATGTGGGCTTGGTCTGGACTCGAAATAAGCTTTAAGAGAGTTGCCAAATAGAGGTAAAGCTCGGTTTTAGGCAATTGTATCTTGTAAGGGGCGAGCTCGGGGGAGCGGCAATGGCGGCCGGGAGCGAGGGGGAGAAATGCGGCCGAGCGGGGGGGGGATTTTAAGGGCGGCTAGGTCAGTTTGGCCGGGGAAGGCGGTTCGCGGAGAGGGGACCGGTGCTCGAGCTAGCGGCCGAGCGACGGCAGCGGATGACATCGGCGGCGGTCGGCGACCGGGGAAAAGAAAAAGGGGAAGGGAAAAAGAGGGGTTGCCCCCTTGCCGCTTCGGGCAGGGGCGCGCGCGGGGAGAAACGGGAGAGCGCGCACTGCTCAGCGCCTTGGCGGCAAGCGCGCAGGCGGCGGGGCCGAGGGGACCAGCGGCGGTCTGCGGCGACGGAACGGCGCCGGCGGAAGCCGTTGGGGAGAAGAGAGAGAGAGAAAAGAGAGAGAGAAAAGAGAGAGAGCCGGTGGACCCGGCTCGGGCGCGCGCGGGCCGAGCGGCCTGGCACGGCCCAGCGGGAAGCGAGGCCGAAGGCTGGGGGAGACTGGGCCGGCGGCGGCCCAGGAGGGAGAGGAGAGGGGAAAAATAGGCCGAGAGGGGCTGGGCCAGCGACGGCCCGGGGGGGAGAGAGGGACAAAAGGCCGAAGGGGAAAATTCGGCCCAGGTCAAGGGAGGTAAACCAGACTTTTCCAGAGAAAAAGAAAGGGGGAGTTTGAGGGCTCGGATTTGAAATCCGATTCCGCGGTTTTCTCCGGGATTGAACTGAGAGGGGAGACACGAGACCTTGGCACACAACAAGACTCGACTGAAGAGCAAACTTTCACAAATAGGGTTTTTAGCAAAATAGTTTTCCCGCTAACGCCGCGACAAAACGGGCGTTACAAACCAACCCCCCTAACAAGAATCTCGTCCCCGAGATTCAGCACCTAAGGGAGCAGCTCCGGGAACTGGGCACGGAGAAGATCTTCGCGTTCCCAAGTGGCTTCATCCTCTGAGTGGTTGCTCCACTCCACCTTGTAGAACTTAACGGTCTTTCTTCGAGTCTGACGTTCAGCCTCTTCAAGGACTCTGATGGGTCTTTCTTTATAGGTCAGGTTCTTCTCCAGTTCTATGCTTCCCAAGGGAACTTGTTCCTCTGGAACACGAAGACATTTCTTTAACTGGGACACATGGAACACATTGTGCACATCTGTCAGTCCTTCTGGCAGTTCGAGCTGGTAGGCAACTTCGCCGCGTCTGGCGGTGATGAGGTAGGGGCCGATATAGCGAGGGGCTAACTTGCCGGACATCCCAAACCTCTTTAGACCACGGAGTGGAGACACTCGCAGGTACACGTGATCTCCCACTGCAAACTCGAGATCACGTCTCCGATTATCTGTATAGCTTTTCTGTCGGGTCTGAGCTGTCTTCAGGCGGCCTCGAATCAACTTGACTTGCTTTTCAGCTTCCTTTAGAACGTCAGGTCCAAACACTTGCGCTTCGCCTACCTCGTTCCAACACAACGGGGTGCGACACTTTCGTCCAAACAGGGCTTCATTAGGGGACATCTGGATACTAGATTGGTAACTGTTGTTGTAGGAGAACTCAGCGTAGGGGAGACAACGATCCCATGTGCCTTCAAAGTCCAAGGCACACGCTCGAAGCATGTCCTCCAGGATCTGGTTAACTCGTTCTGTCTGCCCATCTGTCTGCGGGTGATAGGCGGTACTGAAGTTTAAATTGGTACCCATTGTCTCGTGTAACTGTTGCCAGAACCTTGAGGTAAACTGAGTGCCTCGATCCGACACTATCTTCTTCGGGCAACCGTATCGGCAAACCACATGGGTCATGTACAGGTCTGCCAGCTTTTTCCCATCGTAGGTGGTTTTCACTGGTACAAAGTGAGCTGCCTTGGTTAGGCGGTCCACGATTACCCAGATGGAGTCATACCCACTAGGGGTCCTTGGTAAACCGGTAATGAAATCCATACCGATCTCCTCCCATTTCCACTCGGGAATTTGGAGGGGTTGTAACAAACCGGCGGGTTTTTGATGTTCGGCCTTTACTCTTTGACAGATATCACATAAGGCTACATACTCTGCAACATCTCGCTTCATTCCAGCCCACCAAAAGTATTCCTTGATGTCTTGATACATCTTAGTACTCCCTGGATGGATGGAGTAAGCTGACTCATGAGCTTCTCTCAGAATGAGGTCCTTTAATTCCTTTCTGGCTGGTACGCAGATGCGGGATCCGAACCAAACAGTATCCTGGTCGTCGATGGTGAAACCTTTGAGTCTTTTCTTACGGATCTTATCCTTCATTTCTTTCATACCCTCGTCTTCTCGTTGCGCTTCTCGAATTTGAGTTTCTAGGGTAGGTTGCACTGTAAGACTGGCAAGGTCTCCGGTGGGAACCACGGTCACTTTCAACTTCTCGATTTCTCGACACAGGTCATCCTGTGTTGGCCAAACTAGGGCGGTAGCACAGTAGGTCTTGCGACTTAACGCGTCGGCGACCACATTTGCTTTTCCAGGGTGGTAGTGTATACCGAGATTATAATCCTTGATTAATTCCAACCATCTTCTCTGTCTCATGTTCAATTCACTCTGAGTAAAGATGTATTTGAGACTTTTGTGATCGGTGTAAATCTCACATCTGTTTCCAATCAGGTAGTGACGCCAAATTTTCAGGGCATGAACCACAGCTGCCAATTCCAGGTCGTGCGTAGGGTAGTTGACCTCATGGGGCCTGAGTTGTCTTGAGGCGTAGGCCACCACCTTTCAGTCTTGCATTAAGACACATCCTAGACCTTGTCTCGAGGCATCACAGAATATCTCGAAATCCTTTCGGATGTCAGGCAGGGTGAGGACGGGGGCAGTCGTCAATCTTTTCTTGAGTTCTTGAAAACTGCGTTCACATGCTTCTGACCATTCAAACTTCTTTTCCTTCTTTAGGAGTTCCGTCATTGGTCGGGCCAGTTTGGAAAATCCTTCGATGAACCTCCGGTAGTAACCCGCTAAGCCGAGGAAACTACGAATCTCAGACACCGTCTTGGGTGCGTTCCAGGCGAGGACGGTCTCAACCTTACTGGGGTCTACTTCAACACCTTTGGTGGAGATGACATGGCCAAGGAAGGCTACTTTATCCAACCAAAACTCACACTTCGAGTACTTGGCAAAGAGTTGGTGTTCACGCAACCTTTCCATTACTTTCCGTAGATGATTGGCATGATCTTGTTCATTCCTGGAGTAAATCAGAATGTCGTCGATGAAGACCACAACGAACTTATCCAAGTAGTCCATGAAAACTTTATTCATCAGGTTCATGAAGAATGCCGGAGCATTGGTGAGTCCGAAAGACATCACGGTGAACTCATACAAGCCATACCGCGTTGAGAAAGCGGTCTTGGGGATATCTTCTGATCTGATTTTAAGCTGGTGATACCCAGATCGTAGGTCGATCTTGGAGAATACTCTGGCTCCTTCCAATTGGTCGAACAAATCGTCAATCCGTGGTAGAGAATACTTATTCTTGATGGTTACTTCATTCAAGGCTCTATAGTCTATCACCATTCTCTCAGAGCCATCTTTCTTCTTTACTAAGAGCACAGGGGCTCCCCAAGGGGACGAGCTGGGTCGCACGTAACCCTTGTTCTGAAGTTCCTCGATCTGTTTCTTAATTTCTGCCAGTTCGTTGGCTGCCATTCTGTAGGGTCTCTTAGCAATGGGAGCGGTGCCTGGGGCAAGCTCTATGGAGAACTCAATTTCTCGATCCGGTGGCATCCCGGGTAGTTCTTCTGGGAACACATCGGGGTACTCATTGACTATGGGTACCATTTCCAAGGGAGTGGCTTGCAAACTGTTCAGGGTTGACCGATTTCCGGGAAGGAGGGGAGTGAAACGCACTTGTTTTCCTCCGGGTCCTTGCAGAGTGATGGTCCTCTCAGCACAATCAATTTGTCCTTTGTGCTTAGCCAACCAATCCATCCCTAGGATGACATCCAGACCTTGGGAGTCTAGGACTATGGGTTTGGCTGCGAAGCTAACCCCTTCTATCACTAGATCAACCTTGGGGCGTAGTTTATCTGCCCTTATATCCCTTCCAGGGGAATGTATTACCATAGGTACTTGTAAATTTTGGGTTTTCCAACCATTTCTTTTCACAAAAGCTTGCGATATGAACGAATGAGAAGCTCCTGAATCAAATAGAACGAGTGCGGGTATGGAGTTGACAGAGAACATACCCATCACCACGTCGGGGGCCTCTTGGGCGGTTTCAGCTTGAATGTGGTTCACTCGACCTCGTCCAAAGTTGTTGGAGGCGCGAGAACCTTGTCCACTTGTCTGAGTGACTGGGCGGGACTGTGCAGGTGCTGGAGTCCTGGGGAAGCTAGCATCAGAACGTCCGGGGTTAGAGTTTCCCTGATTTCGAGGACACTGCCTGGCGTAATGTCCCATCTGTTTGCACGTGAAGCACTGCACATTTGCCATTCCTGTGGGTGAATTGAAGGAGGAGACACTGTTCCTTGCGGTGTTGCCACTAGGGGCATGCTGCTGGGGCGATGGAGTAAGGCGAGGCACTGGCGGACGGGGAGTAAAGCCAGGTTGGCGACTGACTTGATGGGCAGGTTGGTGGTACTGCATGGGATGTCCAACACGAGGGCGTGGCGGACCTCGGAATGGGGGCGCTTGGTGGGTAGACTTGCGCTTCTTATATTCCTCAGTTGCCTCTTTTCTGGCATCCTCCAGTAACACAGCCTTATTGACCATGTGCTGGAAGGTGGGGAAGTCATGGGCAAGCAACTGGATTCTCAACCCCACGGCGATTCCCTTCAGGAACTTCCTGATCTTTTTCTTGTCGGAGTCCACTTCTTCGGGAGCATACCGAGCCAATTTGTTGAAGCGGCTCAGGTACTCATTGACGCTTCCTGTACCTTGTTTCTGACGATTGAACTCTTCTTTCTTCATGTCGATGGTACTTTCGGGCACGTGAGCTGCACGGAAGGCATCGGCGAACTCTGCCCACTCAATGTTGACTGCGTCTGGATGGGCATTACAGTAATTCTCCCACCAGTCGGCTGCAGAGCCTCTCAACTGATGTGCAGCAAAAAGGGTCTTCTCCACTGGGGTGCACTGCACAAGGTTGAGCTTTCTCTCAACATCCTTTAGCCAATCGTTGGCCTCAACGGGCTCGACGGTGTGAGAGAATTCCGGTGGATGGGATCTTAGAAAGTCCGTTAGCTTGTATCTGTGATTGTTATTATGGAAAGGCACTGGGTGCAGAGCCTGCGGCTGCAAATTCTGCTGGATGCCTGCAATGGCCTGGGCTAAGCCCTGCAAGATCTGAGTCTGAACTGCCATCATGTGCTGGTAATCTGCCTGAAGCTAGGGAGGCGGGGGTAAGTCCTGTGCACGGTTTGCCGCAGGATCTGCCTGAGCTAGAGCATTAACTGGTTCATTCCCTGACTCATTTTCCGATTCTGGTTCCTCCCTGCGGGTTTCATAACCCAAACAAGCTGGGGCACGAGCCACACGACGGGGACGGGCAGCCATCTAATCTCCCAGAAAAGGGCGAGGTAAGAGAACGGAACAGCACTTAAAAGGAAAGAAGTAAAGTAAACGAGCTCAGAAAGCACACACTAGTCATAAAGCTTTTCTCAACTCGGAAAGCACCTAAAACAACGGGTGTGGACAAGTCACAGAGCTGCGCCGAGCTTGACTGTACACACACCACCTCAGAGATCCAGACTACCAGACAACACCCACAACAACACAGTCACACACTACCTCGCCACGACTCCGAAAGAGTTGGCGGCGGTACAAAAGGTCTAGCACTCGAACTCCACCTGCAGCAGACGAACTCTACTGCTCTCCTGCCTGACTGGCTCCGGTGGTCGGCTCGTCTGAAGAGGACACGTCGATCGGCGCACGCGAAGGGACCGGCGGAACCTGTCGAGGGCCGGCAGCAGGGCGGCCTGCTGGCGGGGTAGGAGCTGGGTGGTCGAAACGGAACACGGTGGAGGAGCCCACAACGCGCTTCCGCGCGGTGCGGATCAGTCGGAGCCCACGGCGGCTGACGACTGGGGTGTGACCTGGGGTGTAGGAGGGGCTGGCACGGTGGGGGTAGGGAGAGTAGACTAGCAAGTACGGCACACGCGGGCTGGGGGAGCGTGGGCCACTGGGGGTGCGAGCAGAGCCACGTGAACTGTAGAAAGACAGGTGGCTGGAGTGGCAAAGGCGGCCAGAGTCCCAGGAGGTAGTGAGGAAAACATAAGTGAGTGCTTCTCAACGGCACGGAGAGAAAGTGCGTCTCATCCGGCCGGAGCAGTGAAATTGTATCATTGATTCTGTCGGCACGAGAGGCTCCCTGCAATCGTTACCGACCCCGGCTGCCCAACAGCCACAACTCACACAACGCCGGTACGAGAGGCTCCCTGCCAATCGTCACCGACTCCGGCTGCTTCAACAGCCACAAGTCAACACATCGGTACGAGAGGCTCGCCTGCCAATCGTCACCGACTCCGGCTGCTTCAACAGCCTTAAACCAACACAGAACGGAAAACCTCACACCAACAGCAGTTCACAAGGTGTTCAATAAAACTACGCTAAGGAATCACCTCACATCCGCCCATGACCGTGGGCACGGCTGTTCGAACAGTTGTTACCTCTGCAGAGGGGGTACACTTTACCCACACGACGTTACTAACCCCGAATCACCCAGCCCGCGACTCTCGGTCACGTCTGGCGACCTTGAGGCTTTCACGACAAGGCATTTCGAAAGCCGACTCAGGGTTATCTTATGCCAACGGGAGGGGTCCCACGGACCAACACCAGGTTAGGTCCCAGACCATACTGTGCCAGGAAGCCCAGGGGTCCTCCCCGACACCACCCCGGCGAATCCACTTGTCCCTTGGCATCAAGATTTCCCTGGCCTAGCTAGTTTACTCAGCCAGGGGCGTCCCATATCACCCATGTGGTCGTATTTGACATATGCTTGGATGTAATTCCCAAGGAATCGGTCCTTAGAGCGAGAACGGGCAGACCGTACCTCCAGTACGTCTCCCGTACCGCGAGTTTTAGAAACTCACTTTAGTTTTCAAGACACCGACCCAAGTGTCGGGTTTTCCAAGCATTTTGTAAACTCAGTTTTACCCAGGTGTCAATTTTAAAGTTTGAGGGGAGTCTCGATATTCGTACGCGAGGTACGGATACCGAGGCATCACCTGAGGGGTGACAAGGGTGTTAGGGTATTCAAATATCAAGGAAGGTGAATGCAGCAAATGGGTAGGGCCTGACGGTTATATTGCAAACCGGGGCCAAGTGCCAAGTGTAACCTAAACATGCATAGTTTGCGAAATCAAATACTTAATTTAAATTATGGGTTCAATTGATCAAAGGTGACTTGCCTTGCTCGAGATCTTGAGCTTCTTCCTCGAAATCCGCGCACTGCGGGTCTTCGGGCTCCGAGACTACACGCGAAAACGAGACGACTCAACAAAGCGATAAAAGAAGCCCTATTAAAGACCACTAAGCGTGCCATTGGATAGATCTCGATTTTTGAGGAATTTTGGAAGTGGAACGGGGTTAATCAGACGAACGGTTGAAAAGATATGAATTTCGAAGATTAAAGGATTTTCTGGAATAAAGAAAAGGAATTATTAATTCCCTTGAAAAAGAAAAGAAGGAGGGACTGAAATTGGACTTTATTTTGGGCGGCTAAGGGCAGCCCAAAGGATTTGAATGGGCACGACCTAAATAATTGGGCCGGCGGCCCGAAGGGAATTGGCCCATGGCCGATCGGCGCGGGGGGGGGGGGGGGAATGGCCGATGGGCCGAAGAGAAAGGAGAGGCCGATGGGCCGACAAGGGAGGCCGATGGGCCCGATAGGCCTGGCGGCCGAGGCCGATGACGGGAGCCGATGGGCCGACAAGGGAGGCCGATGGGCCGATAGGCCTGGCGCCGAGGCCGACGGACGGGAGCCGATGGGCCGACAAGGGAGGCCGATGGGCCGATAGGCCTGGCGGCCGAGGCCGACGGACGGGAGCCGATGGGCCGACAAGGGAGGCCGATGGGCCGATAGACCTGGCGGCCGAGGCCGACAGACGTGGCGTCCACGACGGCACGCACGGGGGAAAAAAGGGAGGGCGACGGGCTCGCCCGGGAACGGCGGGGTTCGGCGGACGTCGGCGAGCGGCTCCTCCCGGCAGGCGGCGGCGAGATGGAGGGGAGGCGGGCACCGGTGGCTAGAAGGGAAAAAGGGGAAGCGAGCCAGTGGCTCGGCCTTGCCCGGGGAGTCGTGACGACGGCGGATTAAGACGACGGCCGACGCCGGCGGGGGAGAAAAGAAAAGGGGGTAGCGGCGCCGGGGCGGGGAGAGGATGGAAGAGAGGTTGGCGGCACGACAAGCGGCGCCCGGGGGGAAAACTACGGCGCTCCTAAAGCCCTATACCGGGGAGAAAGAGGGAGACGGGTGGGAGGAGGCGGTTACCGCGGCGGGGTGGCAAGCCGGAGAAGGGCGGTGTGGCGCGGTCCCGGGCCGGGGAAGAAGAGGGCGCCGGGTTCCTCTCCTCGCGGCGGCGGGCCGCAAGAGGGAAGGTGACGCGGCGGCGCGACGGGGCGACGGCGCGACGGCGGGAAAGGGGCGAGCTCGGGGAAGCGGCAATGGCGGCCGGCGAGCGAGGGGGAGAAATGCGGCCGAGCGGGGGGGGGGGATTTTACGGGCGGCTAGGTCGGTTTGGCCGGGGAAGGCGGTTCGCGGAGAGGGGACCGGTGCTCGAGCTAGCGGCCGAGCAACGGCAGCGGATGACATCGGCGGCGGTCGGCGACCGGGGAAAAGAAAAAGGGGAAGGGAAAAAGAGGGGTTGCCCCCTTGCCGCTTCGGGCAGGGGCGCGCGCGGGGAGAAACGGGAGAGCACGCACTGCTCAGCGCCTTGGCGGCAAGCGCGCAGGCGGCGGGGCCGAGGGGACCAGCGGCGGTCTGCGGCGACGGAACGGCGCCGGCGGGAGCCGTTGGGGAGAAGAGAGAGAGAGAAAAGAGAGAGAGCCGGTGGACCCGGCTCGGGCGCGCGCGGGCCGAGCGGCCTGGCACGGCCCAGCGGGAAGCGAGGCCGAAGGCTGGGGAGACTGGGCCAGCGGCGGCCCAGGAGGGAGAGGAGAGGGGGAAAAAGCCGAAGGGGAAAATTCGGCCCAGGTCAAGGGAGGTAAACCAGACTTTTCCAGAGAAAAAGAAAGGGGGAGTTTGAGGGCTCGGATTAGAAATCCGATTCCGCGGTTTTCTCCGGGATTGAACTGAGAGGGGGGGCACGAGACCTTGGCACACAACAAGACTCAACTGAAGAGCAAACTTTCGCAATTAGGGTTTTTAGCAGATTAGTTTTCCCGCTAACGCCGCGACAAAACGGGCGTTACAGTAGCGAGCTACCTACCATCTCTACAAGTAGTTGAGTACGACTACATACCTGGTCCTCGACCAACGTTGTAGCAATTCTCCCACTATTTCTACGAGTGGTAGAGTACGACTACACATCTGGTTTTCAACCAACATGGTAGTGATTTCACCACCTTTATGAATCCTCTGCGAGTGGTCGAATATGACTACACACTTGGACCTCGCTCGACCAGTGTATGTAGCGATCCTATTACCCCCATGCATTAATCTATGTAAGTTTTTATATAAAATCAAATGTAAAATAGTTATCCATTGATTCTCTTTTCTCATATCACTATTGGTTGAAGTCGTTTCTTATCGTCCTATTACGTTAAGTCCGACTAGCCATCGGGTTTTCTGAACCTTGGCCGAGGACACTTGGTACTATTGGACTAGTTGGGCTGCTAAGAGTCAAACGCCCATGTCATACTGGTCATGTCAAAGTACCCACTGTAACGTATTAACTACCCGTGTAATCGGGAATTGGTTTTCCCAACTTCATGACTAGGGCTAGGAATTCGCTTCTTCACCTTAGTTTGTTACGAGATTCAGTTGCTTTTGTAGAAATCTTTATGTAAAACCAACTGGGGGCTAAGAAGGGCACATAACTCCATTCAGCTGAGGGCAGCTCTGGTGAGATTACTCATTTTTGGTACACGTACATATAATTTATTTTTAATATTTTTAATTTATATCATATTACTCCTGAGCATTTGCTTGGGGGTTTTCTATCTAACAATTATTTTGAGAATTGATTTCAGGAACATCAAATATCAGAGCAATTAGCTTTCTTGAGTAGATGAGACTAGTTGGAGGTTTTATAATAGTCGGCATCTTGTCTTGACTAAATAAAGCTCAAACCGATAATTCTTGTACTCAACTAACATACATATACTGGTCCCAGGGCACACAGTAGTCGAAATTTATTTCTGACTAGATGGATGCTGGATTAGTGAATTCATGTTCAAGTCGAGTTCTTGTTTCAGGAGAAGAGAAGGACTTTGTCGCGTACTTCGCACCTACTCGGCTGTCTAAGAACGATTGGATGAGTTCGACAAGGGTTATGTACGAGATGTTTGATCGAGAACGCTATAGCATAGTCGCATATTTTTTGACCTCAATCCAAATTCAAACAATGGTCACATTCCCTATTATGGCCAGGAAGGATGATTTATCGGCAATTTCATGCCTACTCGGTATTCCGAGAATAGTTAAGTGACTCTGACAATGATGGATATTCGGGCTACATGATCGAGAACGTTAGTCCGATCATTTGCATTGAGGTCGAGGGCTACTGTTAGTGTCAAAGGTAAGACATACCTCCTA
This sequence comes from Oryza officinalis, assembly GCA_008326285.1. Lineage (NCBI taxonomy): Eukaryota > Viridiplantae > Streptophyta > Magnoliopsida > Poales > Poaceae > Oryza > Oryza officinalis. Next base: position 41,348,071 of record BDMV01000005.1, read on the forward strand.
TATATGGGTTCATGGTATACATAAATACCATATACCTAATAAATATACAAGAACGTATCCTTTGGTTAAGGAAATACGACGAATAAAGAAAAAAAATATCTTTCCGGAATAGAAAGTGTTCCAGATAAGTAAGGAGAAACGGAGTCCTACTCGAACACTATAAGGACTACTCAGATCGTATCCATACTTGTCGCCGTAGTTATACTTGGACAAAGAGACGTCCGAGGGTATAATACAAGGCCCCTTAGGAGGAGAGGGGACAGACCAAGACAGAAATACAAGCCAATACAGATCTAGACAATCCGAGGCAAACCTAGATAGACCCAATCTAGAGTCACAAAGTTCGACATAAGGGATCTAGCGCTACCTTCAATCTCGCCGAGTTCATATTCAATGAGGAAGACTACACTAGCCCATCGACTACGTGTGAGAGCTCCATGCCACCAAACCAACATCGACTAAATTAGACCATGCCGCAAGAGGGAAGGTGACGCGGCGGCGCGACGGGGCGACGGCGCGACGGCGGAAAAGGGGCGAGCTCGGGGAAGCGGCAATGGCGACCGGGAGCGAGGGGGAGAAATGCGGCCGAGCGGGGGGGGATTTTACGGGCGGCTAGGTCGGTTTGGCCGGGGAAGGCGGTTCGCGGAGAGGGGACCGGTGCTCGAGCTAGCGGCCGAGCAACGGCAGCGGATGACATCGGCGGCGGTCGGCGACCGGGGAAAAGAAAAAGGGGAAGGGAAGCGAGGCCGAAGGCTGGGGGAGACTGGGCCGGCGGCGGCCCAGGAGGGAGAGGAGAGGGGGAAAAACAGGCCGAGAGGGGCTGGGCCAGCGACGGCCCGGGGGGGGAGAGAGGGACAAAAGGCCGAAGGGGAAAATTCGGCCCAGGTCAAGGGAGGTAAACCAGACTTTTCCAGAGAAAAAGAAAGGGGGAGTTTGAGGGCTCGGATTTGAAATCCGATTCCGCGGTTTTCTCCGGGATTGAACTGAGAGGGGAGACACGAGACCTTGGCACACAACAAGACTCGACTGAAGAGCAAACTTTCGCAAATAGGGTTTTTAGCAAAATAGTTTTCCCGGTAACGCCGCGACAAAACGGGCGTTACACAACTGCACTTAAGGAACTGTTTAGTACATGTACTTTCTCTGTTAGTGTTACTTCAGATATATGGAGTAGTAGAGCTAGGGAGGATTATCTTAGCGTAGTTGTTCATTTTGTTGATGATGATTGGCAATTACAAAAGAGAGTTTTAGGGCTTAGGTTAATAGATGTCTCACATACAGGAGAAAACATAGCTGAAAGAATTAGGGAAGTAATTAATGAATTTAATCTTGCTGATAAAATATTTGCTGTCACCCTAGATAATGCATCTGCTAATTCTAGGGCTATTGAAATATTGCAACCTTTATTTTGTGTTGATGCTCAATCTTTTCTACTCCATCAGCGTTGTGCATGTCATATAATTAATTTGATTGTTAAGACTGGCATGAAGAGGGTAGGTGACCACATCGATGCTGTTCGTCAAGCAATCGCGTGGTTAACTGCTTCTAACCCGCGGATTGCTGCATGGAAGAGGTTTTGCAATGCGGCCGGTGTGAGAGCTCGTAAGTTTGCCACCGATGCAGAGCATCGGTGGAATGCAACGTATTTAATGTTAAAAGTTGTTTTACCTTACAGTAGTTTACTCTCTGATTTTGTTCAGTCACGTGGTGGCCCAAGAAACAGTGACGGGTCTTCAGTACTGAACGAGCATGTTTGGGCAATTGTCCAAAAATTTCACCAATTTCTAGAAACTTTTTATGATTGTACTCTAACTTTGTCACAAGTTTATTATCCAACTGCTAATATAATTTTGCACAACCTTCTTGAAATTGTTACTTTATTTAAAGAATACGAAAATGATGACGTTCTAACTGAACCTGTCTTTCACATGAAACAAAAATATTTGAAATATTGGAAAAATATACCTATGTTGTATGCTTTTGCTTTTGTTTTAGATCCTAGGTGTAAATTAAGGGGATTGTCTGCTATTTTATCACTTGATGGAGATACTGTAGGTGTAGATTATAGTTCTTTTTATACTGCGGTTAGACGTAAATTATATGAGGTTTTTGGAAGATATGAAGTAAAGTTTCAGGAAGTTCGCCAGCAGAGACCCCCTCCTATCCCCACTACAGGTAAGAAGAAGATACAGTGGGGTAGGATTTGGGGTGGATCGTCTTCAAGCCAAGGTGGTGGCAGTTCGTCGGCTACAAGTGGAGACGCCTCTTCGCATGTTGTGGCCGAAGAGTTGTCCGGTTATTTGGACAGCGACGCCATCCACCACGAAGCACAAGATTTCAACGTCCTCGGGTGGTGGAATGACCACAAGATAGCATATCCCGTGCTTTCAAAACTAGCACGGGATGTGTTGACGGTGCCCGTGTCGACGGTGTCCTCCGAATCGGCCTTCAGTCTATGCGGCCGAATCATCGAAGACCGGAGGACGACTCTGCGCAGCGACCACGTCGAAATGCTACTAAGCGTTAAAGACTGGGAGCTTGCTCGACAACATGCCCAATACACTGCGGACAACCAAGAATTGGCCGCCCAGTTCGAGCAACTCTACCTGGATCCAGACCAACCCCAGTAGTATTTTGTTAGAAGTAGTTCTGACCTTTGAGCTGTACTCTTTTCTTTGTCATGGTTTTCTCATTTTCCCCTATGAGTTTTTACATGACAAAGTTTTTAACGAGGCAGCATGTATCATTGTATCCTGTAATGATATAAACATCAATAAAGGTCATTACTATTTTTAACAAATTCTTTTGCAATATTTTCGCAAGTGTGGATTTATCTTTAAATTATTTCAAAATAATGAATCACAATCTATATTTTTAAATTTTTCAACACAACAAAAAAATACCATTTTTTCTTTTTTTTAACATTAGCAAATCATTACTTTTTTAAAAAACTTTTATTTCCATTTTTTAAATACCATTTTTTCATTTTTTAACATCAGTAAATCATTACTTTTTTAAAACCTTTTATTTTCATTTTTAATTTTTTTCCTTATACATTTTCGTTGCTTTTTTTTTAAAAAAAAAACACTGTGCAGCAGTGCAGCTTGCTAGCAGCCCAGCAGCCAGCTTCACGGGCCGCCGTGCCGGCATGGGCACGGCCCGGCCATCCACGGGTCGTGCTTGGGCCGGCGGCTCGGCACGTGGGCCGGCACGGCACGGCCCGTTTCATCAGCCGTGCCTAACAGGCCATGCCGAAACGGGCCGTGCTGGACCCGTGCCCGTGCCGGGCCGGGCCGTGCCGCCCGTTTGGCCACCTATAGTGATACATCTCAAACATCTGTTAAATTGCAATAGCATGGTTTCAATTTGAGAAATAGTAATTGTAGGGTTATGAGGTTGCTACGCTAGCCGACAAATCAAAATTTTCTACCTCATAAACCAAGATCTACTGCTAGTTACAGATTACGGGATTATCACTAGACGCGCAGGTGCAGCGGAGACGACTCGATGTAATTGAACGCGTCGCAGCAGTGCCGTGCAGTTGCGTGGTCGTCCGTCACACGTCCGTCCTTCGCTCGCGAATCGTCTCTCGTGCGGTTCGTCCTTGTGCTCCAGATGCAGCACCTCCGAGGAATCTCACACGTACGGGGAGGAAGCGATGCGCCTCCGGACTGCTAGGTCCGCGAAGAGCGCTAGGTGTGAGCGTGGGGGGCGTGACGACTGCTGGCAGGGGGAGTTCAATTACCCTAGCCTCGCACCCACCCCTTGCTTATATAGGCGTCCTGGTGTGCCTCGAGTTGGAGGCCCATCAGTGACCCTAAACCTAGTCTAATTCGGGTCCAACCCGACTTAGGCTTTCAGGCCCTTAAGCGTGCGACCCTATGGGTTCACGTACACATAGACATGGCCCGAATACTCCTACTCGACCAATAGTTGACAGCGGCCTCTAGCAAAACATGTCAACTCCTATGCGTACGCAAAGATCAAATCAGACGAACCACCACAATACCATATACATGTTATTCCCTTGCCTCTCAATATATGGTTCACTCATAGGTTAACATTTAACCTAAGCACGGCCATGCATTTGTTGATCCAATCATTAGAGTGATCCAGTGATATCTCTCTCACGTGGAGAGGGACAATTTCCATCTTGATTGTTTATGTCTCACAGCATGTTTCCTGACAAACCCGAAAACCACCTTTATAACTACCCAGTTACGGAGTAACGTTTGATAGTCCCTAAGTAAGTCGTTTCACATCTTGAGCACATACAACAATCTCAGGTCTAAGGACATAACGTATATGTTGTGTATAGAGACAATTCTCACGTCGGGTTAGTCCAGCTCACATGTCATACATGCGCTCACATTATTAGTTTGACATCTCTATGTCCATGACTTGTGAAACGTAGTCATCAACTAATAATGTGCTGATCTAATATTCATGTGTGTTACTACACAAACTCCGATCAGGGACAAGTTTAGAATAGCCATACATGTAAAAGAGTTTCACAAACAATTCACATAACTGTTGATCAATACAAGTTATCTTTAATGGATATTCAATAAACACATAAATATATCATGGATACAATCGTAGCATCATCATCTCTATGATTACCTATAGGACATACTACCAACAATAATAACATATTTCCAAACGACCAAATTTATAATGATATGGATTCAATTAACCTTAAAATTAATTAAGTACTCTAGGCCATGCACAAGACAACCAAATCATTGTTTCATCTTCCATTTTATGACTAAGCGCATTCGCCCTGAGCACCTGACTATTCATCTTTATTGCTTATCACTATACACTCATCCCCTTCGCTACGCCGGTGACTGCCAGCCGCCAGAGTCAGTATGCTATGCCCATGAGCATACGGAGGTCTATAGATTGGCAACTCCGGAATGTAGCCCCATCCATGCACTTCTCTAAAACTGTCCGTGCGCATCGATGCCAACATCTTTCCACATATAGAGCCACCATCAAATAAATCAGATGACAATTGAATTAGGAATTACAAATCGGATCTGCTATCAATTAATTTTGTTGTCTCGGTTTCATTGTGTCAATGATAAACAAAAAGCTATTATTAGGTTAAAAAAGAAACAAAACAAATATGGTAAAAGGAAGAGAAAAAAAAACCTCCATTCATCCATTGCTTTACATAACAAATGTAAGTCGCCTTAGTAATACATCGATAAGGGAAAGTGCAACTGAAAATAAACAATCCCAAGATGGAAACAAGTGACGAAACTAGCCAATTGAGTTTTGCCTAAACTTGAGATAAGCTAGCCCAATTGCTTTGGTCAATAGTAACCAGTTGCGGCAACGTGTCCAACCTGATACATTGTTCCATCCTCTGGGTGCTTGAGGTCATCGCCACAGGCGTAGCAATTGTTAGGATCGACAATGGGATTATTGAGATCAAAACACTCCACAAATTTAATACCAAAACGCCCCCCTATTAAAATGGCATTAATAACAATGTAATAGAATAGGTGATAAAATATACAGTATACAAATTTTTGTGGACTGTGGTTTAGAACTAACCATTATTGTTTTTGCCCTCCAGAGAAATCATACAATGTGGTATTATACCATATGTGTTAGGGTCCCAGCAAACTTCAGCAAAAAATAGCTCATCCCTTGAATCAGGTGAGTTCCCTCTTGCTATGAAATTGACATGACCACATATACCTTCGTTGCTTTTGATTCCACAACTTATTACAGCTTTGATTAAGTTGTATTTAACCTAACACATTGGAAATAAAAAATGGATAAAAGAGGAAGTAGAACATTTTAGTACAAGCTTTAAGTAAAGGTTAAAGAAATACTTAAAAAACAAAGATGTCCAGAAAAACGAATCTATAGCCCCACTTTTAGTTAAGAAAGCAAGTAAATCCTTTCCTACTTTTTTTTACAATTCCACTATTATATGATTATTGAATAGTGAAAGGAGTGTAGAAATTTTAAGAATGTTGATGTAATCTTCTAAATATTTTTCACAAATATTAAACATCAATAAAGAAATGGTGAACACATTTTACATTCCAAAAAATACATAATGATGAGTATACTTCGCCCAAAAAAACAAGAGCTTAACTTTACCTTGTTATTTTCATCATTGTTGTAATAATTTAGAGCACATTTTGCATATGTATCAGACTGACGCTGAGCAGCTATCTTGAGATCACTATCATCATCCGATTGATTTGGTTGGACAACACTTTTACCAGAATTAGTGAAGTTGTCTACCAAATGGCTGGAGTCATTATCTTCATCTGTATCAGACTCACTCTGAGAATGCCTATATTTAAACAATAAAAAGTTAGGGATAAATGGAAATATAAATATAAGTTTAAAAAATTATTACACTTATTATGCTGACAAGAGAAGTAGTGTAGCAAGGGGGGAATGCCTAGTGAAAACCATCAAATAAATAAAAACCCATGAAAACCATAGCTAAAAGTTCTCTAAATTCATGAAAAAAAAATAATAGAGATAGGTATAGGCATAAAATATATTCGCACCAAAGCTCGAATTCAAACTGAACTTTATTTGAGAGAAAAAAAGAGAAATTTCAGGTGAATACAGGAAGGTATTCATTTGATGTGATAGAGGTGGAGGATAAAGCTAAATATGGTGGGGGTGATGAAAGACCCAAGTGTATTGGATCCCTTAGTAATGTATCACTATCTTTTTGGTAACAATGATGAGCATGAATAGAAGGTAATACTGATGAGAATAAATAATTACTAAAGGGGTGAAACGCAAAGGATCTATAGGGATCATATAATAGAAGATGTTTTGGTTTATGAACTACTAGCACATCCAGACAGCGAAGAGAATTGAAGTGAACGCTATAAAATACTATCACTTCGTTTCATATTATAAGTCGTTTTGATTTTTTTTCAGTCAATATTTTAAAGTTTGATCAAATTTATTGAAAAATATAATAGCATTTTCAATACAAAACAAACATATTAAAATATATTCAATGTTATATTTAATGAGCCTAATTTAGTGTTTTAGATATTGCTAAATTTTTTTAAACTTGATCAAACCTAAAAAAATTTAAATAAGAAAAAAATCAAACGACTTATAATATGAAACGAAAAAAAATAATACGTATTATTATAACTCCATAGCACACTGTATATCACATTCATGTATATAGGGGCAAGAGACCAGATCGAGCACAGGATTAACGGACAAGCACAACTAGGCGTATATACTTGGTACAGGGTGGCATGACATGGAAATTACTACATGTAATGGCATGAATACCATTATATTATCCTTCAGGCTGCAGGTAGATGCAGGTTTCAGCGTCGATGAACAAGGCGAGAGTTTTCCTTACCTAGGCGACGGAGGGGAAGGTGGCAGAGCAGGGGAATCAGGAAAACGGAGGAACATCCTGCGATCTAAACGAAGGCATCGTCGGGAATCGAGGCTTCTGTCCCCACTGTAGCTGCCGCTGCCGCCGCCGGTGGTCGTTCCACCAGTTTGCGTGGCGGCGTCACCTTCCAGCGACAGGCTTCGATTCCATGGGTAAAGAGTTCGGCTTGTTTATATGGGCCTCAATTAATCTCGACCTCCACACATATCTGAGTTCTAGTTTGAAAAACGTCGAATTTGACTCTCCAATAATCAAATCTGATTCGTATCCTCTGGCATACAAAAACGTCGCCAAGGTAAAGTTCTTTATCTGTCCGCCGAGAAAGGACGCAAGAGCATCGTCCAAGGTAAAGTTCTTTATCTGTTTGCTGAGAAAGGACGCTGCCTCACGGCTGATAATCTGAGTAAACGCGGTTGGCCACACCAGCAGGCTTACTCGCTCTGTAGGATCAGCGACAAAGACTGTGAGCATCTTTTTGTTTTCAGCCTTTACATGTCAATGGACTGGAGAATGATGAAGGGTTGGATTAGAGTTGGGTTCCAATTACCTATGGACTTGGGAGAATGGTGGATAACGATGCGATAGGGTTTTCGGACATGCTACAGGAGCGCTATCGACACACTTGTGCTGCTGGTCTGCTGGATGGTTTGGAAGGAGAGAAACATGTGAGTGTTCCAGAATCAGAGCTGAACGGTGGGCTTTCTCTTTGGCTCAATCAAAGAGAAGGTCACGACCTGAAAAGAAGCTAGGGTTTTCAGGAATTTAGGAGAGTAACAACCTTGTTGTATCTATTTTTCTTTTAGGAAGTTGCTCCTGCGGTAACCTCCATTCACTTCGGAAGCTTGCTGAAGTCTAAAAATTTGTATGTGTGTACACACTCCTATTCTTAAGTAAATTTGATCCATCTATTTTAGACCAGCCCGGATAAAAAAAAAGCTATAATGACTCCTTCAACCAATGGTGTATTTATATATGTTTAATCTAAGTTGTATTTTTTCTGTTTCATATCATAAGTTGTCGGTGACACGGACCCGGGGGTATCGAGACCAAAGGGAAGGGCGGCCCCAGGGATCCACGTGGCCCGTTCCCCCGGAGGGGTCGGGCCCGAGGGTGACGTGGCGGCTGTCCTCCAAGTTTCCCCCGGGGTCGGGCCGCTCCCGTTTCTCCCCCGAGACCTGGGGCGCCCCGACCCCCTGCGACTTGGATGCCACGTGCGCGGGTTAGGTGAGCGCGGCAGAACTCACCTAACCGCATTTATAGCGGTTCAGACGGGCGCACTACGTCGCATTTAATACGGCGTGGCGCGTGCATATCCGGTCCGTGACCGGTCACGGTGAGTGACCGGTCGCAGACCGGTCAGATCGCAGGTTAGGAGGTGCCAGGATGCCTGTGCACCGCACGCGCGCCAGGCGGCCTGCTGCACGCCTCGCCCCGTCCCATCAGAATGATGAGAGCCTTCTGTCTCTCGTCTCTCAGCCGGAGTTGGTACCCCAGCTCCGGTCAGATGTTTCCCGTTCCCAATGTGAGCGGGACACGGAAGTCATCCGCCATTTAATGAAGGCTGAAATGGGCGTCCCCCGGATGGGTCGGCTGACCGAGCGAAGGCGTGCTGCGGCGTCTGTCAGAGGCTGCTTCCGACGGTAGGATAGCCCTAAATGTAAAAGAATGTTTTCTTTCTTAGGCAGCTCGTGGCCCATGTGGTAGCCCCTTGTCATATAAAAGGAGGCCCAGGCCTAGGAGATAAGGGGGACTCTCTCTGGATTCCATCATACTCTCAGATCTACCAGAACACAGGAGTAGGGTATTACGCTCCTTAGGACATTAAAATATGGCCCGTCACGGATGCTTTCATCTGTGACGGGCCCTAGTGTAGGCCCGATAGAGATTGAGTCATCTATATCGGGCCTACACTAGAGCCCGTCACAGATGACTCATCCATGACGGGCTTTTGTTTACGCCCGTTTGAGATGTTCACTCACTGCCTGCACTAAGATATCCACGCTGGATCTAGATCTGATCGAAAATTTTTCTAAGTCACATAACCCTAGCACCGAGAGCACTGAGAGCGCGAAAATTTTTCTAAGTCACAGAACAGCCACCGCCGCCGGCGGCTTCCTCGTCCGCCACCGCCACCGGCCTCCTCGTCCGCAAGCGCCGCCGCCGGCCTCCTCGTCCGCCACCGCCACCGCCGGCCTCCTCGTTCGCAAGCGCCACCGCCGGCCTCCTCGTCCGCTGGTTATTACAACTTAGGTGATTTTACTGATTTTAGGGTTTTAGTGATTTTAGGGTTTAGTGATTTTACTGATTTTAGTGAGTTTAGTGAAACTTAGGTGATTTTAGTGATTTTAGGGTTTTTAGGGTGATTTAGGTTATTTTAGTGATTTTAGGGTAAGTTAGGTTATTTTAGTGAACTTTAGTGATTTTAGTTTACTTTACTGATTTCAGTGAAATGTAGGTTATGTTATGCATATTTTAGGCTCTATTTTTTATGCATGTTCGTAATCTGTCATTCTTTGATAATTAAGAAACGTGTAATAAGAAACGATGTATAATACCATAGTTAGTACATACAAACAAATTTGTTTACAAAATTAATTAACTTTGTTATTTTTTAAGTTATTTGGACGATGTCTCAGCAAGGTGAACCAATGTCGACGACAACTAGTGGGTCCTCAAGGGCACGGAGTCGTAGGACAGGGAACAGAATCCCTAAGGAACGGTACACCATAGCAGAGGTGAACCAGGTTGGACTGCCGACGCGTCCTCGGAATGTCCTGGCCAAGTTTAGGTCGACGTGCGGGGTCGTAGCGAGGGAAAACTTCACAATCCTTGTTGATGATATCAAGCATGTGCCCGAAGCGGAGAAGAACGCAGCTTGGCTCAAATTCAAGGAGAGCTTCGAGTATCCTGCAGCCGACGAGGACAGGCTCAAGCGGTCTGCTTTCAAAATTATGGGCAATGCTTGGAAGAACTTCAAGAGTAGGCTGGTCACGGAGTTTGTCTTAAATCCGACGACCCCTGATCCAACAGAGCAATGGCCCTTCATCACGGCTGAAGCTTGGGAGCAATTCTACGAGAAGAAGTCGACCCTAGAATCCCGGGCCAGAAGCGAAGCTTTTCGAGCACTGCAGGCCAGGAACGTGCACCCGCACCGGCTAGGCACCGCAGGATATGTCGGGAAGCTAGAGGAATGGCAGGAGGAGGATGAAGCGGCAGCAGCAGCGAACACACCGCCGGTGTTTGCCGATATCCCACACCCACGTGCAAGGAATTGGGCCCGGGCGAGGTACCAGAAGAATGAAGATGGGACAGTTTCGCTTCCAAATCCCCAAGATCAACAAGTGTACGATAATATAGTAAGTGTCTAATCTCAATATTTGTTCGCACTGTTTCAGCCTGAACTTTTCATTGAATCCGAACTCAATTGAACTGCAGAAGGAGTTGGTTGCCTCCCAAGAAGCCTCGCAAGAGGTCAGTTCTCAAAGACGCGAGGACGACATCCTCAGTAAAGCGTTGGGCAACAAGGAACACCGTGGACGGACAAGGGGACTTGGCGCAAACGTACCATGGAAAGTTGGATTTCTGGACTACGCGTGGCAGTACAAGAAGCGGACACTCACGAAGGCGCAGAAAGATGCCCGCCTTGCCGCCCAGATCCGGGAGCAGGTCAGAGCCGAATTAAGCTCTGAATTCGACGAAAAGCTTGAATCGATGAGGGCCCGTATCAGGCAAGAGATTCGAGAAGAGCAACATCTCCCGGTGGCTGCCGCTGCTGCTACACAACAAGATTTAGCTAGTCCCACGCAGAGGCGCAGCAGTTGTGCATCAACTGAGGCAGGGGAAGATCTGCCATCGGTCCCCGCCGCCGTCGACCAAATAACGGTACGATAATATAGTACGCATAGAATTCTTAACGAAACCATATGGTAAGTACTATTCTAACAATATTTATGAATCTATCGCAGGAACCAACTAGCTGCACCCTGACAGTAAGGGTGGTGCCGACCTTCTCGGTTCCTGCAGCTGAGGGCCTTGCTTTCAAGCCGACCCCGGAGACAAGAGTGCATGGGGCGCAACTTAGGGCTGATTATGCAAAAGTGCAAGCTGACTCGGTGAAGCCCGAATTCGATCATTTCCCCCTCCCTCTGGCACCGAACGACGAGGTCCTAACCCTTGGAAATGCACGTGGAACCTTCATCCAATGGCCCAAGGACCTCATTGAGATAAGGGTGATCCCGAGGCCAAGCACTGCACCAAGCGGTTGTCTGATAGTAGAAACTACCCCTGTTCCTTCAGCCCCTTCAGCTCCCGGTCGTCATGAAATTGACGATGTCCAGTTACAGTACGACACGGACTTTGGGGGCGAGCCTATGAAGGTCGACAGCATGGTGATCACTAAACCCCCACCCATGAAGAAGAGCAGGAAGGTGCATTCTTCCCCCCAGAGAAGAGTTATCGAAAAACCTGCTGCAGGGGTGCGAGGAAAAGGAAAGCTGCACCTCTCGCGTCTTGCTCCAACAAAGTTAGATCTGAGCAAGGGGCCCGTCACATATAGGAAGCCCGTACCTCCATCGTCCTACCAACTAGGCATGCCATTTGTTGGAGACGACGTGCTAGCAACGATGGGCACCGCTTGCAAGGAGCTACACATGTACTACATGGAGAAATCTAACGTGAGGAGGAAGAATAGAGAAAATGATATAATAGGCGAACACGCCAGAGCGCCATTCCTTGGGCCATCAAATTATATCGTGATAGACTTCAAGGATCTGTTCGACCTCTACAGGCTCCGCTCGGTGGACACAACCCTCCTCAAGTGCTACTCCTTGTAAGTAGATATACTCACGAAAATTATTCATCTCAATCCGTGTAACATGCTTATAAGAGTGTTTGGCTTGCGTGTAGGTATAATTGGAAGTGGTGTCTCAAGAATGCACCGGAAGTTGTCTTCCTTGATCCTCAGGTAGCCAATGTCACAAATCTTCAAGGGGACCGTAGTGGATTGGTAAACTACTTGTTTGACACCTTCTGGGCCCGACAAGACAAGGAGTACATCATGTGCGCCTACAATCAATAGTAAGTGTGTTCCCTAAATACATTGCATTACACGTCTAGCTTTAGTATTAACTTTAACTAATTTAATGTCGCAGTGGACATTGGATCCTACTGGTAATAACGCCTAAGTGGAGTACATGCCACTACTTAAACTCCAAAATTGACAAGCAACTGTACGATTGGTCCCCAATTCAACTCGCAATAGATGAAGCGTGGGGCCAATATGTGCAAAAAGGAGGCCTTCGAAAGACAGGCAAGGACACTCTTATCCACAAGAAGGACTTCCCAGTCAAACAACAAATAGGCGACCAGTGCGGATTCCATGTCTGCCACAACATGCGCCTTCTGTGCAAAGAAAAGGTGAAGACTTTGGCTGAATTGGAGGTTTGTGGTCTCATTCCTGACATGTTGTAACTAAATTGAAGTATATATATATATATGTATATGTATGTAAAGATCGTTCGACTAATTTCGAATTATGTACATGTAGGACAAATTTTCAAAGGATCCGGGTAGCAGCTTTGAGGATATTCGTGAGGAGATTGCCGACTTCGTCCTCCGCGAAATTATTCACCCTAAAGGAATGTTTAGGGTTCAGGTGTAAGTGATGAATATTTTTTAACGTCCTGTTTGAATTGTCAAACACATGTTATTATGTAATATTAATGTTTATTATATTTGTTATCTCTATGCATGTGACCAGTATGCATATGTGAATATGGATGTTATTTCTGTAAAATATATATGAATGACATATGTGAATGGGGATGCTCGGATGTGTGAATATATGTGAATATATGTGAATGCTGGGATGGGGATGCTGGGATGTATTTCTGTTATTTTGCAGCGGGCATGGCTAGCACAGGCTTGAGGCTAGCCAAAAAATAATATTTATTTTTTTTGTGGTCATACTCATCGGTGACGGGCTATAAGTTAAAGCCCGATTGATTTATAGTCAACCGTGACGAGCTGTAACTTAAGACCCGATTGAGAATACAGTAATCTGTGACGGGCTATAGTTGGGGCCCGATTGAAAACAATAGTCATCTGTTACGGGCTTCTGTTTAGGCCCGTTCGAGAGAGACAGTCATCCGTGATGGGCGCTAGTTGTAGCCCGATTGAGATAGTCATCCGTGACGGGCTATAGTTTGACTGGTCGTCTCAGTCAAAGCTATCGGTGACGGGCATTAGTTGAGACCCGATTGAGATAGCTTCATCCGTGACGGACTTATGCCCGTTTGAGATGATTCCTCACATCATTGACCTTTGCGCTGTGTCGGGCACCATACCCGACACAGATATGGGTTGCAGCCCGAAACAGATGAGGGTACCGTTGTAGTGGTATAAGCTAGCTAAATTGCTCATCATAGAAACCAGCTGCGGCAACATGTCCTTCCTTGTATATTGATCCATCCTCCGGGTGCTTAACTCCATCGATACAAGCATAGCAGTAATTAAGGTCGATAGGAGGATTATAGAAATCAAAGCGCTCCACACATTCCTTGCCAAAACGCCCATCTATATATTAAAATGGCATTAGCAATATAATACTAGAATATATAATAAGTAAACGGAAATGGTAGAGGACGATATCACGTTTGGACGGAATAATATCGGTTAAGTATTAGGATATTACGTGATACCTCACAAGTATCACCTGATACATGATGAGAATTACAACATGATATCTAATGGTATCATTCAGTTTGAATGGGATTCCGTTATACAGTAGCCATCATAAGTAAAATATACGCATTATAAGATGTTACGGACTCAAGGTTTTTGAACTAACCGGTATTGTTTTCCCCTCCAGAGAAACCATGCAATGTACGTGGTACCATATCATATGTGTTACGGTCCCAATCCACTTCCGCAAAAAAGAACTACTCCTTTGAATCTGATAAGTTCCCTCTAGCTATGAAATTGACGTGACCTTGTCTACCAACGTTGCTCTTGATTGTGCAACATGTTATAGCTTTGATTAAGCTGTATTTAATCTGACACATTTTGCAAACAAAAAAATAAAAAAAGAATAACATTGATAATTTTAATGCAGGCTCCAAGTAAATATTAAGAAAATAATAAACAACAGAAATGTCTAGAAAAGCAACACAATATAAATGTAACCCTGTTATAAATCATTAGGTAGGTCAAGGCATGTTTGACACGGCTCTAGCTCCCAACTTCAACTTATCTAGAGCTAGAGTTGTGCCAAACAGTACGGATTCTTTATTTTTTAGAGTGGAGTTAGCATAGTTGCTCCACAAAATTGTACTACGGGGGTGAAGCTGAGTTTTGCTGCTCTACTGTTTCACTTTATTCCAAAAAACCCACTACCCTTTAATTTTTTTATGTATTTACGTGATATGCCACTGAACTACCCCTTCACACCCCTCTCCTCCCGTTCTCTTCTCCCCACGATTCTTCCTCCCTTGAGCTAGGGCTAGGGCTAGGACGGCTAGGCGGCGACCGGCCACGGGGACTGGCGGCGACGGCGGTTGGGTGGCACGGCTGCTAGGCTAGGCAACGCATGAGGGCAGCAGGGCAACGGATGGCGGCGTGTGGGCTGAGTGGCGACAGGGCGACACGCGTGCAGTGGCACGCGGGCTGAGCAACGACACATGACAACGGCGTCACCAGGACCATGGGGCGCCAGCAAGGTGTTCGACGAAATAGTGACGCGAGACGTAGTGGTGTGGAGTTGACCAATCTAGCCAAAGACTTTCTAAGCCTATGCTCTTGTCTAGATTTATCATGAATGTACATTTTGTAATTGTTTAAGTGAACTGTCCCGAACCATATATAAGTGGCGACAAATTCACAGTTGATAAGTAATTATTTTTTGTGAAAATAATCAATAGAAAAACAAGTTAAATTTATATTGTTATTTATAGCCCCGCTTTCAGTTAAGAAAGAATGTAAACCATATCGTATTATTGTAACTTTTTTATATAATTCCACGTATATGACTATTGAATAGTAAAAAAATATAAACTTTAAGATTATTGATGTATATGCATCAAATAATTTTCTCTTTAAATATTGAACATAAATAAAGAAAAGAGTGAGCACATTTTACCCAAAAAAACATAAGCTAAATGAACTTTACTTTGTTTTTCTCATCATTGTTGTAATGTTTCAGAGCGCTCTCTGCATATTCATCAGAAATACGCTGAAGAGCCTCCTTCGAAGTCACTATCACTATCATCATCCGATTGATTTGGTTGGACTATTTCTGTAGCAACATTGGTGAACTTGTCTACCAATAGTTGAAGTGCCCATCATTGTCTTCGTCTGTATCAGACTCGCTCGGAGAATACCTATATTTTAAACAGAAATTTAAAAGCTATGCACATAAAAATACAAGTACGAAAATCAAGCATTTCATACAATCATATACACATAAAAGTTTCTGTCTCCGCCACTGTCGCTGTCGCCGCCGTTCTCCATCGCTAAACTGCTGTTCGCTGTGGCGTCGGCTTTACAGGATTCGGTTCGGTTCCGTCGGCTGTGTGGCTGGAACGATCTAACAAGAAAGAAAGAAGAATAGTTCGGCCTTGTTTATATGGGACGCAATCTCGACCTGTAAACGTATACGAGTTCTGATTTGTGTTCAAGCTAGTTTTCCGGGGCTGTACGCGTTAATCGGCCGAAATTAATTGTGCCCATCCAGAGAAGGAAGGAAGACCAACGAGGTTGGAGTAACGTGCAGGAAGCGCAAACATGTACGGACGACGTTCCCGGTCTGCCGCCCGTGGCTCCTCCTGGGCACAATCACAATGCCAACCGAGCTAAGCACCCACTTCTAATCAGGCCAAGCCTAACAAGTAGGAGGGATGAAAACGACTTGAAAAACAGACGAAAACCACCTCTACAGTTTTCGTTTCCATTTTTTTTAATTGGATTCGGAACCCCCGGATACAGAAAGGGAATAGAATATCATAGAATACGAAAACGCCGGATACGAAAACGGAATCGAATATCATCGAATACGAAAACGGAACGAATACGAATGGTTGCGAATATGAAAACAGATATTTATCAGGATATAAAAACCCTTCAAACTGAACTTCTCAAATCAACGAAGCAATGTATCTCATTATTTTTTTTAACAATAAATCGACATTTCTATTTTTTATGAATTTTAATAATAATACAAATAATTGTACACTTCTTTTTTTAGAGAACAAAAATTATATTCATCTATAACTATAATTAGTATGACATGGCCTAATAAAAAAATAGTAATTAGGCAAAAAATAGAGATCTAAAGCACCGCACTAGAAAAAAAATATCTTCATTCAACTAACCATCTCAATACTTAGTAGAAATCTGAATATCTAGAGTAGGGAAGGCTGAAACTAGTCAGCTGTATATGGAAAGTTTTCGTTTCCGGAAAGTTTCTGACAGATAATAGCCTTACCGTATTCGTTTCCGTTTTCGAAAATTTCCGAACTACACTTTCCATTTCGAGAACACGTTCAGAAACCGAAAACTTTCCGAACTGTTTTCATCCCTACCAACAAGGGGAGTGTCTTTTCCCCTTTCTTTTTCGGTTGCTGAATCTGAATTTTTCACATGATTGATGTCAGTTTCATCACCCTAAAGAAGTTTACCTATGCATATGTTCTAGTGTTCACCCATGAGTAGACCGACATCGCGCCCCATTCCCTGCCATGGATGGATGCTGGTCGTTGATGGATGATCCACATGGGACTAACATGTAGTCGTCACCGTGACATGCCATGTCAGCGCACGAAGCGGATTGGAGCCTGTTTGAACCTGTATGACATCTAGGATTCCCCGACTCCTCGTCTCCTCTCTTCGCTCCCCTGCCTTGCCGCCGCCCAAGCAAGTCGCCGGCTTGCCGAGTGGCTGCGAGGAAGGCGGCGATGGGGCTCCTCAGCGGGGACTTGCTCCCTGTGCGACAGCAGCGGCAGCGGCAGCGACAGCGGCGGGGGGCATCGGGTCTGGTTCCCGCCCCCAGATCTGGCGGCACAGGGAGGTGTTGTGGTGGCGGCCGGAGGCGGCTGGGCCCGCGCCTGGCCACGCGGGTAGGTGACAGCGTCGGAGGTGGTCGGGAAGGCGGTGGGTAGCGGCGATGTCGTCCTGTCGGACGGCGGCGATTGCAGCAGAGGATGGTGACGGTTGTGGCAGAGGACAGCAATGGCCTAAGCGTTGACGGCTAGTCCTTGGCAGGGAGAAGCAGACCCAGCGGAGGTGGCTTCCTAGGCAGTGGTGTCTCTTGCGACGGTGCGGCCTAGGAGTCCAGGCAGAAGACCTCCTTAGTGGCGGTGGCCCTAGGGGCAGCGGCGGCTTGAGCACCGGCGGAAGGATCTCAACGAGGAAGAGGCTGATCCTGGCGGCGACGACGGCCCTAGGGACGACGGAGGCCTAGGAGTTCGGGCGAAAGAGGATATCCTCGGTGGCGGCGGTGGCGACTGAGGACTCCGGCAGAGGCAACGGCAGGCTAGGAGTCCAGGAGACGGAGGATCCCGACGACGACGGCTGCCCTATGGGCGGCGGAGGTCTAGGAATCCGATGAAGTGGAAGCAGATCCTGTCGGCTCTCGTCTAGTCGGCTAGTTCTGATTGGACAACGATGGATGAAGGTGGGCTAACCGGTGACACGTGGCGTCAGCTCTCTTGAAATGGATGAAGAAGGCACCAGCAGAGGTTCGCAGCGATGGTGCACTAGGGGTGGCGGCAACTTGACGACTTCCACTCGCCGAATCTGGTCATTTCAGGAGAGGATGTCGGGAAGCAGGGATGTGCCGAGGTCATGGTTTTTTTCTTTTTTTGGTTATGTTTTCTTCTCTTTGTTGAGATGTGAGTCTAAGTGCTCTTGTATCCTTTTGGCTATGTATATCCTTCATGGATATAGAGACCGGATTAATGAAAATCCATTATCTAAAAAAAAGGATAAGTTCAGAAACTCGAAAATACATTTTGAGAGTTAAGGGACCTAGATGACATATTCACATAACTTTAAGGACCACTTGTACACTTCGCTCAAAATTTAATGAACATGAAGGTTTACACAGATCAGATAAGGATCCTCATTCATGAAATACTAGTTACAACTCACACTGTTTGTTACAAGTTAGATTCCTCTCTTAGAATACTAATGTACTTAGTATATGTACTAATTAATACAAATAAAAAAATATGAACGTCAAAAGAATGGACAATAATCGATACTCTTCAACATGTATATCAGCAATTAATTCAGTAGGCACCATCGGCGTGGTTGTGGAGCCATGGTATATGCTCCATCCACCAAAGTTCATCCATAAATATGATGGCATGCATGGCTAATTGGTCCAGAGGCCAGAAGTTATACTTCCATTATAAAAAAAAGAAAAGAAATTTACTAAGCAGAAGAAAAATACAAGATTCTCACCCTGTAGCTCATTCTAAAAATGAAAAGTAATTTCACATGGGTTGCTGCATTCACTGCTATTTCTTTGGAACCTAGTTAGTTGGATGGTTGTATTTCCTGAACACTCTCTCTTGGTTCTCCCTCCACCATTCCTCAGCCTGCTGCTCAGCAAACCTCCTCTTGCTAAACAAAAGAAAACGATAGAAGAAGAATAAACCATAAATAAATGATCACCTGAAGTTGTTGCTTCAAACAAAAAGATAGAAAGAAATATGCTTTCCATGCACATCCTGAACTGAACACACTTTTAATATAACAAAAGCTATGAAATTCTGCCTTTAAAAGTGTGGGTGGTGCGCAAGTCTTTTGCGCATTCTCTGAAAAGTGTGGATGGTGCAAGTGTTGTTTTTTGAAAGATTAATCAAGTTGGGAGATATATTCTACATCCAGGAAGGATTTGAGGATGGAATACCTGAACCTGACACGCTTGAATACTTTGGTGCCATCTCTCAGCTGGATAAGCGTCACATACACTCCTGGCTCAAACTGCTCAATCAGCTGCACTTCTCCATGAGTACCATACTTTGGTGCGAAGTCACCTGGAGCCTTCAGGTTATTTTCCATGATACGGTGGCATGGAGATTCACTAGATATGGCAATGGCAGAGCCACTAGCATTTCCAGAACTGCCATCTTGAGACATTGCCAGGCTACCAGTGCTACTTGACCTATGGTGTCCGATATCATGTCCAGTAAGACCAGTGATCTCCACTAGATTACTACTTTGTCCTGTAAGAAATCTCTCCGATTGGCTTTGCAAGGTTTTTAAGCTGTCAGCAGCATCACCGGGCACCCTATCTGCAATAACCTTGAGCTGAAGAATGGAAGGTTGTGATATCATGAGTATATCTGCTAACAATGAGAAATAAAAGATGAACTTGGAAGCAATTGTGAACATATGAGACACTAGATTAACATCAACCCTGTTAAATATTTATAAACATGATTTTTATATTGTGCGCCCTTTACTGTATTTTGATTGAGCTATAGAAACGTGTCAGTAATGTAAATGGAACACAATAGAGCTAGTATACTCCAAATATACAATAGAACGAATATGTAGACTATCTTGCAAAGTCTAATAAGAGCTGAATATGTAGACTACCATGCAAAGTCTAATAAGAGCTGAAGAGTTGCATATGTAATTTGCAGTAATAGTAGTTCTGTACCTCACTGTCAAGATGCTTAACAAAGTCCAACACAACATTGCGCCTAGCAGATTCTTCTGAAGCCATAGAGGCAGCCTGTTTAGCTTTTCTTTCTGCTTTCTGTAGTTGCTCGTCTTGAGTTTCACATTTCTGTTTCAACTTATTAACCTGTCAATATACAATTGTTTTAACAAATTCAGCTAATCACACTGAAGAAATAGAACGATCTGGAGTGTTCTTTCATACCTGAGATTGCAACTTGGAAATATCTTGATTCAGCAACTCGTTAGTCTTCTTCAAGCTATCACTGTCCACTTTACCAATGAGAGGACTTGCGGTTGCTGGAGGTGGACTTGGCTTCCTTGACTGTGGCGATGGTGACAACATTGGCATGCCCATTTGCATTTGACCTCCCATTGTCATAGATTTTACGGTAGTTGGAACTGTACCAAATGTTCCTGCAAAAGCGAGATCTTTGAACTGCAACATGGCAGGAACTTGTGATGCTTTCATCATGGACATAGGATCAGCTGGTTTTGTCTCATTTCTAACAACTTTTGTCTCTTGATACTTGACTGGCTCTGCTGGTGCTGTCGTTGCAAGTCTGGAAGGCCTTATTTCTGGTCTCTCTAACTTATCTTTGATATCAATGGATCGCCTGGTGATGACATTCCTTTTGTTATATGAACTGATAACGCCGGTATCCGCGGCTTTCAGTTTCATGAAACATGAATCACACACACGGTGTGGCTTGCCAGGAGTTGGCGCCAAAGCAGCCTTAAGCACTTTCCTAGAACTGCATGCATGGCAATGGACAAGTCCACAGTTGTAGCAATTGTGCCTCTTTCTTGTGAAACCAAATGGTTGCCTGCATCCAGAGCAAACAGACTGATCTGCACCTGAAACCCACTTATGTATGCAAATGCATGTAGTGAAATTTGAACCACATGAAATGCTCTTAACATGACGATCTTTCAATGCGTCAACAAGAGTTGGCTTCTTTTTGTCTTCAACACTACCATGTCCCAACCTTCCATTGGCTCCCATGCCCCATGTATATACTTCACTTCTTGAAGTCAAGGCTGCTACATGGTTAGAGCCACATGAGATCTCTTCAACCAACTCATTACCCAATTTATCTTGCACCATACATGGTTGTTTACCATCAGCTTTTGGATTCCCAAGCTGGCCATTGTTAGAGCTACCCATTGTGAAAACATGGCCAGATGTGGCAAGAGCAACAGTCATGCTATGTCCACAGGCCACCTGATGGAAATTATGGTCAACAAGTGCTTGAACACATGTTGGAATTAGCTTCGCCTCTTTATCGCCATGGCCTAAGCAATTCTTATCTCCATCACCCCATGTAAATAGCTTTCTTGACATCACATTTGTGTTTGCCTGACCACTGGTCTCCACAATTGCTGCAGAATGCCATACTCCACATGCAACTTTCATAGTTCTGAATCCGCTCAAAGCTTCTACCTCCTTTGGATACGCAACGCTTTCACGGTTTCCATGACCAAGAGAACCAAATGTGCCATCACCAAATGTGAAAAGTTTTCCACTTGACATGGCCAGTGCTGAATGCCATGAGCCACATGCAACAGAGAGTACCTGAAGCCCTTCTAGAGGCCCTGAAACTCTTTTCGGAAGCCAATGGCTTACTCCGGTTCCGTGTCCAAGTAATCCAGCATTGTATGATCCATCACCCCAATTGTACAAATCACCAGATGCAGTTACAACACAAGTATGAAACTCCCCACACGCAATGTATTCCACATTAGACACTGCTAAGGATTCGACAAGTTTGGGACGACAGATATCTGTATCAGTTCCATGGCCTAGCCGTCCACCAAGTTCTTCACCCCAAGTGAATACTTCTCCTTGCCGAGTAGTAAGGCCAATGTGCCTAGAGCCACATGCTATTTGCTGAACATCCAAAACAACATCTGATTCTAGAGGTTTTGGAATTAAAACATCTGTTTTGCTGCACAAATAGTTGGAGGATCCTTCAGAGGGTAGCACCTCAGTCCACACCTCACCCCATACATAAACATCGCCGAGGGATTCGATGTCATCTAGTCCAGAACCTTGACTGGAAGAACTAGGGGCACTGGAAATACTAACTCGGCTACTGTCTCCTGTACTTGCTCTTAGCATATTTGCACGGTCTGATCCAACATCTGCTCTAATAGAATTCAATGAATTGGGTGTGCTATAACCAGCTGAGTTAAAACTGCGTGTAATACTTGAGGCGATATCTAGCGTTGTATCATAGGAAGTGCTATCTTGATAAATTGTTACGTCCTGAAAAAAGAAACATTTGTTAAACAAGAACAATAAGGTGGATGATATTCTAGCTAAGCCAAACAACTATTAAAGAATTAGTCGGTGGCATAATGACAGAAGTGATTTACTAGGTATATTAATTCTCTATAATTGTTTAACATTAATGATTTTGTATGCTCAAATATGGTTTATGTGCATCCTATTTTTTTATTAGCTCATCAGAATATCAAGGAAGCTGAAACCTCCAACAGTCCAATCAGATCCTGAAAAAGGATGTCCACATTTGTAGAAGGATTGGATTATAAATTGCTGTAGAAATGCAAGTAAGTGATTATTTGTTTGTACTCAAGTTTAATATAGATTAAAAGAATGTAAATAGGGAAAGGAGAATAACTCACTTCAGAAAATGATACTCTATCAGTTTGACCATCAGTCAGAAAATTTAGACGGCATGAAGTAATCAGTGACTCAAGTGTCGAAAACCACACTTCTACTTCAGCTTGATCCTTGCAAACCTGTAAGAAAATTATTGTGTTCCATAAACTATAGCACCAAGGGGTAAAAGCATTTAACCTCAGTTAATGAAAACGAGTACAAAGAATTTATATTTTACCAGATCAAGGGAACGTTGGCCGTTCTTGTATATAAGGGAAAATGATAGGTAATCCTTCTCAGGGCGTAAAAACCTTCTAAAAACAGCCTGTTAAAAATTGTAAATCCATAAGATCACAACTTAAAACGTAAAAATTCTTTGGCTCAGAAAAAATGTAAAAATTCTTTAAAATGAAACAATTTACTCTCGGAGTATCACCAACAAAATATATTTTTCTTGCTGCGTGTTTAAAATAAAACAATTTACTCTCGGAGTATCACCAACAAAATATATTTTTCTTGCTGCATGTTTACCAGCAAAATAACCACCAACAGTTAACTGACCGGTGGCAATTCAACTTACAGTTCTCTGTCCAGGTATAACTTTAGACACAGATGACAGTCTGAGGCACTTTTCCTTGTTGTGGGAGTACCAAACTAATGTATTTTCGTCCTGCGATAAAAAAAATTAAAAATATTGTTACTTTCATCCTGTAGCAAAGAGCTAGACATTGATTGCAAACGAACGTACATATGAACTTACACTAGAAAGTCTGAACTCACGAATCTTGGGTTTTCCCTTCCGGCTATACTTGATAAGCTTGCTGCCTTTCTTTAAAGTAATAAGGGCCTTGAGAGTTGAGAGAATGTGAAAAATAGCCAGGATCAATATTAACAAATCTTCAGCATACAAATGTGTGTTCAGGCAAAATAGAGGGAAATGAAACAGGAAAGCAGTGTGTAGAAGCTCACATTATCATCTGGTGTCATCTAAACAGCAACAGGTCAACATTCTATTTGCAACTCTTGATCACCTGAAACTATGCAGATAAACTAACACTGAGTTATCAGAGAGACAATAAGGGATTTTGTTTTCAATGACATATGTGAGAGTGGATGTGGTTTTGGTGCCCAGGGAGACAGAGATCCTGCATCCCGTTTGCTAGAAGAGCATTTCAGACAACAAAATGAAAAACACAACAAGCGAAGTATCGGTACGCAACCTTCACAATCTCGATATCAAATGAAAAGTAGCGGTTTGCTTCATATGATTAGTGCTGGATAAAATGCTTGTCCTGTTATTTTTTTAGGTACTGAACACCACGGGATTTCGTTGGGTTGTTTGAAATTTGAACGGTACATTTTGCTCCAAGAATTCCTCGTGACAGATACATAAACGAAATGTAATACTGAATCTACTGCAAATGGGATGGATCAGGGCAGTGTTCCTTACCAACAAAGAAGAAAACGATCCGAGCCGGGAAGGATACCCGTACAGAGGGGCGGCGCCTTAGGAGAGGATACTCCTGCGGAGGAAGGATGCGTGGATTCTCGTTTCCCGTCGCCGGCGATGAGGTCGCCGATGATTACGCATCACCGGATTCCGTTGAGAGGACGACGAAAAAGAGGAGCAGAACGAACTCCTAGCCAACAAATGAAATCAACCAATCCAGTAGAGGGAAGAGAGAGAGAGAGGAGAGGAGGGTTCAGCGGCGCCGGACGCGGGAGACGCATCACTCATTCACGCATTCAGGCATTCACGCATGGATCCCAACTCCAACGGCAACGGGAGAGGGAGACGGAGAGGATCGGATGAGGAGGGCGTGTGACCGTTGTTTGGGTTCAATCTCCAACTCCAACTTTTTGCCTTTGGATTGATCATGGACGGCTCACATCAGTCCGAAACTCCTGATACGCCAGGACAATATTGTTGTTTTGCTATATATTTGTCCACAACTTTTTTCATAAAAAATTGTCAAATATAAATACACTATAATAATTATAGTGTAACTTGCATGTATTTTCATATATAGTTTTGAACCATTAAATATACTTCAAGATTTGTATAAGCGGAGAGAAAAAAAATCACATCGTACACGCACGATGAGGAGATTTGATCCCCAACCTCCGCTTTGCAGAAATAGCGTTTTACGGTGGGATTTTTAAAAGTTACATACAAGCTATACTGTAGTTGCATGTAAGTTACAATGTAATTGTGATGTTATTGTCCTATATTTACATCTCACAATTTTCTAGAAGAAAAGTTATCGACAAATGTAGAGATAATACCCAAGACAAATTTACTTCACCTGAAAACCATTAAATTGTAAACCAGCATGGTTCATGCACGTACGCTCAACCCTATAAACACATGTACCTCCAATAAATTAAACCAGTATATATCTTGAGATTGACTATGCCACCACACTGCTTTACTATGATAATCTTCTAAGAACCAATACTCCTTTTATGAATCGACAACAATGGGTTGCTCTTCCACACGGTTTTTGTTTTGTTTTGCATGTACGCACAGAACGTTCAGTGTTTTTAGAAGATGCTGACGGAGCACTGTAATCTGTGTAGAGCCAAAAAAAACCATGTTTGAAAAGCTTAAGATCTTAAAAAACAACTGATTGACAACTAGCTTCTAAGAATATAGAAAAACTGGGTTTCTCGGCTTCTGGTTTTTAATTTATTTTCTAGATTGTTAGCTACAAATTATCATAAGTTGAGTGGGAATCTGAACTGTTTGGGAGCTAAAGATTCTGACAGCTAGACTGCTATAATCTCATAGACTCTGTGTATATCAGGTGACTCTGTTGCACAATGTTGACCATGCTATTGTAGCAGTACCATTTTCACAGCAGAGCTTACAATTGGATGTTCACAGGCTTAAACTTTCAGCCCCGGAGAAACTGGGGGTGAGAAGACAACCAATAATCTGAACCACAATTGCCTGCATGTTTATATTTCAGAACCTTGGTTTGCACATTTTCCTTCAAAATTTTCTCTTTGATCCAGTGCTGGAGGAAACGCAGACTGAAACTTAATGGGCCATTTTGACATCAGGCTGACGTAAGTTTTAATCCAAGAGAAATCATGTTTATTTTAAGGCACATCTGGTTTTAAAAAATGATCTGGAAGCTATGACCAGGAACATTCTTTGAGTTATCGTCGACTCAGAAGTTATCGCAATACAGAACGCTGCACAACGAGAGAGCAATGACTCCGGTCAATACCATTGAGAATTACTCCCTTCGTTTTATATTATAAATCGCTTTGATTTTTTTCTAGTCAACTTGTTTAAGTTTGATCATTTTATAAAAAAATTAACAATGTGTATGACACAAAATTAGTTTTATTAAAACTAATATTTAATATGTTTTGATAATATGTTTGTTTTGTGTTTAAAATATTGATATATTTTTTAAAAAACTTGGTTTGACAAAAAAAAAATCAAAACGATTTATAATATGAAAGCTCGCGAGAAACTTGGTCAAACTTAAATGCGAACTCGCGAGAGCGCTTCACCGAGTCGACGAGTCCGTGTTGCCTCCGGCGCCGGCCGGCCGCGGCCGCGCACTTGGCATTTGACTCGGGTCGCCGCTTTTGAGCTTCCCCTGCGCACACCAACTGCTAACTGAAGCTCGCCTGCAGCTTCCACTTTCTAGTACAAAAATTTAGAGCTTTCGTAGACCAGAACATGACACAAATCCATGGTCTATTACTATTAAGCACGAGCTTACATTAATATAATCTTTCTGGTAGCTTGACTCCGTTGGTTCTTTGGATATGTTTATCAGTTCATGTTCATATGTACTTGCTGAACAGTAGTGCAGTAATACAGTTTATTTGACTATAGAAAGATCTCACTTTTGTGCAAGTTGTGCTGACTTGGAATTGCGTTGCTCCAAATGTGTTTTTTTTTCCTTTATCCATTTGCCAGTATAAGTCAATTCAGTTCATCATTTTATTACCGCTGGTGCACAACTGCACACTGCGTGGATCGGAGGAGGCTTTGTCTGAATTTCTGCAGCCTCCACCAGAGAATACTGCTACTGCTATTGTTACCAGCCAAGAATGACTTGGAAAGTTCTGAAACGGGAGGGGCTGACTTGGAAAGCCTTCCAAAGCAAGCAGGCCACAGGAAAGGAAGAAGAAGAAGATGATGATAGACCTGACCTGCAGGTGGTAGCTACAGTGTGTCACAGCCGTCGTCAACGACGAAGCCAGCCTGCGTGTGCAATCGAATTAAGCGCTGACGCACCACGCAGCTTCGTGCCAAAACTGCATCTAGACATCTAGTTGTTCGAGAAGCCTGAATCTTTTCTCGAGAGACCTGGAATTCGAATTGTTTGTCAGTTCGAATTGTTGTCTGCAGAACTCTCTCTGAAACTGGAGTCTTTGGCATGCTGACTTCCACTAGTGACGCTACGAATGACGCATATACTACTTATAAGTCCAGAACTTATTCAGATAAATTAATTGTGGAAACTCAACTAACTTCTAGAAGTCAAATTTAGGTGATAGTTTTCGTCAAACAGAAGATCTCATTATCCATTTTCTTTTTCTTCAGCAGGATGCTGACTTTAAATTGGATCATGGAGGTAACCCAGCGAACACAGTTAGGTGTTCCTGCCTCTGGGCTCTGTGGCATACTGGCATCTTGTACACCTGGATATCTCTCTAGAACGCAGCTGGCTTGGCCACTCCCATCTCCCTTGCTCTTCAAGAAACCCGGAGAAAGTTCATGCCAAGTAGTAGACTAGTAGTACTACAACTACAAGGTTGTTCATAGCATCAAGGCAAGTGACACTGACACATGGCGATGCTTTTGACAGTTTTTATCAGATGTTGAGCTGGCAACAGAATTACTGAATCTACTACTCTCTGTAGTAGAAGTGTAGATGCAGTGATGCCCTTATTTTTCTTGCGAGGCACTCTGTAATAATTATATAATGGCACATAAAAAAAGTTTGACCAGTAGTACATGTATGAACACATGTTCTAGCATTACAGCTGAAAACTTTAAGCTAGTCAAGTGGCGTTCTTCAGAACTGTATCACTAGTACTACTTCTGTAATTCATACACAAGACCATAGAGATGATTAATTGGTGCTAAGAAAAGTATTGGTGGTTCAAGTACTCAACAACAATTGTAGGGATCTAGAAACAAGAGCAAACACTCCACTCCAAGACGGTAGGCAGCTAGGGAAATCTATCCATCCAGTGTACACCTGTCAGGGGTGAGGTAATCCAGAGATTTTGGCCAAGTGTCACCACTGATCTGCATCATTTTCATCTCCCCAGCTTTCCTTCAGCCACCACCAACCTGCTAGCAAACGTGTACACTACCACCACATCGTCACCGGAGCAGCAGCATTGCAGCAACACTTCTCCTCGGCCGCCGCCGCCACTTGGACCGACGGCAGCAGCCGGAGGAGGCAGTGAGGCACAGATGGATGAGCAGATGTTGCTGCTGAGATGGTGAACGGAGATTCATGTCTAGATCGAGTTGAGTTGGTTGCCACATTTGGCGGCAATTGGATGAAAAGGTTGCCATGGAATGGAATTATGCAGCTTTTCTTGCTGTTGCTTTGAGTTTGAGATTGTGTATACTGGTAGTAGATGAGGAGATGTGGTTGAATGAATTGGATTTGTAGTGAGTTGTCATAAAGGTCACGGCTACAGAGGCTGTCATTTTCATGAGTTCCAACGAACACGTAATCAGTTCGAGCAGTAACTGAAATGGCACCACTGTTCTGAAAGTTCAGAGGTTTCGGTTTACGTTCCATCGTTCTGAAGAATTAATGCTGATGCCACTGGCCTCAAGTTCACATTTTTGGAGGGTTGAAGTTTCAGATTTGTAGTTTGAGTTTGTAGTGTTGTCAGACTTGAGTGAACGAAATCGAAAAAAGAAAGAGAAGGGGAGAAAAGGGGAAGAACAGAGGCAGTCAGGAATTGGGGGCAATAATTTTACTTTTCTTTCATCAGAAATATCAACATGAAGTACAGTTGGATCCCTAGTAAAATCTAAATAAATATCTTGGCGGAGCTGTTCATCCACAAAGACATAAGCATCTCTTACATTGTGCACGAGCTCATCATCATCGTCCACGTCAGCATCCATTACTGCTTCCGATCTTTCATCCCAAGAACTTGCGTAGCTCATCGTCTCCACAGCCGGCGAAGCCACCAGCGATTCAGAAACTTCGCTGCTCGTCTGCTCGGCCGGCGTTTCAGTGATAGAAAGTTCGGATTGGCTGCTCATGACGTCGATCCAGCCATCGTCGGACTCCCAATCCGGCAAGGCTGAGCAGGGGCCGGCAAGTGCCATGATCCTCTCGGCTGAGCTCTCCGGCGTGTCGTCATCCTCGTCGTCGGCGTCCGACTCCCAAAATGCCGCATCCAGCGTGCTCTTGGGAGAGACCCACTTGGGCTTCGCCTCCTCCGCCTTGACGCCGCGGCATCCGGCGAACGCCAAGAACGGATGCTCCAGCAGCTGCGCGGCCGTCCACCGCTCGCCGGCGCGACGCCTGAGGCACTTGTCCAAGAAATCCTTCGCCTCCGGCGACAGCCACTCGGGAGCCGCCGGCACGGCGTCGGTGAACCCGATCAGGCGCACGGCGGCGACCACATCGTCCACGTCGCTCCACGGGGCGCGGCCGGTGGCCATCTCGATGACGGTGCATCCCAGCGCCCACACGTCGGCCGCTGGCCCCTGCTCCTCCCCGCGCGCCACCTCCGGCGCCATGAACGCCGGCGTGCCACCGATCGGCCCCGCCGAATCGGCGCGCCTCGAGCAACCGAAGTCCGCGAGCTTGGCACGCCCGTCGGCGCCGATCACCACGTTCCTCCCCTTCACATCTCCATGCACCGTGGCCACCCCATGGAGGTACGCGAGCCCGCTCGCAACATCCGCCGCGTAAGCCCGGATGGCATCCTCCTCGAGGCGACCCCCATTCCTCGCGACCTCGTCGGCGAGCGACCCACCGGGGGCGAACTCAAGAAGCAGCCTGTACTCCCCACCGGCGACGGCGCCGAACCCGAAACAGGGGAGCACGTGCGGCGAGCAGAGCGAGGCGAGGATGCCCCCTTCCCGCCGCAGCTGCGCGGCGCCCGCCGGCCCCGCCGCCGACTTCACGGCGAGGAGCTCATCGTCCCCGGCCTTGAACAGCGACACGACGGCCCCCGACGCCCCGCGCCCCAGCGTCCGCAGCCTCGTCAGCCGCCGCCGACAGCCGCCGCCGCCGCTGATCCCCGCCGCATCCATGGTTGCGATTTGGTTTCCTCCTCTGGCTATGAATGTCTCGGAATTCTTTTGTCTGGTCATCCTGGCCATGCCCGGAGCCGAGCGCGCGCTACTTATACGCGAGTTCGGCGCGAGTTGTGGCGCGCTGGACGCATGGGCGCGGGAAAAGCACGTGAGCGAAGGGGAAAGAATATCCTCGTGCGGGTGAGGGGGGAGGAGACACTGGCGTGTGGGCCATCCCGAGGTGGGGTCCCGAACGCGGGAACTGACGGTGACGGGTGACCGGGTGGTGGTGAGCCGCGGGGGCCACGTGGTGGTGGCTTGGTTGGAACGTGGGATTTGCGAGCGAGGCAAGTGGAAAACGAGGGATAATTGCAGCACGAGGGAGGGGGGGGGGGGGGGGGGGGGGGGGGGATTCAGGCATTCGGCGTGTCGGTTTGGGGATTTTTGCCCAAAAACTCTGGTGGATTGGGGAAACGTGTTGCTTGCATGGACGGATCGAGCTCTTTACAATGGACAAACGTTACCACAAATCTTGGGTATCTGGGTTTGGCAATTGGATTAGCATGACAGCAACTAAAAAGAAATCAGATGTTGGGTGAAACTCTGCAAGGGTGGCTGTGTACTGGAGAATACGAAGAATCAGCAAGGAAATGATAGTCGAAAACTCGAAATATGAAATTAATTTCATTAGAAAAAATAAACATGGAATTAAATGTTGGGTGTGAAGGTTGCGGACTGGCGGTGAACTCTAGAAGGAGACGAATGAGCCAGGAAATGTCAGTTGAAAATGGAAGGATCCATGTAGTTTTGGTGATTGGGTGAAGAAGTATACCGTTGTGTACAAATAAATTATATACAACTTTGCTAGAAGATAGATATACTGCGTGTGACTATCTAGAAGATAAATACAGTATTGCAAACATTATCTCCTTTTTGGAACGTGCCCAAGAAGACACTCAGGTCGATGATCATCCTAATCTAATGCGAGTTTTGAAAGAAGAGGAACTCAAGAGTTTTTAGGAGTCTTGTTAACACTCTGACTTCCATCGTAACAAGAATCAAGGAGGAAGCACACTTGTGGGTAATAGCTGAGGCAAAAAATCTTACAAAGCTCAACCCATTGCGAGAATAATCCTCTCCTTTCTTTTTTGGCGAGGGATGACCCTAACTCCCATAGCTTGTAAATTTGTTGCTCCCCTACTCTATCAATATATTAGACAACCTTCTTGCCTTCTTCTTTTTTAAAAAAAGACAAACATAAACTGAAAGAATTTTATATACTCCCTCCGTCCCAGAACATAAGAAGTTTCCATCTTCATAAGTGTGTTCGGCTGCACGTTGCAACCAGTGTAACGCATCCACACAGCTACTTGCAGTGACACAAATTACTGTGTAATATGACTATGTCAGCTAAAATAGTTCAGCCAAACATACCCGATTTTGGTATAAGGATCATGAAGCTACGTGGAGGTACGAAAGATTGTTGACACCTAGTCTTAATTTTCTAGGCGAGTATACAAAACACGAACATATAGAGCCAACAATGAAATTAATGCAGACAGACCGCATAAGAAAGACTGTGCTCGGTCTTTTTGCTCACATTATGGAAAATCTGGATGAAAAGAAACAAACGTGTTTTTCGAAGCACAAAAACCACGCCAAGGACACTCGCGAGCAAAATCACGGATGGACTGAAGATGTGGGAAATGGTGGGTGCCAAGGGAGCGAAGTGCGTAGTCATGAGAAATTAGTCTTTTTTTTTTGGTAGATGGGAAGTGCTTGGCCTCGAGCCACGTTAAGCCGCAAATTTGTATCTTTTTTTTAAAGTTTCTATTCCCCTACAATATAAAACCAACGAGCTGGGTTCTTTAAAAAAAATGGAATTAATGCAATGTGAAACCTATAGAGTGCATGGCACATGTAGGTCACAATGTGTACACACGATGCGTTAGAAATTGACAGTTTCATCGGTTGAGTAGTGGAGACGTCCCAAATCATAAAGAATCGTATGAGTTCCTATCCTATAAGTTAATCCTTTTACATAAAATGAGAAAATTAATCCTTCAAAGAAATTCACAGGAGTATGTGATTTTATTGGGGTGGGACTGTAAATGGATACTACCCTATGTCATACATGAGTTGGATAAATTTATCTTTTATATTAATGGTTGAATTTAAAGTCTTGAAATAATAGTGCTCAAATTATCCTATCCAATGTTTTTACCAACAAAGTAAAGACTTGTTCACTTTATTATCATTTTTAACCTTACCAATATTTGGCATTACCAAAATTGACATGTTTTGGTGTTACCAAATTTTGGTAGTAGTAGCGTTTAGTGTAAAGTTTTACCAAATATTGATAGAGATTTTGAGAGTGAAAACTTCCGGATTTTCTATATTTGGTATAGTAGCAATGGCAAGAATGTGTTTGATTTGTTGCCTTGCTAAAATTTAGTAATGCTAAAATTTAACAACTAAAAATGGTAACAAAGTTAACAAACCTAAAACGATAAAATCGTGCCCATTACATTACCCACTAAAATTGAGTTGCTTTTTGGATCTGCTTCCATCAAATCGTTTACAACTCTTGTCATTTTTCTCAGATTATGCAAGTATGCATCAGCGTGGTTGATCCAACCTCGCTACCGCACCACTGCCCCAGCAATCTCTTTTGTTTTCTGGGCCGATCACTTGGCTGCATTTCTGCCATCTGGCTCACGTTCCTTCGGTTCCCATCTAACGCTTTGTGAGTTTTTTTTCTCTCTCTTTTTGATCGTGGCACCTGTGCGTGGGCAAAGTGCAGGTTGGTAGGTTCATCAGTTCACGGATCTTCTTGCTGCTGGGTCCTGACAAGTGTGAAGAAGCTGCAGCGAGTGTTTGTTGTTGGTGCCCACTGTTTTCCTTTCTCGTAGTAGTAGAAATCACATTTGTCCTTCGCATCATCCTCGTGGAAAAAATTAGGCATTGCAAGAAATGAATAACAACATCCTGCAATTTTCATGCCGGAAGCACGCGAGAGGTAGGGTAGGAGGTACGACTGGAAACGCCGAGCTGTGGGCTTCAAAGAAAACGCATAAGATCATTGACCAACACAGTACACACAGTAACAATAGTTTATAGGTGTACTTCTGAGAAGTAGCACAGGTCTTAAACATTTGTCGGTGTACACACCTTTAATTATCTCCTCTGACCTATGATGGTCGATCTCTCGTTTTAAAAACAAGAACGAATTTGATTTTTGACCAGCGAGTAATCAAATTCCCCGGCTAATTAAACAATGGGAGCCAGCCAGGGTCGAGGGTCGCCCGTGTGAAGTCAGCCAGCCCGTCGGAGTTTCTGGCCGAACAGCTGCAAGCCTGCAACGGAGAGCAATAATGGCCATCTGGCTGGCTGAGACGAGACGGGAAGCGAGACGGTGCGATACACGTAGCCAGTGCCTATCCAGTTGGCACGCCGGCACCGCGCGCGCCGGTGGCCTACCAACGATCGCGCACGCGAGCGAGACGGGAGAGAAGCGGCAAATCCTGGGGAGAAACGGCAAAAATCCTGAAGAAAAACGCGCGGTTTGGTGGGCTGCACAAGCGACCGCGCGGGCAGCCGCGCACACATGGCGCGGCCCGGTTCGCCGCCTCATGATTGGCCGTCGGCTTGGCTCGTCGCGTGAGTATACTACTAGTAGTACCACTACTATATTGCTGACTACCACTACTATATTGCTGCCCTATGTTGGCTGCCATATTTTGACGCCACCGAACTTAATTAGGCTGAGCTGGTGATTATTTTGGTTAATTAGTTCGGT
Organism: Oryza officinalis; assembly: GCA_008326285.1. Taxonomy (NCBI): domain Eukaryota; kingdom Viridiplantae; phylum Streptophyta; class Magnoliopsida; order Poales; family Poaceae; genus Oryza; species Oryza officinalis. The sequence continues at coordinate 41,381,846 of BDMV01000005.1, forward strand.
GGTATCATGGGGTCTAATGATTGGAAGGCCTGTATTGGGACATCAATTTGGGGTTTGGATATTTGTATCTAGCTCGATCAATTACCGGTCAAGTTAGAATATTACAACATATTTTTTGACTTGGGTTGGTTCAGATAACTACACACCAAGCAAGCTTAACTAACTAGTGCCAACCGGCTGCCAACCCAACCCGACCCATCCAGTCCGACTGTGCGTGCCCAACAATTATCACCACCGTTTTGCTGCATACCTAACTCATCTTGCACAAGAGATAAATCACAACTGTCCTTTGCCCAATCATGTTTAAGCTACTTTGGCTGTACGTACTGCTATGTACTTTAAAGCTATGGGAATATTCTATCAGAGATGCACTAGCACTACTGGTCTAGTACTAGTAGTACTTGGTTTTGCTTGGCTCCCAAGAAGATTAGGCCACAACCTGGAACAAAAAATATCTGTGATAATCCTGTCATGTCATGTGAGATAACCCCTCCGCGTAAAAGAGCTCTCTAATCAGTCATTATTACGGCCACCCCATGAGCTGGTTTAATTCGCAGCCAGGACGGCGTTCGTGACAGCGATCGATATACACATCCGATGGTCCGGAAGATCTCTCCGGAGCTTTAAGATTCCTTCACTCGGTCGATCGGGCGGCCCCGTTGCTTGAAAGGGAGGAGAATGGCGGCGAAAGCAACAGAAAAGCACAAAGCGTCCAGAAAGCGGCAGCCGCACACCCTCGCGGGGGAAAAAAAACGAGAAAAATCAGCAACCGAAAGCCGGGCCGCGCCTCGCACTGCGCCTGCTCGGGTTGGCGGCTCGGCAACCGGATGAGAACGAGATGATGAGCTAGCACGGCGAGGCGGCGGTGGTGGCGGTGAGATGCGCAACGCCACGCGCGCGCGCGCTCGGCTGCGCGTGGACTCCACACGTACGTACTCCGTCGTGGCGCCGCGGTGCCGGTGCGGGGGAGTGGCAGTGTGGCCCAGGCGCCCAGCTCGATGGCTTCCACTTTCAGAGTTGTACGGCTCGCGCCGGTGCGGCGCGATGGCAGCCGGATTGTAAAGTTGACGCGCTTGCGGAGACGCCGACCATATCCAAACCGAGCGATTTCGATCTACGTACGCGTTATGCGTGGATGACGATGGCTCTTACGTTTGCAGGTGGTTAATTAACGAGAGGGGCAATCATCAAACGTCTGATATGCAACTACCTCTCTGTAGATAACTGTATCGCCTGGGAATTAAAAGGTTGTTATAATCAGCTGGTAAGCACCGTGACACTTTACGTTAATTTGTCCCATGAAAAAAGTACCAACTTCTTTTCCTCACAAGCTCCTCAAGTGTGGCGGCTTCTCGTAACAAGCATGGTTGTCGAAATCTCAGTAACTCAATTTAAAAATTGCAATCTTACTCGATAGGATTGATTTTATAATTCTAGTCAATAGAATCCGCGATTTGCCGATTCAATAGTTATTACGATCTTACGATTTTATCGTAAGCTTTTGATATGATTTAGAATCTGCAATTTTAACGATCTTATTTGTAAGTCTTAAGAGTCACTTTATCTTTTAATGCATGGTAGTAACATTTACTTTGGAAATATGTTTAACCATTCATCATATTAAAAATTACATAATTATCATCTATTTATTAAGCATTATTTTTTAATTTTACATATAATTTTTTTAATAAGATGATTGGTCAAATAAAAATGCAAAAGTCAACATCAATTTATAAACCGGAGGGAGAGTATTGCATCGTTGATTTCAATTGCTGACGGCGGTCCAGGCACGATGAGCATGTGTAATGTTCATCCATGCTCTCATGCTCATCCAATTGATCACTGTTCTACCCGCCAAGAATGACGGGCATAGTACTTCGGCTCAAATCGCACGCTTCTGTGATAAAACGGGCGGCGGCGTCCCGTATGTGTCGTGTCATCGCGTCGACTAATAAATAAATCTACACGGTGCCTTTTCGCGGTCTAGCAAACATCGGAAAAGCTAAAGCATGGACGTCCACTGTTAAACCCACCGGAACGCCGCCTCCGCCTCATCCCGCACCCGACACGTACGCCATCCAGAAGCGCACGACGGGAGGAGCCCGCGCCGCGGCGAATTGCACGTACAGCGGCAAAAGAGAGAAAAAAACGGGGGGACGAATCGGACCGTGACCGAAGTTGCCAGTAGTAAGCATATCCCGTTCCCATGCCGGATCCCCACCGGTGGAAGCAACCGCTACGACGACGCACGCACGCTCGCAGTAGTCGGACGCGACGCTTACTTGTAAAAGAGGCGCCTTTTGTTAGCTCCTTTTGTTGAGTTCTGCCCCTTGTGCGGCCTTTCACCGTCGGCTCGCTCTCTCTCGCCTTTGCTGAATGGACACGGGCCCATATGCTGCTGCCGCAGCACCACGAGATCCCGAAGGCTATTGACCGCGCCACCCTTTCTGCGTCCGCCCTGACGCTGCTGCGATGCGCTTTCCGTGTCGACTCGACTCGATCCCCTTTCGCGTCGGAAGCTTCGGTTGTGTGCTTGTTTTGTACGTGCCGTGGTGGGGAAGCTGATCGATTTCCTCGGAGGGGCGGTCACGTCTACGCGAGTACTCCTACGCGGGGCAGTGTTGCACTTGCAGAGCAAGCAAGCTGCCGCGCAGTTTCACTCCCGCACGTATTGGTCACCGCAGTTAATTTTGGCCGGTAAATTCGCGGACACGTGGCGCGATGGGAGGAGGACAGAGAGTGAGGAGCGTATGAACAGAGCAGCGAAATAAGGAAGAAAAGATTTGTGAGGAGAAAACATGGTATGAATTCAATTGCATCGTGTTCGTTACAAAATGATGTTTTCCATGGTACTTGATCGAAAACTAAATTCGAAGGGGAAAGAATTTGCTGAGCATTGGCTTCTCCCACATTGTGGGCGGTGTTGCCATTGCCACTGTCCACGTCAATGTGGGGAAGCTCCAATTCTGCGATTGTGATGTCGCCGTTGAGGTCAGTCGTCGTCTCCTCGTCGGCCGGCGAGGTGGTGGTCGCGCAGGATTCTTCGGTTGGGGCGGAAATCACATCGATCCAGCCATCGTCGGAGTCCCAGTCCGGCAGCGACGAGGCGGCGCAGGCCAGTGAACCGATCCTCTCGGCCGTGCTCTGCGACAACTCGTCGTCTTCCTCCTCGTCGGTGTCGGACTCCCACAATGCGGCGTCCAAGGTGCTCTTGGGGGACACCCATTTGGCCTTCGCGGCTTCCGGCTTGACGTCGCGGACGGCAGAGGCGACGAACGGGTGCTCTAGCAGCTGCGCCGCCGTGCTCCGGTCAATGGGGCACCGTTGCAAGCACCTGGCCAAGAAGTCCTTCGCGTCGGCGGACAGCCAGCCGGGGACCTCGGGGACGGCCTCCGTGTAGCCAATCCGGTGCACCGCCGCGAGCACGTCGTCCATGTCGCTCCACGGCGCGCGGCCGGTGGCCATCTCGATGACCGTGCAGCCGAGCGCCCAGACGTCGGCGGCTGGCCTCTGCTCCTCCCCGCGCGCGACCTCGGGCGCCATGAATGCCGGCGTGCCGCCGATCGGCCGCACGGAATCCGCCCACCTCGCGCACCCGAAGTCCGCGAGCTTCGCCCGGCAGTCGCCGCCGATCACGACATTCCTCGCCTTGACGTCCCCGTGCACCAGCCCTATCCCATGGAGGTATGCGAGTCCCCTGGCCACGTCCGCGGCGTACTCCCGCACGGCGCGCTCCTCCAGCCGCCCGCCGCTCCTCGCCACCACGTCGGCGAGCGACCCGCCGGGGGCGAACTCGAGGAACATCTGGTACGACCCGTCGCGCCCCACGCGGCCACCGATGCAGGGGACGACGTGAGGCGAGCTCAGCCCGGCCATCACCCCTTGCTCCCGCCTCAGCGCCGCCGCGTCCGCCGCGCCCACGGACTTGACGGCGAACAGCTCCCCCGACGCGTCGTCGGCCGCCAGGAACACCTCCGCCCCGGACGCCCCGCGCCCCAGTGTCCGCACACGCGTCCATTGCCGGCTCACCGCCATCTCGCCGGTGATGTGTTGCGCTGTGGTGGTTTCTGTTGTTCCCTCTTGTCTCGAGCTTGAGCTAACTTGTGGCGAGTTGTTTACCTGTTTTGTGGCGGGTGAGAGTTATATATAGGGAGAGGGGAAATAGGGGGGGAGACTTGTGCTTGTGGATTTATTTGGGAAGTTTTTGAAGTTTAGAACATGGGGAAAGCGTTTTGGCGTGTGTAAAAAGTGAGGGGGATTATGGGATACGGAAGAAGGAAAATAAGGCGTGGGAAGCAAGGGGATTTTTTCGCGCACGCGGTTGCTCGCGGTGTGGATGGACGAGCGTCGACTCCGTTGTGCCGTCGGAACGCGCGGCTCCGTCCGTCTCCGCGTCAATCTCACCTCCTCCGTCTCGGTACTGGTTCAAGTGTTCTGAAATTTTCTTTGGCGTTTTTTAGGCGACTGAGAATTTGCTTGTCAAAGTCCTGGGTCGTTCGTTAGTTCAGTTCGTATACATGGTCATCGCGTGTGTGGTGCTGTACTACTACTATTACGAGAAAGTTTTTTTGTGAAATGTAGTTGGTGATTTGGGATGTGGGAAGAAGGAGACATACGGGTATAAACGAATTGATGGTCGAAGTCAGCGGGTGCACCTGAAAGCGCGCGGCGCTGTGGGATGCTCTTTGGGGGGCCACGGTGGGTGGCTTGACACTGTGGCCTGTTGCAAGTCCACCACAGAATTGTTTTATGGTCTAGCGCCACCAACATCAGGTCCTCCTCCTCCAACCTCCATCCAACAGCTTGTTTTTGTATCTAGAAACCATTTTTGCAAAGACTTGGAAGATCAAACTCGTTTCCACAAAAAGGTAAACGCACCAGCATACATCAGCTAGATATACGTACTCCGTATCTTGTTCCAGAATCAAAGGACACGGTTGCGAAGGAGTACTGTGACAGTCACCAGTATTCAATACTACGTGCATTAAATTCACTCGTAAAAAGCTTCTCACGTCGGCGGCTCCTCGACAGCAGAAGTAGTATAATACTCATATTTTTAACTCTGTTCATAGGATGACTAATAAATTCCCCTGCTTCTCCTCGGCGGCATGTGCGCCGCGCTCACGCATGCATATTCCCGCACCCGTTCGCTGCATATGCAGTTATGCACGATGCACAAGCTATCCACCGCCCGCGCATGCATGTTCACTGCACCAACGTAACGCACAGTCGGCGCGCGCGCGGCGCACGCCACGGCGTCGCGGTAACCTCTCCATGGCGCGCGCGCGCTCACGCAGGCAGGCAGGAATTCCGCTGCGACGAGCCGACGACGCCGAGGCGGGGCCGGAGCGGGAGGGACGACGTGTACGTGCGTTGGCTCGGTGTCGTTGGCCACGTCGAGCGCGGCGAACAAGTGGCGCGGCGAGCGAGCGTGTGGGGGCGCGCCGTGGCGTGGCCCATGCCCTGCGCCTGCGCCGACCGAAAGTGGTGGTGCGAGAGGTGGAGCGCGCGGCGCTTTGCGGCGCGGGGCGGCCAAGCGGATGGATGGATGGACGGACGGCTCGTCGCGTGTGAGTCAGATGCGTTTGCTTGCTTGTCCAGCGTGAGATCACCGCGCGCTTGTCCTCCATTGCCGCCTTGCGTCGATCGGTGCCCGGTCCCTCCCTTTTGCCCGCGGTCGGTTGATTCCCTCTCACTCCACTCCACTTCACCGCCGAGCCAAGCAAAAGCAAGAATCCAGCGCCTTTAATTTTGCCGTCGTCCATGGTACAAATCGCAGAAAATTCTACCGTTTTCGGCGGATTCTACAAACCACCATGCCATGGCACACCGTTTGTTTCCATGATTAAAAATATATAGATACAGTAGTTAATAGCTAGTACTGTTCACGGGCCATGTCGTGACGGGAATTGAGTATCTCTCTCTTTTTTCTCTTAAACGAGACAAAGATGCTGATCGGGATATCGTGATTCAGGCTTGCATGATCAGTAGCACACGGATTATACGATGAGTAGGATGCAGCTAGCGCCGGTGTTGGCAGGGGCAATTGCTCGAGCCTTTGCAGAGCTGCAAGCGCGTCAGATCTCACGGTGTGAAAAGCTAGCGGCGTTGTTCAGACGGCTCGTGCACATGAAAACTGAACATTTTGGGATCCAAAAAACCTGCCTTTGCTTCGCCAAAGTCAAACAACAAGGATGGTAGTATAATGTCACTACAGGTCAACCTTTCATTACAGTTTTCTTGTTTCTTACTACAGGACATCAAGGCTCATCAACCAATCATTGCATCAAAGTATTTTCTTGTAGAAAAATTCCTTCCAGTTCCAGTGCAATTCCATTGGGCATTCCACTTGTTTAATCCTATTGCGCCTGTTACAATCATGCCAAAAGTTGAAGGGCCCCTTTTCGTTGCACCGGCTCCAGCTCTGTAGCAGGTCAACCGCTCTGAAAGAACTCATTTCAACTGGTCTTATCCAAGTGCACAAGAACTCAGTTTGCCATTTGACCAAATGCAGATGTGCAGGCATGAACACGAGAATTTTGCAGTTGACGAGTGACGGATCGGACAGGGATACGAGAGATCGGCCATTGTGCGTCCGGTTTGATCTGGGAGATCGGTAGGGATGAGCAGATAAGAAAGTGATGGACACGAGCTCTGAAAGTAGTATGAACCGTGTGTACGGACAAGTGACACCAATGCCAGCAGAGTGCCACTTTGGACGATCTGTTCCATCCTTTTTGCCGTTCGGCACTGCCTTTCACCGATCATTGGTGATAGATCTCTGCATTTGTGCTGTGATTTGAGCTTCATTTTCAGCTCAGATTTTTGACAGTTAGTTCTTGATTTATTTCTTGCGACTTGCGACTTGCGAGAACTCAAGGTACATAGGCTGTGTACTTGTGTGATGCCTCACACTCTGATCTCTGACGAAGGTGAGCTGAAAGATTATGCTTTTGAGGGATTTGTCAACAACTGTTGCTTGACAACGATGCGCAGTCGACGAAAAATGTCTGCGTGCTTTACTTGGTGTTTCAGATACTGGCGGAGTCAACGTCCTAGTTATTCTTATTCTGAAAGAAAGGGAGTCAACAGCCGTCCCAAAAAGAGGAGGTACAGGGAAAAGGGCACCTCGAACTTCAGTCTTTAGGCAATGGATGTTGACTTTTGATGAGGCTGCAGATATAGTTTATTCGATGAAGAAGTTGACCAAAGTGAAAAGATGCCATTTGATATTGTATCTACGTTCTTTAGGGGAATAATTGTATCAGCATCAATGTGATTGTGGGTGATCATTTGATTGACGAAATGGGAATGCAGTAGAGAAGCGTATACATGGGCTTTTGGCCAACTCCACCAAAATCTTGCATCCAATCGTAATTCTGAATTGATTCCGGCCAGTCGCACTGGCATTAAACCATTGCCATATTGGGATGTTGGATAAGGCAGTTGGCTAACCACTCACACTCAGCGTCTCTACCTCTGAAGATCAAGTGTTTTTTTTTCTTCTTGAGATTATGAGTAATCAAGTAACTGATTTTGTCAGATTAGTGGTGCTAAGCACTGTATCTTGTTTGGTGGAAGCAGTTATTGCCTTACACTGAAGGTCAATATATAGTCGATAGAAAGTTCACTTAACAAGTGGGCATAGGATAGTAGGATGAACTTTTGACTGTGGAGTGCTGGAGATATCATGATCTTTTCTCCATTTTTACCCAGGATATTTTCACAAGAACAGTCCGTGCTTAATCAAGTGGAACCTTCTCTCTTAGCAGTTCATAATTTGACAATTACAGTATAAACTGATTTCATTCTATTTAACACAAGATGCAGACTCAATAATCCACATTGAAGTTTGACTTCGGTTTCTTGTTTTCTGCGAAATTGGGTTTCTCCAAATCGAAGATACGAGTACTTTGTAGCACTTCACATTTCTTTAATGGAAATGGAGGGCTCTGCCCTTTGCTGAAAAAAATATTGAAATTTGACTGTTTTGATTTTTTTTTCTTATGAAGTTCCGATGTTCCAAAGTCCAAACAGAACAGTGTATCAGACGGGCTAACTGTCTCAAATTCTTCCTTTCCCTAGTGAAATGAAATGAAAAGTTGCATTACCGGCAAAAAGAAAAAGAAAACAAAAGGAGAGAGGCACTGCTAAAAGATATTGGGCCGGGCTAGGTGGTGGCGCTAGTAAACGGGCCACCGCAGATTCTGCCGGATGGGCCTTGAGGCCTCAGCTAACTGGGCCACAGTCTCATAGCAACTTGGGCTCTCTATTGGGCTTTCGCGTCGTCTTGATATTGTAGGGCCTTCCCGGACTCGGGTTCCGGATTGTTCTCGGAAGCCGAGGAGAGCTCACGGAGAGAAGAAACCCTCGCTTCGCCGGCGCGACTGGCCGGCCGCCATCGGCGATAAGCCCGCCGCCGACGACTCCGCATCCGCTTCCGTCGCACCCGGTACGCTCCCCTTCCTCCCTCCCTCTTTTTTTTGGCGGCTCCTCCGACTGAGGCCGCACAAAACCCTAGCAATTCCGCGATTTTTTTCTTAGTAATGCTGTTCTGAATCGGTTGGGTTTGGGGTGATGCTGCTCCAGGTGGGGAATGTCTTCGGCGGTGGAGCGGAGGGAGCATTCCCGGAGGTCGGGGCGCTCGAGGTCGCGCTCCCCGGCGAGGGACCGGGGCTCGCCGCCACGCAGGCGGAGCCCGCCTGCACGGAGGGAGAGGTCGCCGGCTGCGAGGAGTCGCTCGCCTAGGAGGAGGTCTCCTGTTAAGACTAGCTCACATAGGGAGAGGTCGCCTGTTCGGAGGAATGGCTCACCTAGGAGGTCTCCTGTTAGGAGTATTGGGAGGTCGCCACAGAGAGATAGGGTGAAGGAGCAGGTCAGGTCGCCGAAACAGGCTAGGGCACAGTCGCGGTCTCCGTCACCTGCCAGGAAAAGGGAGTCTCGCTCGCCCTCGCCGCGAACCAAACGACTGAGAAGGGCTCAGAGTGAGCGGGAAGGGGCAGATGCTACTGAGGGTGACCGCCGGAAGACCACCAGCAGGGAAGAGCGGGACTCAGGGAGGTACAGGGAGCGTGATGAGGGAAAGGATGTGTCAAGGGATAGAAAGACTGAGAGGGAGGATAGTAGGGGCTCTTTTAAGGACAGGAAACTGGATCGTGATGATGAAAGGGACCACTCAAGAGATAGAAGGTCTGATCGGTCCGGTGCTTCAAGGGAGACATGGTCAAGCCGAGATGACGAAAGACGTGATTCAAGGGGTAGAAGGTCTGATGGGGATGATCGAAAAGGCATCTCAAGGGAGCTAAGGGCGGATCATGATGATAGAAGGGATTCTGCAAGAGAGAGAAGGGCAGACCGGGATGAGAGCAATGGTGAATCAGGGAGATCATCTAGGCGTGGGCGATCAGTGTCTCCAGAAGAGCATAGGCATAGGGGTAGACATGAATCCCGCCAGTCACCGAGGTCATCTAGAAGTGCAGCACGTGGCGAGGTGTGTAATGATATCTGACCCTTTTCTTATATGTATCCACCTTTTAGTTGGCCTACTATGTTCTTTTGTTTCATGAGAGTCCCTTGTTGCTGCTCTGTGTCTGATAATCTGCACCCAAATGAATATAGAAAGTGAAAACAAAATAATTATCCCTTGTTATCAGCATTGTTTACTCTAAATTTGTAGGTATGTAATCCATATAAACCTCTTCTTGCTTCAGAGTTCAGATTCTAGAGGATATAATGAGTTGCCCGCTATCCTTTTCATTTCATACTAATGTGGTTTCTTTTCATGTTTGCTATTATATGTGGCCTGTAAGTTGCAACCTGAAATTTGTTTTGATTTGTTTCAGGATACAAGCTCTATAACAGATGTAGCATCACGGTAAGTATGCAAAACTATATAGTCAATATGAATTGTAAATTTTAGTAGAAGCATTGCTTGCCATGGTTTTCTGTTATACCAATGGGGCTACACGTCATGGGTGTCATACCCTTTTGCTGGAATAGTTTTGAACTTTTGATGCATATCCATTAAGCAAGTGTGGCAGTAGTACGTAAAACAAATGTATATGTGACCAGCTAGATGTGTGCAATGTTTTTGTGCCAGAAATTTCAGAACTGAAAATATTATATTTGATACTATTTTGGCCAGGGGTGTTGATCCTGATTCTTTGGTGAAGATGAATGCTGCTGCAGAAGCTCTGGAAGCAAAAGAAAAGGTAGGGCATACTCCATGATGAAATTTCTAATAATGACAATTTGCTTATTTGCGGTGCGCGGTTCATTTATTTGATGCTTGCTGTTTCCGCGGATATAAAAGACTTGCCATGACAGCTTTCTTTTTATTTATCCTTCATTTTCATTTGTCATACTCTATTAATTTAATAATTTCATTTGGTGTTTTGCAGCAAAAACCATCATTTGAATTGTCTGGAAAGCTTGCTGAGGAGACTAACAGAGTTGCAGGTGCTGATTGAAGCCTTATATCTTTCTTTTTTGGGCATGAACATAAATGTTTACACTTTACATTAATGTTTGTTTGACCACCAATGAGAATTTGTAATTCCTTGTTCTTTGCTGTATTCAATTGTCTTTAGAGTTTGCAATTTACTTCCATGTCAGGTGTAAATCTGTTACATTCAGAACCTCCAGAGGCTCGAAAGTCAGATATTAGATGGAGACTCTACGTCTTCAAGGGTGGTGAACCACTCAACGGTAGTTATTCTTCACTTGTTACTCCATATATGAAGCTGACTTTTGCCTTTTGTCATGCTACCGGTTCGAGTTAATAGTTCTTAAATAGAAGAAGAAAGAACATTTTTAGACTTACCAGTTTGTAGAGGCCTGTACTTATCTAGTTGAACAGCTGCTTCTCTATTTCCCTTCCCAACATGGCCAAACCAAAAGTAAGTTCTGTTAAAAGCAGTAAGCTTAACTGACTGATGAAGCGGATACGGAACATAAAAAAACATTTTTGAACTAGCCTAATTTCTGAGAGTTTTGGGAGAAACCATCTAATGTGAGCAAAGGCACTAACGAGTGGGTCACTATGGTATGAACTTGCCTTGAATCAGTATCATTATTTCCATTTTCCTCAGGGAGTAAAAGGGCTCTTTCTTTTCTAGAGTAAGGTTGACAGATGCATGCGGCACAGCCACCCAAGTTAAATGCATATGTGTGTGCACATGCCTAACTAGAGTGGAGGCCTAGATCTTATAGAAGGTGTTCACATGCTTCGAAAACTGAATGTCCCCATGTGTGCATTTACCCTTCTTGTCTGTGGCTTAGTTGTCTAGCCCTGGGGAAAGGAAGGAAATCCTTTGTTCAATCGATGGATCAAACACAGGGCCGGTTTGAATAATGAAGCCTGGCCATTGCTATGCTTGTTTAGTTCCTTACGATTCACTGGCTTGTGAAATATATTCAATAATACTGTTTGAGCATTGGACTGTATGGATAACTCATTAGTTTTGGTTTTGAACGGAAGTGAAATAACTGAAGTGATGAAGTTGATTTTGATAAACAAGAAGTTAAGGTTGGGCATTACAATTGTGGTATGAATTAAATGTGTAGGTTGGTAAAAAAATTCACATGCTTACATTAGTGATTAATTACTCCATTTTTGCTCTTCTTGTTTGACTGTGTCTTATGATGCTATCTTGATTGAACAGAACCATTATATGTTCACCGGATGAGCAGCTACCTTTTTGGAAGGGAACGGAAAGTTGCAGACATCCCCACAGATCATCCCTCCTGCAGTAAGCAACATGCAGTTCTTCAATATAGGTAAGCATAGCAATCTTATTCTTATTTGCCTTTATTGAGAAATAGTATTGTGATTCACTCATCTTTGCCTTTTCAGACTTGTAGAGAAGGAGCAGCCAGATGGCATGATGTCAAAGCAAGTGAGGTACTCCTTGCTAGTAACGCATTTTTTAATAACAAGTATTAATTAGTTTAGTTAGTATTCATGATTATCCTAGTTCTGTATGCTAGTCTAGATTATGTATGATGTTTTTTGCTGCTTTGTTTGATAGGCCTTATCTGATGGATCTTGGTAGTACCAATGGAACTTTCATTAATGTAAGTCCTCCGGTGATACATTTACTACTAATCAAATACACTAGTTGCATTCTAATAATATTTTCTACTCAGTCATTATTTATGTTTTGAATTTTTTTTCAGGACAATCGTATTGAGCCCAGCCGTTACTACGAACTCTTTGAAAAGGATACCATTAAGTTTGGCAATAGTAGGTATGATCATTGGAATTGAAGAGTAACTTTTTCCCATACTGTTTAAGATAACTGAGTTTGCTGGCTTCATGCCCTCATCATATCAATTAAAAAAAAGCATCACTTTTTTGTTTGTTTGTATATTGCTCAATGTATATGTATCTTTGATATGTGATGACTCAAATTAACAACTTATTATGAAAGTGACAGTCTGGCTTTTGGCATTCTCTTTAGTTAGAGCTTTTATTTTGATTCGTGGTACTCTTACTTGGGGTAAACATGTTTTCTCCAATAATCTAAGTAATATCTTTGTGAACCACGCCCAATTGTTTTTCTCAATACAATTTCCAAATGAATCTTTAGGTGTTACATTAATGTTTATAAATATCAAGGAATCTCAAAATTTCTACATTAGGGAAACATAATTTTCCTTCATGGAGCCTTGACTTGCAAGCTCAATCATGTAAATCTATTATAACACATGTTCGGAGCTGTGGAAATTTTGAAGTTTGCACATAGTGCCCCTTCCTAGTTCATACAGTTTTCTTCCTTCAGAAGCCTGATCTTTTTATTCTTAGATGGATGGTACTATTTCTAATCCTGAGTTAGGGCCCTTTTGAGTCCAGTTGCCCAAAAGTAAATAAAATAATGATGTGATGCCTCTGCTTCTATATGCCTCCTTACTAACCCCGTTCATCTAAAATATGACAAATGTTTTATTGTTTTGTTGCAGCCGGGAGTATGTTTTGCTTCATGAAAACTCGAAAGATTGAGGATTGAAATTGCTGGAAACTTTGCTACATTGTTACCTGAGATTTTGACGTCCCTCTGCTGCTTGTTGTTTGTACTATGTTTTCAGTCGCCTGAATATTTTCAAGAATGTCTGAAGGAACATAGCAGAGGCCGGTAGTCTTCCGTTACATTTATAGATTCTAGAGCCTAGACTTGTTTTATCCAGTGGTTGATCTAGGACTGCTACTGACTTAATGGTTTGTCAAACACCATGTCATATTGTCACTGCCATATCATAATTATAATCGGCAATTTGTGACTAGTGAAATGTTGGCACTCTAATCTATTTGAAGTCTCTTGAGACTCTTGACACGAGATGAGCAATAATCTAGATATAGCCAAGCACTGAAGCAGTTCGGTTGGCTTCAGTTTTATCATTTAGAGGTAGCCAGGTAGGGATACTCTACCTTCAGTACTATTCTACAGTCATCGAGAAACAAAGCAGGTAGCCCACTTTGGGCCAAAAAGAAATGAGAGCATCTTTAGTTGTGTCTACTCGGCTGCACACATGGTAGATTGCTACTTGTGTATAATGCTCGAAACCTCAACAACTCGTCAACTACACAAAGGTCAGTGGTCTCTAGCCGCTATCTATACTGCCCGTGTTCCCAGATCTTTCTTCGTCCGTGTACTCCTGCATCCATCGAACATTAATGGATCACCATCTCGTCGTCTTCTCGTTCTCCTCTGCTTCCTCATCTTCGCTCAGCTGTTGCAAGCACGGATGCTAGGTAGGCAACATAGACGCTTAATTTCACTCGCATGGATCATGTAAAAATAAAAAGAGAGAAGAGAATTTGATAGCTAATTTGTCATTCACTGACGAAACGCATCACGCATTGACCATGTGAAAAATAGAACAATGGTTTGATAGATAATTTGTCTGTTCTTCACTGACGAAATTTCTCCTGCTGTTTTGTCGGTTCATGAGAAGGCCTTGGTGCGTCGGCGTCGTTGCGGAGCAGCACGGATGATGGTGGTGCGCTGGTGAGGCCGTCGCCGTACACCCCGCCGTGGCGGAGGCACCCGGCGCCGCACCAGCACGGCGGAGGTGGTTCGCCGCCGCCGATGTGGTGGCCGGTTGCTGTTGCTCTGCCGTTGGCAGGACACGATGGCCAACCTGCACTGCGACGGCGTCCCCCAAGCCCGGTAGTATACACGGCTTAGGTAGTGTTTTTTTTATTAAGATTAAAATTTCTGGTGCAAACAACGCAAAGCCCGGCGTATGTCGTCGCAAGAACAGCCGACCCCCAACTGTATTGTGGAATCTCCTCAATAAGTAGTTCGGCGATCTGCTCTGTGTAGTGGATGAAGTGCTTGTCCACGGAGCCAGCGTGAGTCCCCGTGAACATCACCCACCCAAACAACCACAGTAGATACGCGACTAAGTGTCGGTGCACTACCCAGTCCTCCTGATCCTTTGGGAATATCGCCGTCTTCCGCATCTTTGCCTACATTGTATATGTTACAATCTTTACGGGCATGGTCTCCGCCGCATACAATGCAAGCTTTTGGACACCGTGAACGTGAGTTCGTTTCAGCTTCATCCATATGGTTCTTGATTTGACCCGTCTTGCGACGGCCCTTCGTGTCAACTAGCAAATTTGAGTCAGACACCCAGTTGGCTTCCCCTGGAGGTGGGCGAGTGAAATCACATACCGCACGCCAACCACGCAATTCACCACGCAGGTTGCCTCCCATGCTTCCTTAGTAAAGTAAGGCGAGACGAATATGTTCGCATCGACATCACCTTTTGCGGAAGCGGTAAGAACATGAGAGCATGACAGATGTCGAAGGAAAGGTTTGTTGCAGTTGCATTTGCAAGCATGATAGTCTAGCCATAACGTGCACTCCAATGTGATGTCTGTACTCTCAATACCAACTCCACTCTTGTCACGCAGTCGTACCTTAAACAACAACTCCCTATTCCTAGCAGGCCAGACCCCGTGCATTCCCCCTTTCTTGCTTTTCTCGTCCATGTACTGTGTGATAGCAGGGCTATACCATACATTAGGATTGGCAAGGTTAAGACTAGTCATGGCGTATCTTTTATAAAGATACTTCTGTGTATCCCTTGTGATGCCCTCCAGGATATCAACAAGTGGTAAAAGACGTGTATTTTTCATCACCCAGTTGTACACTTCTGCAAGATTTGTTATCATCACACTATACTGTGAACCATTGGTATCGTACAACAAGGACCACTTTTCCCTTGGCTCATGTTCTATCCAGTCAGTGAAGCACTTCGTAGCCCTCCCACGCTTCCTACATCGAGTAACAGATGGTGATTCATTTGGAACGGGTTCCAGGCCTTCCGGCTCCTTTTGTCGGGCAAGAACGGGTTTTTTCTAACCTTTTGCATGTGAGTAGTGGTCAACCGATCCAACTGTTCCCATATAGCGTCGAACTTTTTTTGCTGATTCTGCTTGCACAACTTTTTGAACAGGTACATCAACCTCTTACTCCTGAATTGTCTATAAAAATTTGCACCGAGATGTCGCATACACCATCTGCTATGCAAATCTAGCCAGCACACCTCCTCTGTTACATCTTCCTTTAGCTGCTGCACCGCCGATAGAATGCTGGTATGTCGGTCATGCAGAACACACACATTTGGTTTGTTTTGAACTACACACCTTTTAATGTGACGCAGGAACCATAGCCAGCTCGATGTATTCTCGCTTTTAACAAAAGCGAAGGCAACGGGGATGACATGGCTATCAGCGTCGACTCCGATCACGATTAAAATATTTCCCCTATACTTGCCTGTCATAAAAGTACCATCAACACATAACAACAGAATGTAATTTCCGAAGACCTCTATCATGCACCCAAATGACCAAAATGCACGACGAAGTACGTTTTTTCCATTTTCATTAACCTCATCGAGAATAGCCATATATGTGCCCGGGTTTCTGGCCTGCTGTAACGCCCGTTTTGTCATGGCGTTAGCGGGAAAACCTATTTGCTAAAAACTCTAGTTGCGAAAGTTTTATTCTTCGGTCAAGTCTTGCCGTGTGCCAGGTCTCGTGTTTCCCCTCTCGTCTCAATCCCGGCGAAAACCTCTAAATCGGATTTCAAATCCGAGCTCCAATCCTTCCAATCCAAATTCTCAGCAGAAGTCCACTTTACCTCCCTTTGCCCGCGGGCCGTTTCCCCTCTCGGCCTGCTCCCTCCTCCTCCTCGCCTTCCCGGGCCGCTGCCGGCCCAGTCCTCTCTCCACTCGCCCCCTCGGCCTGCCCCTTCCCCCTCACTCGGCCTCCTCCCTCCCGCTAGGCCGTGCCCGCCTGGCCCGGTCCGCGCGGCCCGAGCACGCCGGCCGCCTCGCGCACGCGCGCCGCACGCGCTGCGCCAGCGAGAGAGCGCCGCTCTCTCTCTCCTCCCTCCCGAGCCCGTTTTCTCCCTCGCCGCTCTCTCTCTCGCTCCCCTTCTCCGTTCTGTCCCGCCGGCGCCGTCCCCTCCCGGCCTCGCCGCTTGCGCGCGTGCCGCCAAGGGAGAGCGCGCGCTCTCCTGTTTCTCCCCCGCGCGCCCCTGCCTGAAACGGCAAGGAGGCCGCCTCCCTTTCCCCTCTCCCCCTTTTTGCTTTTCCTCGGCTGCCGACCGCCGCCGACGTCACCGGAGCGCCTCCTTGTCCGCTAGCGCGAGCGTCGGTCCCCTCCCGCGCACTCCACCGCCTCTTCGCCCCGAACCGACATCCGCCCCAAACCACCATTGCGCCCTTTAAAACCCCTCTCTCTCCTGGCCGCCATTGCCGCCTCCCTCCTCGAGCTCGCCCCCTCTCCTCCCCGCTGCCGCCGCCGCCCCTGTCTCCCGCCGCTGCAGCCGAGGGCGCCCGAAGGAGCTCCGGGCGCCGCCTTCTTCCCCTCCTCGGCCCGGAGCCGTGCCGGCCGCACCGTCACCCCTCCGTCCCCGGCGAGCACCGCCCCTCCCGCGGTAATCCTTTCCCCCTTCCGACTCCTCTTTCCTTCCTCGGCCTAGGATTCTAGGTAGTGCCGTAGGACCCCTCTCCGGCAGCTGCCGGGGCCGCCGTCCCCTCCTCCGCTCCCTCTTCGCGCCGCCGTAGCCGCCGCCGTTGCGCGTCGTCGCCAGCCGCCGTCGGCCTCCCTCCGGCGAATCCGAGCCGACGACTCACTCCCTCTCTCTCTTCTCTCCGTCCCGGTGTGTTCCCCTCCCCTCTTCGGCCTCGCACCGCACCGCCCGAGCTCCCTCCGCCGTCGCCGCCGTCGTCCCGGCGTCCCTCCTCTCTCCCACCCGGCCGGCCTCCGTGGCCGCCACGTAGGCGCCACGCGAGCGCCAGCCGAGGCGCCCCCTCCTCCCGCCGGCCTCCGTGGCAGCCGCGTAGGCGCCACACGAGCGCCGACGGTCCTCCTCTCTCTATGCGCTCGGTCCGCGCAGATCGCGCCGCTGACGGGCGGCCCCGACCTAGCTCCTGCGTGGTGGACACGGTCCACCGGACCGGCCGCCCACGTAGGCCGCGGCCTGCCCCGGCCCATTGGCCTCCCTCCCGGACCAGGCCGCCCGCCACCAGACCGCGCCACCAGGCCACGCCGCCATCGGCCTCCGGCCCATCGGCCGCTCGGCCCATCGGCCTTCCTCCCTCGCGCGCCGATCGGCCATGGGCCGATCCCCTTCGGGCCGTCGGCCCATTAATTTGGCCGCGCCCATACTATTCCATTGGGCCGTTCTCAGCCGCCCAAAATAAAGTCCAAAATGCGTCCCTCCTTTCTTTTTCTTTTCCAGGGAATTAATAATTCCTTTTTCTTTAGACAGAAAACCGTTTAATCTTCGGAAATTCATATCTCCTCAACCGTTCGTCCATTTGACTCCGTTCAACTTCCAAAATTCCTCAAAAATCGAGATCTATCCAATGGCACAATTAGTGGTCTGTAACAGGGCTTCTTTTTATTGTTTTGTTGAGTCGTCTCGTTTAGCGTGTAGTCTCGGAGCCCGAAGACTCGCACTACGTGGATTTCGAGGAAGAAACTCAAGATCTCGAGCAAGGCAAGTCACCTTTGATCAATTGAACCCATAATTTAAAATTAAGTATTTTGTTTCCGCAAACTATGCATTCTTTAGGTCACACTTGACACTTGGCCTCGGTTTGCAATACAACCGTCAAGGCCTACCTACTTGCTGCATATACCCTCCTTGAATGTTGAATACCCTAACACCCTTGTCACCCCTCGGGTGAGACCTCGGTATTCGCACCCCGTGTACGAATATCGAGACTCCCCTCCAAATTTTAAAACTGGTCAACTGGGTAAAAACTTGAGTGTAACACCCCGACCCAAGGCATAATAGGATTGATAGGATACTCATGCCAACAAGTTGCAACTTCTTTTCCGGAAGCCCATCTCCAAAGAACTCTAAAGTTAAGCGTGCTTGGCCTGGAGAAATCTAGGGATGGGTGACCGACCGGGAAGTCTTCCCGGGTGCGCACGAGTGAGGACAAAGTGCGCAGAAAAGACTAGTGTTGGTTTGTGAGGGCAGTCTATGTCCTATTTAAGCTGCTAGATGTAAGCGGGCCCGGCCTCGTGGAGGCGGGACGTTACAGTATGGTATCAGAGCCGACTCTCGCGGTTTCACGGGGCGTGTGTCGCAGTTGCGCAGGCATGGTGCGCATGGCTGGTGTGGACTCGGTGTGGTCACACAGCATGGCACATGCGCTGGCACTGGACATGGGTGTGTCGCAGTTGCGCAGGCATGGTGTGCATGGCTGGTGTGGACCCGATATGGTCACACAGCATGGCACATGCGCTGGCACTGGACACACGGACGTGGCCAAGAGAGGGAGTTCCTGGCTTGGGGTTGATCGACGAGGACGTCGATCTCTTAAGGGGGTGAGGATGTAACACCCCGACCCAAGGCATAATAGGATTGATAGGATACTCATGCCAACAAGTTGCAACTTCTTTTCCGGAAGCCCATCTCCAAAGAACTCTAAAGTTAAGCGTGCTTGGCCTGGAGAAATCTAGGGATAGGTGACCGACCGGGAAGTCTTCCCGGGTGCGCACGAGTGAGGACAAAGTGCGCAGAAAAGACTAGTGTTGGTTTGTGAGGGCAGTCTACGTCCTATTTAAGCTGCTAGATGTAAGCGGGCCCGGCCTCGTGGAGGCGGGACGTTACACTTGTCGAGTCCTAGGGTATGTTTGCAGGTACATATTTTGGAACTGCTCGACCAGCTTGTCCATCTCAGCTTCCAGCTCTTCATTGAGCTGGTCGACGGTCACGGAGACGACGTTCTCCTCGGAGATCTCACCCTGCTTTGACATCTTGCAGTGGTCTTCTTGTTGTCGCGAAGCTTGCGTTCTTGTTGTCCCACCGGGCGTGCCAAAAGCGTGTTGGCGCAGAATTTAGACCCGCCCAACAAGAAAACGGGTTCCACGTTTTCACGGCGGCCTGGGAGATCTGCTTAACTCCAGTGCAGGTCCAATGGCTTGCCTAGGTGTGTATAGGGCGTGCCAGTTGATTTGATTTGCAATCAACAAGAATAAACAAGTAAACCATGTGAGAAACGATGGCCGATTGGCCGATAGGCCGATGTTGCATCGTGGGAGCCTAGCCGATAGGGCAAAGCTATATCGGCTTACTTGAGGTAATAATATGATGGAATTGATAAAATAAATCTAATCCCATCGGCTTATGTTAATGCGTTTATAACAAATTACTGGAATAGGCCGATGAGGGTTGCATAAAGATAAATACACTAGCTAATACTCTAGTGCGAACTTATACAAGTCAATCGGCCAATATAAATACACTAATCATAGAGAGATCCTGAGAATACCCTGTAACCAATATACTTATATTCACCAACCCGCCTGCACAAGTGGCAAATACATGCAAGAACATAAAATAATCACATGCATTAGGTAAAACCGGCTGAAACCCCGGTGCTATCTTTAATTACGATCGACAAACAGGCTTTGAATTAAACCTCAAAACACGACTAAGGTCGATAGCAACTCAGAGTGTAGATCGAGGGTTAACACAAAGAAAATCAAGTCGTCGATCGCTTTTGGGGATGGTAGATGCCTTAGTTAATCTAGACGAGCAAGCTAATTCGATCATCGTCGGTAGTAAACTCTAAAACGAGTTAACCGTGGCAAAACAGAATTAGGAAACCACATCAAGATTAGCTAACACATGATAAACGACGATCACATCGCCAGGGCTTAACGTGTCTAAAGCGACACGTTAGCCCCGACGATGTAGATCGTCGGGTACGAGTTCTTACCTCTGCTCTGGGGAAGCAAGAACTCGTCGAGAATTAACCTCTTGCGAGGGTTGACGATGCGTCGAAAGTAGATTAAACTGTGTTTGTTTGATTGTGATTGATCGAGAGAGTTTCTATGTACATACTATCGGGATATTTATACCCGAGATTACAACATTGTCCAGATAGGACACGATCTTATCTACAACTTAACAAACAAATCTTTGCGGCAGACTCTTGCCGTAGATTAGATCTAAACCTACTTGATTTACAAGATACAGTTGCCTAAAACCGAGCCTTATCTCTATTCGGCAACCATCTTGAGGCTTATTTTGAGCCCAAACCAAGCTCATGCGAACTCTATCAACTTCCTGGCTCTATCGGCCAATGACCATATTGAATCCGTATCGGCCGATACGCTCTTCCTGCTAACGCTTCTCCCAGTCCGATACGTTTACCGAGTCCGATACGAGACTTAGTCCGACTCCAATTCAACCCCCTCTCTCCGCGTCGGTTTTCTCTTTCCTCTCTGGGTCGATTACGAAAATCTGCTGTTAACACCATGACGTGATAAGTCTTAATGTTATAAACTAATAAACCTTTCTATTTTTGTTTGTTCAGGTTAAGATTGAGCTTTGTACTGTTCTTTTATCAAATTGTTTTCATGAGATCTGTGGGTCCACATTCGCCCATGTGAACTTTACTGCCAGGGCTCAGGACGATGATCAGGCTAAGAAGAGTCTGTACTTCGCAGAGCTCATGTTGAATCCAGATCTTCTGGCAAAGAGGATCCAACGCTTTGCAGAGTTGAGCTTTGATCCTAATATTGTTGGAAGTGCTGATGATATCGAGCCCATGTGTGTCGTCTCTATCCACGACCTTCAGGGTTCTTGTTTTGGTATGTTTATTATTGTCGACCTATTTACTGTATTCTGATTAATATGCTTGCTTATTTGTAATTGCTGTAAGGTCTCTATTTATGTTTGTACGTGTGATTGTAGGACCTTCTCAGCGATTTATTCGATATGTTGATGTTTCTTTTGTAGGTGGATGCCATGAGATCGACAGGAGAATTGATTAATGTAATGAGGAGGAATCAGGACTACGAGCGTTGTCACGCATGTAGCGATCGTATCAAGCATCCACATGGGACAGAATTTGTTGCAGGGCATGATAGTTCCAAGATTCCGTATTACACTGCAGGCTGATGTTTATATGATTAGAACTATGACTTGGAGAACTGTTAGGATTTAGACTATTTATGTTTTGAGATCTATGTGCGCTAGTGATTGTCTGAATGCACCGAGAAGAACGGCAGTAAACTCACCTTCCGACCCCGCAGCCCTTCCGACGATACACTGTATGTTCAATCTTCTTACACGCATTTGTTTTTCTGTTTGAACAATTTCTATGTTTGTTTGGAGTCAGTTAAATCGTGCATTTGAATCTTAATCTTTATCTATTATAAAAATTAAAGATGATTCGATACTTAAAATTTTTTTTGTCCGTCGGTGCTAATCCCTCGCGTCTTGATCCTGCGCCAGCTAGGTCCGTCGACGGGCTCGGTCCGATACAGGTTCCATACGCGTCCGCACGGAAGGGGCACGTACGAGTCCGATACAAATACGCAAACGATGGGTTTTGATGTCCATGTACACTGCTGCAATCGTCCAGCCAACAGCCAGCGATGCTGTCTGGACACCACGATGCATGCATGCATAAAACACTCAAAAAACTACTACTAATAATGATATACCGATCAATCATAACATGCATCTATATATCTAATAAAAAATACGTAAAGATAGTAAAATTTTTGTCCGTTCTCACCTAAATTTTTTCCTCCGTAACATCCTGAGTTCAACACACAAAAATCATCCAGAGTCTGAATCAAATAACACACAAAAATTTAAACCAGTTCATGTTACACTAGGAGAACTTGCATATACAACACAAAATTTCCTCGAATTAGATCCCGAATACAAGAATTGAAAAACGGCAAACGAAAAAAAACCAAATCGAACAAATATCAAGCCACCGAACCTTGTCGGAGACACGAGCGGCATGAGTTTGCCGCCGTCAAGTTTCAGCCGCCACTGCCACCTTCAAGCTGCCGCCACCGCCTCCTAAGGCTAGATCCGACAAGCCTCAGGCCAGATCTAGCGAGGAGCGGGGCTGCGGTGGCGCCCCGACAAGGACAAAAGGAGCCGACGGTGGGGGAAGAGAGCACCGGTGAGGGGAGAGGGAGCAACGCCACCGGCGAGGGGAGAGGGAGGGGGAGCAACAACGCCGGTGGGGAAGGAGAGGGGAAGCGGCGCCGCCGATGGGGAGAGGGGAGGGGGAGAAATGGCGGGGGAGTGAAAGGGAAAAAGTGAAACTAGGGTTAGGGTTTTAGGGCACCGACGATATTGATCAATTCGAAACTGATCCGAGCCCATCAAAACGAACGGCTCAAGATCGATACCGCATCGGGCCGACCTTCATCCCCGGCCACGCGCACATCATGGGCTGCACGTGCGAATGCCTTAGCAGACTGATGGGTCTAATGGGGACTTTTTTTTTCTTTTTTAGAACTTTCTTTCTTTTCTTTAGGAATATATTTTCTTAAAGGACTCATATCATGCAAAACTAAACACTAATCATCTAATACTTTTATATTTTTATATTTGTTATAATTTTAGTTTATCCGTTGTAAAGCACGGATATTTTTTCTAGTTAATCTTATGGATAAAACCGGCGGTATCATATATACCGTCAAAATGAACGGAAGAAAATCACCTATTCCTATCGATGGCGATCTTGTCTGGTTGCCTTTTACACGTAGAAAAACCTTTTCTTTTTCTACATTTTTGCTCATGAGTATGTATCTTGTGCTGTTTTGTCCATTCAGGAGATGAGGAGAAGCCTACCAGCAGGCACATGTCCATGCGTCGGCTTTGCTGATGTGGAGCAGCAGCAGCGGCGGGGGATCTAGGATTTGATTGATGGAGATGCGGACATAATATTACAACCCGAAGGGATACTAAAATAGTTTAATGTGATATAATTAGGGCTAAAATTCAATAAAAACTAAGTTGTATTCAGGTTGAAAGCCTAACTTAACTACAGCTTAGCATGATTTAATAAATTTCAATTTTTGTAATCAATAATATCGGGTTGTACTCAGTCTAGAACATTTCTATGTTTTACTAATTTTATGAAATTCGGAATTAATGATTATTGAGTTGTTTTCAGTCTGGAATCTCAGTAAATGGGCCTTAACGTGGCAATCGATGTAAGATACAGATTTATAATCATAATAATACTTCATTGGTTTTAAAATATAAGGATTTATGAAGTTGTGCATGGTAATTAAAAAAGTAGGTGAAATTAAATGATTTATGATTGTGACTGATTGATGTGAGAAAAAAAGTAAAGAAATTAAATAAGAGATGCTTGTGGTTGGTTAAGATAAGGAAGTACGTCAAGAAGTTGTAATATTATGGGACATACTTGAACAATAGAAATTGTTATATTTTAAAACGGGAAAATGTTATCTATCTAATCCACGACTAATTTTTCCGGTTAACATTAGGAGTTTCGAGTATTCAATTAGTATAGATATAAATAGATAGCGTTGACTCTATTTTGTCAACACGATGATTTACGATGATCACTTGTCGGTTTGGCTTTGTATAGAAGGTTTGGGCCTCTTTTTAAATTAGGTTAAACTTTATTATATTTTGTTTTTAGTGTCAAATTTGAATGTCAACATATAAATGTTGTAACCGCTACAGACAATACGACAACGACGAATGAAGAGTAGTGTTGTTTGAGTTGTTTGGATGTGGGACTGGGTGTCTGGGCTTTGGGACGTTGGCCATGTATACTACTTAAGGTGAACTAACATAAGACATGGGATATGAAAAATGTGAATGAAAAATATCTTTGTCCACATGCTCTTCTTCTTTCTCACGTCATCTCCTCTTTTTACTCTGCTTTTCTCTTTCTCTCTCAACTCCGGCCAAATCTCTTTGTGATTCCAGTGAACGGCGGCGCTGGCGGTGGTAGACTACTACAGTGGAGTGGTATCAGAAAGGTTGGCGCCGGTGAGTTGGCGGCGGTAGACTACTACAGTGGAAATTTTCAAGTCTCGCAGTGTATTTTCTAGTTTATAGAGTTTTCATCCTTGAGTACCCTGATAATTTTATTCTTAGGTACTCGTAGATGGCATTATATATCATGAATCCTATGTTCCCTTTTGCTCCCGGTTGCCCAACAAATTAATGAAATAATGATGTGATCATGTGATGGATGCCTCTGCTTCTATATACCTCCTTTCAAACAACTTACTAACTCCGTTCAACTAAATGGTGGCAAATGTTTTATTGTTTTTGTTGCAGGCGGGAGTATGTTTCGTTTCTGTTGGCAACTTTTTCGGTCAAAAACCGCTAACACTACTGACACCTAAACGTCTTGCGGTGTATGGAGTCGCCAACCACCTTGATCTAGCAAAAAGCCAAATCAAGATGGGTTTTATAGAAAACGACTAAACCGGCTAGCGAAGCCGATTTAGAGATCAAAATCAGCCTCTAGGCCGATTTAGATTGATACGAGGATAGCTACCCGTCTCGTGGGCAAATGGAAGGTTTACGGGACAAACCTATAAAGGGAAATCGCACTCTCGCAGCGACGGCGGACGGTTTACGGCGCAAACCGACAAAGATGGACGAAACTAGAGTAAATTAGAAAACATGGCTGAAAGTAAAAGTAAAAGAACGATTCGATTGTATAGATTGAAATTGTGCGAGGGCTAAAATCGAACCGGCCTTGACCCTTATAAAAGGGTTGGTCTTGCCTCCTACAGGTCCTCCTCCACGTCCAACACGGAATAGTAACCAATGGAAACTCTAAAATTACCTTCCCGAGTAAGGAAACCCGAGACCTGACGAAATTCGTCTCGGTCTTGGACTCTGCCGGTCTGACCGGCCACATGCCGCCGGTCAGACCGGCCCCACTGTCCGGTCTGACCGGCCTATACACGGCGGTCTGATCGGCCTCTGCGAAGAAAACCGAATCCTTTCCAAATTCGGCCATATTTTTCTATTTCGATTCTAGATGTCAAATTTGGGTGTAAACAGCTTCATATGAGAACTAGAAATTAGGAATGAGGATTGAAATTGCTGGTACATTAAACATAGCAAAGAGCAATCTTCCGTTACATCTATAGGATTACAGGCTTGTTTTCTTCAGTGGTTGATCTAGGATCACTAGTGAATTCATGGTTTGTACGTCCAAACTACCAGGTTGTCTTGGTTTTTTCTCCGGGCCATGTCTTGTCATTATCATAATATGCATGATTATAAATGGAAAATTTGTGACTAGTGATATATATGTCAGCATTTTAAATTGTTGATGTCCCGAGAATCTTGGTATGAGAATATGAGAGCAACTCTTACAGATTAGCTAAAAGTAAATGCTAAATTCCTTGATTTAGCCATCATGTAAAATAGAAAAGCCTCTTAAAAAGAAACGTGCTACAGCAGTCTACTAAACATGCTCCTTTGCTACATTTAAATGGGCAAGCTGCTCTCGCTCGTGAAAATTGGCCAGCGACAAACGCAGAATAGCCTGCGGGGAAAAATGGAAGACCGGATGAAAAGACTATTGGACAGCTATTTTTGGGCCAAAATGGCTATAATAGCTTTATGGATGCATTTAGCCAGCTTGTAGGAGTTGCTCTGAGATAAGCAATAATCTAGTGCCAAGCAGTTAGCTCAAATTTTATCATACAGGTAGAGGTAGGGATCTAAGCTGTAGCTTCAGTACTATACTACAGTTATACATTTTGGGTGCAAATAAATGAGTTAGAGACAAAGCAGGTAACCCAATTTGGGTGCAAAAAATATGAGTAGAGGTGACAGAAGAGCTAATCACATGGAAGTATGAGCATCTTTAGGTATGTCTACTGGGCTGTACACATGCTAATGATCGAATCCTCGAACTACGCCATAGACCAGAGGTCGTCTTCTTCGTCTTAAAAAAAAAAGGCCATTTCAACCACACAAGTTCAGTTTGCAGCCACTATATAATGACCGTGTTGACAAGCTCTTCTTCGTCCATCTACCTATCGATCTACAACACTAGCTCATACGAGCTAAGAGCTCATATAGCTTTAGCTCTCCTGCATTATCGATCGATCGGCCATGGACAGATCACTGTCTCCTCCAATAATGGTTCTCGTCCTCATCCAGTTCATCCTGTTTGCTCATCTTTTGGAAGCACGAACACTAGGTAGGCAACAACAACATAGAATCGTTTCTTTCAGTCGCATTGATCATGTGAAAAAGAATGGTTTTGATTGCTAATTTGGCCTGTATGTACTAAACAGTCGCTGAGTCGCATGGATCATGTGAAAAAGAATAATGGCGCGGCGGGTTTGATAGCTAGTAATTTGTCATTCATTGACGAAGTTTCTTGTGCTGTTTTGTCCATTCAGGAGTCACCTACCAGCCACACGTACATGCGTCATCGTCGTCGTCAGCGTTGCGGTTGTGGAGCAGCGCGGATGACGACGGTGCGCTGGCGAGGTCGTCGCCGCGCGCCCCGCCGCCGCCGAGGTCACCATATTCGCCACATACGTCGCCGCGCCGGCATGGCGGAGATGGCGCGCCGCCGAGGTGGCTGGTGGCTGCTGCTGCTGCTCCTCCGTTTGCAGGACATGTCGTTGGCCAACCTGGACTCTCCCCGAACCGCCCGGCAGTCTACACGGCTTAATTTGTTATAAAGGTCGTAGTAACCTTTGATCAGTTGAGTGTAGTATTGCTCGTTGACATGTGGGCCCAAGAGCAAATGGGACCCACATGTTAATTATCTGCACTATGTTCAACCTTGATGTTTACAAGCCACTCTGCCATTCTTGGATCACATGTCATTGCTTGCATGTTATTTAAATAATTATTAAAAAAATTTTAAAAAAATTGACAACATAGATTAATAAAAAATATATCATTTCATAACATACAAAGCCAAATTCGACTACTACAAATACAACAAAAAACAAATTAAATTGAAAATAGTTATTATACCATCATAGTTATATTTGTTATAACTTACAGTAGTTGAATTTTAATTTGCATGTTTGTGAAGTGATATATTTCATATTAACCTATTTCGTTAATTTTTTAAAATTTTTTTGATAATTATTTAGATGACATGCACAAAACGAGAAATACGGATGAAAAGACTTCCTCATATGTTGTGTACTCATGTTAACTATCGATTTTTTTTGTTGTTGTTGTGTACTCGTGTTAACTATCAAAACCGTTGCTATAAACTCAATTTTAACTATCGATCCATCGTCCATCAGCACTTTAAAACACACGTGTGTGACGGCACGACAAATATATATTTACACTCCTTAAATTCCTACAGTATTTTCCTAAAAAAAAAACCACCAATTCACCAGCGTGAAGCCGTGAACGCGTTGGTTTGACATCCCTGCGGCCATGTAGTACGCGGTAGTGGCTGTCACGGTTGGCAGCTGAAACGTTTCAACTTTGACCGCATGCGGCGAAAAAATTTCACCTGGACTCCTCGTCGTCTTGGTGTGTTTGTGGCCTACGGGCCCTGCAGGCAGCGCAGCGATCGATGGGCGGCTAGTCTGGTGGCTCCAGGCGCCAAGGGCGTCGCCGTCGATGGTGGTGCGGTTAGAGTACGATGCACGTCGTACGTGTACCACAGGAATATATATGACGGAAATATAACGTAGAAAAATAAATCAAAATTACTACTTTACAGATCTCTCATGTTTTAAGAATTTTTTTTGAAACTCATAAACTTTTATTATTAAAGACAGAGTTTATGAGAATAAATCTCAGTACATCGCCAAACAGATATTCTGTAGGCATTGAACCATTCTTAATAACAGATAGGCTGACTGAGGATATAAAACAGACTTTCCAAGAAAACCGAGCAGCAAGAGAAGAGTAGATCGACAGGGAACTGTGGCATTGCCGCGACGACTACATCCTTGAGCCTTTTTTGATGTGCACACCGCTTGACAAACCAATAAACCCCTTCGGCTGCCTCCACGAGAACGGCACAAATTGGAGGTTTGCTGTTGAGTCATAGATTTTGGGGTAAGCATCATCGGACTCAGCAAATGATTTTCATGGAGCTCGCCGTTGAATCCGAGGAGCTCTAACTGCAATCCTGCCAACCAGGGTTGAACAGACGATCTAAGCTCAACCCAAACGACAAGCCCTGCATGGTTACTGCTGCCAAGAAACTAGAAGAAAGACAATTGAACAACCCAATCAATCAAGATCACAGGAGGAATTGGATGGTGGCGAAGAAACTTTTGTCTTGTTGGATCAACAAAAGAGGTTGTGGAAGAAGGGGTCTTTCCATTAACCGCGAGACGGAGCACAGGGAAACGAGGTCCACCGACAAGAAGCCGAGGAAGGAGACCCAGGCGCCGCCGCCACTAGGACCGCCAGTAGGCAGCCGCAGCAGCAGACCCAGTTGCCAACTCGACGAGCTGCCGCCACCACCATCGTCGTCGCCTCCGCCTCGGCTGGAGTCAACACCGCTGCTCCCGCCAAGGCCAGCGACAGATCAACAGGACGCCACCATCGCCACTGCCACCTCCTAGACCAAAGACAACGCCACCACATTTGCCATGGCCAGCGATGAGATGGCAGATCAGCAGGTCACCGCCACCGCCAGGACCCTAGACGCGCCAGATCCAAGGCTCTGGAACTTTGAAGCCTCATCGGCGAAACCCTTCACTACCTCCTTGATCTTGTAAAATCAAAGTGTGTTTGATTCTTTTGTTGTGATGAACAATTGACATCTGAGGTTATTGGTTTTGATATTTGGAGATTCTTGGCGACGTGGTTTGTGAGATGATTGAATTTTCAGACGGTGAACAGGGACTGCTGTTTTTGTTGGGTTCGGTTAGACCGGGCAGGTAAGGCCGGTCAGACCGGAGGTATGTGTGCGGTCAGACCGGCCAGCCCGCGGTCTGACCGGCCGACTCTGTGTCGGTTTCGGTTTCGGGTTGTTTCTTTGGATATCCGTGGTTAATTCGTGTGTATGGCTTCTAGATGGATACTATGCGTATGTAATACTGTTATGTGCTAACAATGAGTCAAGTTTGGGATAGCTTGTGCTCGGATATGGTTTCTTTGTTTGATTCATGTGTAGGTAATCTTTACGCCTTGGGAGAGTATTGCTGGTGATGGATCGGGAGTCAACTTGGAGATAAGGTGATGTCCGAACGGTCAGATATCATGCAGGATACTTAGGCTAAAGATTAATGCACGTGGTTGGTGAAGTTTTCATATGGCATACGATGGAGATATTGTGTGCGTATGGGATGCGGAGTCGAATTTGGAAGGAGTCCAAATTTGGTAAAATTGGAATATGTAAAGTTGGTTTCTTGTACGGGAAAGTTTCCTAGGTGGATTAGGACTTCTTGTATGAGTTTGGTTCGTGGCTTTAGGCTACCTACCTCATGTATAAATAGAGAGGGAGGGTGTGGCCTCCCGGTATCGCTTTGGAGAGCATTGAGTTGAAAGTTTAGTTAGGGTTTTGAGTTTAGTCGAGATTTTCGTGAGGAGTGCTGTTGTTGCACTTTGTAAACACAGAGGGAAGTAATAAAGTTGTCATCTACTTTGAGAGATCTTCAATTTGTGTTTGCTCGGGTTTCGGCGGTCTAACCGATGAGACACCAGCGGTCAGACCGGAGGCATTGAAGTAGTCAGACTGACAGTAAGACCGGCAACATAGGGCGGTCAGATCGGCAGGACAGGGCGGTCATACCGGCTGATCTATTTCGGTCAGACTGATCTACATCGATTTGAGGGTAACTTTTAATTCCGCTAAAAGTTTTGGTTTTTTGGTACTACAACCATTCACCCCTCCTCTGGTTGGCTTAGTTCTCGTTCTTTGATCCTACACATCTTGCCCTTGACCGAATCACCAGATGGAGAAGATCCTTCCATGAAGCCCAAATCAAGGAGAACGACACCAACGAGAGGAAAGGGGAAAAAGGGAAAAACCCGACCTAAAGAGACTAACTCGAGACGGATCT
Source organism: Oryza officinalis (assembly GCA_008326285.1). Lineage (NCBI taxonomy): Eukaryota > Viridiplantae > Streptophyta > Magnoliopsida > Poales > Poaceae > Oryza > Oryza officinalis. The sequence continues at coordinate 41,412,159 of BDMV01000005.1, forward strand.
ACGCTAGGAGAAGGGGGACGATCCCTTTCCCTCCTGCTGCCGGTGACGAGGCCGCCAGAATCGAGGAGGAAGAGGGGTCGAGGGAGGGGATTTTTACTATAGCAAGGGGTTCAGGTCTTGCTTCTTGAAAGTGCATCTAGGCCCCTAATTGTTTTGATGATTAATGACAATGCGATTAGAGAGGACTAACAATTTTATTTAAGTGAATTTGAAGGATTGTTAGTCCATGACGATTTGTAGCGCAATGCATAACTCAACGAATGCGAGAAAATCATGAGTTGCGGCAATGATCAAAGGTTGTATTGTATATTTTCATTTCTTTGGGTCATTAGGAAAACTGCTCTATTAAGAAGGATGATGCATTGACATATGAGGAGTGATGAATGTGCTCAAAATCAATTCTAAAAAAAATGTTTCTCCTCAGTTTCTGTGTTCTGAAAATTTTTAGAGTTGTCCGAAAATGATTTTCGGAATTTCCGAAAATAGATAGAACCAATTTTGGCTTCTGGAAATTTTCGGAGCTATCCGAAAGTGATTTTTGGAATTTTCGAAAAATGTCTACGAACCAAAAATTGCTTCTGGAAATTTTTGGACTTGTCCGAAAGGAATTTTCGGAATTTCCGAAAATATCCAGAAGGTTGTTTTGGTTCTGGAAATTTTCAGACTTGTTCGAAAAGTTTTCAGAATCTCTGAAAAATCTTCAGTTAGCTTCACTGTTTCGCTGTTCTGAAAATTTTCGGATATATCGGAAATTAATTTTTGGAATTTCCGAAAAATGCAATTATTGTGCATAACGGGCAGATCTGGAGCTGTGGCTATAAATAGCCCACTCTCTCCACTTGTGAGGGCTGCTGGACACATTGGATATTTTCGTGCCCTTGGCTTGTTCATCTCGTGATTCACTTTTGAGCCTTGTTTTCTTGTTTCCCTTCTCACCCGTGCTCGATTCGGATTTGGTGTGTGTGTGTGAGAGTTGTGGATTCAAATTTGTGTGAGTGCTTGTTGTTGGCTTTGTGAAGATTTGTGAGCACTTGCATCATCTCCGGGAGTTCTTTGTGTCATTTGTTACTCTTGGAGGTTGAGGACTCCTAGACGGCTAGGTGTCACTCCCGAGCCACCGATCTACATGTGGTTGGCCGAGAGAAGTTTGTGAAGGTCGAATCTCACCTCTGAAAGGGAAGAGATATCACTAGTGGAAGGAGGAGTGCTTTGTGCAACCTTTTAAGGAAAGGGTTAGCGAAGACCCGGCTCTTTGTGAGCCCCTCAACGGAGAGTAGAATCCCCTCAAGGATTTGAACTCCGGGAACAACTCATCTTACTACAACTTTGGTGATATCTCTTGTAATGCCCGTTCCGTTGTGGCGTTAGCGGGAAAACCTACTTCTTAAAAACCCTTTTTGCGAAATTTTGCTCTTCGGTTGCGTCTTGTTGTGTGCCCCAGATCTCGTGCTTTCCCTCTCTGCTCAGTCCCGGAGAAATCGCGAAATCGAAATTCGAATCCAAACCCTAATCCCTCTAAAATTCAAATCACTACCAAAGTCTACTTGACCTCCCTCTTCCTTCCCGGGCTGCCCCTGTTCGGCACGTTCCTTCCCGTGCCCCTCTCTTCCCTCGGCCTCCTCCCCTCCCAACTGGGCCGTGCTGCCCCGGCCCAGTTCGCGCGGCCCGAGCGCGGCGCGCGTACGCCGCATGCGCTGTGCGAGAGAGAACGTCGTCTCTCTTTCCCTCTCGTCGTTTCTCCTGGCGCCCTCCGATTTCTGCCTCTGCCCGTTGGCTCCCACGCTCCCGCGCGTCGTGGCCGACCGGGAGGACACCGACGCCATATCCTCTGGTCGCCGCCTGCCTCGGCGCCCACCCTGTCTCCGCGCCACGTCGCACCGCCCCGCCATCACCGCCGACGCTATCGCCTCGCGGTCCCGCCGCTCTACGCGCATGCAACCAAGGGGAAGAGCCACGTCTCCCTCTTCTCGCTTCCTCTCTCCGCGCTCCCCTTCTCGTTTTGGCAAGGAGACCGCCTCTCTTTTGCCCTGCTTCCTTTTTCTTTTCCCGACGTCACCGCTGCCGACGTTTGGCCGCTAGCGCCAGAGAGCGCCAGCTCTCTCCGCGCGCTTCCACCGCCTCTCCCGAACCGACTTCGCGCTCCACCGCCTTGCCGCCCCTTTTAAATCCCGTGCCCTTCCCTCTCGGTCGCCATTGTACCACCATCGAGCACCTCCCTCAAAACCGCCGTCCGCCGTTTCCTCCGCCGCCGTGCCGTTGCCGTCGACCGCCGCACGAGGACCCGAGGCCGAGACGTTTCCGTCCCACGCCGTCGGGCCCTCTTCTCCGGCCAACTCCTTCCCGCGGTAATCCTCCCGTTCTCTCCGTTTCCTCCCATCCCTATGCGCTAGCTAGCTCGCCGCCGTCCTCTCGTGCTCGTAGACGCAGTAGAGCCGCCGATTAGCGCCGTCGCGGCCGTCCTTGCTCGCCGCTTCGCCGCCACTCGGTGCCGAGCTCCCCGCGCCGTCGCTCGCTCTCTCCGGTGCCGCGCCGCCTCTTCCGTCACTCGGGACGAGCTCGTGAACCCATGTAGACGCTCCCTCTCCGGCGAATCGATCCCTAACCGCTCCGGCGAATTTCCGCTCTTCCGCCGCCGGCGACGAGCGCCGCCGAAATCCACTGCCACCAATCCCTCTCCGTCGAATCCGAGCCGTTGGCTCGTCTTCTCTCGTTCCCCTCTCCGCTTCGGTGCCCTCCCTCTTGCCGGACTCGCGTCGCGCCGTCCCGAAGCTCCGCAGCCGTCACGCGCCGTCGGATACCGGCGCCTCCTTTTTCTTTCTCCCGCCGTCCTCCGTGGCAGCCACATCGGCGCCACACAAGCGCTAGCCGCCGCTTCTCCCTCCATCCCGTGTGCGCGGTCCACGGAGAGCCCTGAGGCTGCGCGTGGGTCCGCCGCGCACGCGTCCACCCGACGCACACGCCTGCACCAAGTCCACCCAACCCTAGCGCCAACTCCCTAGCGTCGACAGGCGGGTCCCACTCTAGCGCCCTGCGCGGTGGACCTCGGTCCACCGATCCGTCTCGCCGCATGGGCTGCGCCATGGTCCAGCCCAATCGACCCCCTCGCCTCGCACGCGCCTCGTCGCGTGGGCCGTCTTCTCCACGCGCCGGCCCGCTTCGCTCGGCCGCGCTCGTGCCAACTCCCTGGGCCGCGTCCCGCGACCGGCCCAATACTCCCGCATGAGCCTCGTTCGCTCGTGGGCCGCGCCTCGTCAGTCGGCCCGTTGGCCTCTCCCCGTGCCATTCGGCCTTGGGCCGCCTTCCCTGTGCGCCGGCCCGCGTTGCCCGGCCGCGCCCGTTCTTTGTATTGGGCCATACCCATCCATCCAAAACAAAGTCCAATTCACGTCCCTCCTTCTTTTCTTTTTCCAAGGGATTTAATAATTCCTTTTTCCTTTAGACAGAAAATCAATTAACCTTAGGAAATTCATATCTTCTCAACCGTTCGTCCGATTGATTCTGTTTAACTTCCAACATTCCCCAAAAATCGAGATCTACCTATTGGCACACTTAGAGGTCTTTAATAGGGCCTCCTTCTGATCGTTGTGTTGAGTCACCTCGTTTCGCGTGTAGCCTCGGAGCCAGAAGACTTGCAGTGCGCGGATTTCGAGGAGGAAGCTCAAGATCTCGAGCAAGGCAAGTCACCTTTTGATCAATTGGACCCATAATTTGATTTAAGTATTTTCATTCTGCCAAATTATGCATCCTTTAGGTTACACATGACACTTTGGCCGCAGTTTGTAATGCAGCCGGCAGGCCCTACCCACTTGCTGCATTTGACTTCCGTGATTATTGAATGACCTAACATCCCTTGTCGCCTTTCGGCTAGGTCTCGGTATTCGTACCCCGCGTACGAATATCGAGGCTCCCTTCAAATTTAAAATGATCAACTGGGTAAAACTAGGGTTTACAAAAATCCTTGGAAAACCCGACACTTGGGTCGGTGCCTTGAAAATAAAATGAGTTTCCAAAACTCGTAGTGCGGGAGACGTACTAGAGGTACGGTTTTCCCGTTCTCGCTTTTAAGGACCGTTTCCTTGGGAATTACATCCGAGCATATAACATGTGCAACCATATGGGTGAATGGGACACCCCTGGCTTAGTAACTAGCTAAGCTAGGGAAATCTTGATGCCAAGGGACAAGTGGATTCGCCGGGGTGGTGTCGGGGAGGACCACTGGGCTTCCTGGCACAGTATGGTCTGGGACCTAACCTGTTGTTGGTTCGAGGGACCCCTCCCGTTGGCATAAGGTGACCCTGAGTCGGCTTTCGAAATGCCTTGTCGTGAAAACCCCAAAGTCGATAGACGTGGCTGTTCTGCACGGGTTGGGTGACCCGGGTTAGTAACGTCGTGTGGGTAAAGTGTACCCCCACTGCAGAGGTTAACAACCTATTTGAACAGCCGTGCCCACGGTCATGGGCGGATGTGAGGTGATTCCTTAGCGTAGCTTTGTTGACTACTTTGTGAACTGCTGTGGGTGTAAGGAAATCCTTTTAGTGCTTTGCTTGTGGCTGTCGGTAACAGCCGGTTTTGGAAAATGATTGACAGGGAGCCTTTTGTGCCGACAAAATCAATCCATACATTTCACTACTCCGGCCCGATGAGAGGCACTTTCTCGTCCGTGTCGTTGAGAAGCACTCACTCACTTAGTCGTTTCTGAAAGTCTTAAACTAAAATCAAACGCGAAAATATTCCCCTTGGCTTGCTGAGTACTCCCGTACTCACCCTTGCTCTACATAAATAACCCCCCAGTTCTCGAAGACGAAGAGGTGTACCCTGCTGAAGAGGAGTTCTTCCAGGAGCAAGCGAACTACGAGCTGTAGTAGGTGTCACGCCCCAAACTAGCCCCGAACGGAGGCCAGAATAAGGCGATCTAAATTAACCTGTATGCCTGTACCAGTCCCAGGAAATAGCGCTGGTAATCAGCCTGAAGCTGGGGAGGCGGGGGTAAGTCCTGTGCATGGTTTGCACGGTCTGCTGTAGGATCTGCCCTAGCTGGAGTGTTAACCGGTTCTTTTCCTGACTCATGTTCCAATTCTGGTTCTTCCCTGTGGGTTTCGTAGCCCAAACGAGCGGGAGCACGAGCCACACGACGGGGACGGCCAACCATCTAATCTCCCAAAAAGGGGCGGTGTAAGAAGACAGAACATAACTTAAAAGGGAAGGAGTAAAGTAAACGAGCATAGAAAGCACACACTAGTCATAAAGCTATTCTCAACTCGGAAAGCACCTAATACAACGGGTGTGGACAAGTCACAGAGCTGCACCGAGCTTGACTGTACGCACACCACCTCAGAGATCCAGACTACCAGACAACACCCACAACAACACACTCACACACTACCTTGCCACGACTCCGAAAGAGTTGGCGGCGGTACAAAAGGTCTAGCACACGAACTCCACCTGCAGCAGACGAACTCTACTGCTCTCCTGCCTGCCTGGCTCCGGTGGTCGGCTCGTCCGAAGAGGACACGTCGATCGGTGCACACGAAGCGACCGACGGAACCTGTTGAGGGCCGGCAGCAGGACGGCCTGCTGGCGGGGTAGGAGCTGGGTGGTCGAAACGGAACACGGTGGAGGAGCCCACAACGCGCTTTCGCGCTGTACAGATCAGACGGAGCCCACGGCGGCTGACGACTGGGGTGTGGCCTGGGGTTTAGGAGGGGCTGGCACGGTGGGGGTAGGGAGAGTAAATTGGCGAGTACGGCACATGCGGGCTGGGGGAGCGTGGGCCGTTGGGAGTGCGAGCAAAGCCACGAGAACTGTAGAAGGACAGGTGGCTGGAATGGCAAAGGCGGCCGGAGTCCCAGGAGGTAGTGTCCACGGAGGTGACACCCTCCTCAGTAAGGCGGGCCTGCAGTGCGGCGTAGCGGCGAGCCAAGGAATGGTAAGCCTCAAGGAGAAGGTCGTGCTGAGTGGCCTGGGCGCCAGAAAGCTCCACCATGCGAGTTAGCGTAGGGTGCGACACGCGGTAAGGGCAAGGGTAGCAGCTGTCTGCACGGCCAGGAGGGAGCTGCGGGATCAGCCGGAAAGTTGAACCTGCAAGGCGACGACAGTAGTCGTAGGCCAAGCGGTGCAGAGCGGTCCAGGAGAGGTCCTGGTACACGAGCTGGAGTGTGGGGCGGGCCAAGTTGAAGTGGTGAGGGCGAAGGCCAGCACCGTGTGTACCTCCGTGGGGGTAAAGGTACACGGACAGCTCACAGCGGGGAGGGAAGCGGTCCATGGAGTACCCAACGTACTCGGGAGAGGAGAAGCCAAGGAAGCCAGTGAGGTCTCTCAGCTGGTCGACGTGGTGACCCTCACCAACGCCATGGGAACTGTGGGTGGCGTTGACTGCCATCTACAATTTTGAAAGAGAGAGAGAAATCAGTAACCAGTTTTGTAAACAGAAAAAGAAAAGAAAGAAAAGAACCGAGCTTTTCGCAAATAGCTTTTTAGAACTTAGCATCCTTACGGTCATCCTAACGTCGGGTTTCGTCCTAAAGCCAAAGCTGTGCTCTGATACAATCTTCTGTCACACCCCAAACTAGCCTCGAACGGAGGCCAGAATAAGGCGATCCAAATTAACCTGTATGCCTGTACCAGTCCCAGGAAATAGCACTAGTACAACAAGAAGATAGAATATCACAACACACAACAGTCTCTTTATTAAGAGTAGAATTACAACCAAGGTTGGAACTGCGGACAGAACCCGAGTTCACAACAGCAGTATAAAAAGGCGGAAGCGGAAAGGCGCAGTCTAGCCCTAAGACACAAGCAAAGCCTTGGGGAAAGGCCGAAACCCTACTACTGCTCGTAGACTGCTTGCTCCTGGAAGAACTCTTCTTCAGCCGGGTCCAACTCTTCGTCTTCGAGAACTGGGGGGGTTATTTATATAGAGCAAGGGTGAGTACGGGAGTACTTAGCAAGTCAAGGGAATTAAGTGTTTGATGCAAGCTTCAAGGAAGAGCCAGTTATTTTTCACATTCGATTTTAGTTTAAGATCTTCAGAAACATCTAAGTGAGTGCTTCTCAACGACACGGACGAGAAAGTGCGTCCCATCCTGCTGGAGCAGTGAAATTGTATAGATTGATTCTTGTCGGCACGAGAGGCTCCCTGCCAATCGTTCACCGACACAGGCTGCACCAACAACCACAAGCCAAGCACATTGGCACGAGAGGCTCCCTGCCAATCGTTCACCGACACCGGCTGCTCCAACAGCCACAAACCAAGCACATCGGCACGAGAGGCTCCCTGCCAATCGTTCAACGACACCGGCTGCTCCAACAGCCACAAATCAAGCACGTCGGCACGAGAGGCTCCCTGCCAATCGTTTACCGACACCGGTTGCTCCAACAGCCACAACTTAAGCACAGAAAGGATTTCTCACACCAACAGCAGTTCACCAGTAGTCAACAAAACTACGCTAAGGAATCACCTCACATCCGCCCATGACCGTGGGCACGGCTGTTCGAACAGTTGTTAACCTCTGCAGTGGGGGGGTACACTTTACTCACACGACGTTACTAACCCCGAGTCACCTAGCTCGTGACTCACAGCCACGTCTAGCGACCTTGAGGCTTTCATGATAAGGCATTTCGAAAGCCGACTCAGGGTCATCTTATGCCAACGGGAGGGGTCCCACGGACCAACACCAGGTTAGGTCCCAGACCATACTGTGCCAGGAAGCCCAGGGGTCCTCCCCGACACCACCCCGAAGAATCCACTTGTCCCTTGGCATCAAGATTTCCCTGGCCTAGCTAGTTACTCAGCCAGGGGTGTCCCATATCACCCATGTGGTCGTACTTGACATATGCTCGGATGTAATTCCCAAGGAATCGGTCCTTAGGGCAAGAACGGGAAGACCGTACCTCCAGTACGTCTTGTCACGCCCAGAAATTTTCCCAAATTTCCAGACCATTTTGTGTATTAAGTCCCTGTCCAGGCATCAACCAGGGTACACAAAACGACAAATCAATAAACAGATCCAAACGTAAATAAAACGATAAATACTTACAGCAGAGGCACTTAGTCCTCACACCGAAAAGAAAGCAGCAGCGGAAAAAGGCGATCCTAGCGGGGCTTCAGCTCCACTCAACAGGCAAACTCAACTGGGGTCTGAGCCTTGGTCCTCTAACTTCATCTTCAACTCAGAAGTACTAAACTTCTGAAAAAGGGGGAAAAATAGCAAGATTGAGTACAACCACCGTACTCAACAAGCCACACCAATGATGCAGACATGCACAGGGGAGACAAAGGGAGGCTTGTGGCTCTTTGCAGAAAAGCGGTCGAAAACCTTTACATTTTAAAACAGTAAAACAGTTGTTTAGTTAAGACAATATTAAATCTCCACTGAACAACGCTACAACCACGTTGAACAGGCCCAACCATTCCACCTGAACTACACCAGTTCATTAAGTCAAATTAATTAAACATGTGGGACTAATCACGGTGAATCTGGTTGATCGCCCATAACCGCGGGCACGGCTATTCGAATAGTTTTACTCTGATCAGAGGTGCGCAACTGTACCCACAAGACACGATTCCACACATGTTACCATGCCCCGAAGTATCACCACGATACTGCAAAGGGGGAAATCGTGACAAGACCTTTCGCATAACCCCCTCTAACCAATCGTACCACCTCGGGTTTCGCCCCCACCCCTCAAAAGGCAGTGGGCAGCCCCCCTCGTACCTTGGTGAATCCGGCAGCCGCATAGACCATCGCAGGGCCCATCCAAACTCCATCACGCTCACCCTAACCAGTGTACGTCAGCTAGAGGAAAGTTACACTACAAGTCCAGCAGTTGCCCATTCTTGCTTGTGGTAAGCACTGTTATTCTTTCAGGGTTTCCCATGAACCGGTGCTTAATTGCCATGGGTGCGACCAGCAAAACCATGCACCCACAGCCCACCATTAGGTCATATTCTAGTTGGATAATTACGACCAATAAAACAATGGTCGGGTGTCTTGAGCGAACTGCTCGTTAGAAGCTAATTGTAACAGTGTAATTATCCCATTAAGTGAGCTAGTGGTAATTAAGCATGGCTAAGCATATATAATTCTAGCAAAGTCAACATAAGTGACTCACACTAGTCAGATTATCACCCAAGGTTAGCAAAGGACGGTTAACAAGTAAACATGGCTCAAGCGGACGGATAGGTAAACCCTATTCCCATGTAATTAGCAAAACATGGACTTTATTTGCAAACGTAAAACATTTCATAAAATAGGTACAACATGCTCAAGGGGAAATGTGTGACTTGCCTTGCTTCTTCAAACAATCTTCCGAGCTCTTTTCCTCGCGAGCGCGAACTTCCGAAACGGCGAAATCTACATGCTGGCACGCAAAACGAGGAAAAACTCTAATAAAAACCAAGTAAACAGTACATAAAAAGTAAACAAACATGTAGAGCTCAATTTTAGATGAATTTTGCAAGTTGAATGGCTCAATTTGGAGTTCGTATGAATTAGATATGAATTTTAGAAGTTTTGAGCCATTTAAATGAATTTCTGAAAATTAAATCGATTTATTGCGCAATTATTAATTAGTTTTGCAAAGGAAAGGGCTACGCTGACATCATCAAAGGGAATCGGCGCCGGAACGGCGGGTCCCATGTGTCAACGGGTCAAGGGCGGACAGTCCACGGTGGACCAAGTCCACGCACGCACGGGTGCGGACGCACCACGTGGCACAGACGTGGCGACCACGGCGGACGAAAGGGAGAAGGTAGCGCCGACGTGGACGCCAACGTGGCGAAGCCGCGGGCGGCCACGTGGTCTGGGTGTGGACCGGAGTAAACAAAGGGGGCCCACGTGTCGGCGACACAAGTGTCGGCGAACCGGGGAGGGAAAGGAGGTAAACTAGACCTGAGGAGGTGAACTGGGCTTCCTCGAAAAAAGTTAAAAGGGCCGAGGAACAAAAGTAGACTTTTGTGTGGAGAAGGGATAATAGGCCGACGGCCCAATAGAGGAGAAAGAGCTGGGAGGGACGTGAAGTGGACTTTTCGCGAGAAGGTGGGCCAATCGGGCCGAGCAGGGTGATGGGCCGGCCCGAGAAAAGGGGAGGGGGACGCAAAATAGACTTTTGCGGGGAGATGGGCCAATCGGCCCGACGGCCGCTGGGCCGGAGGGAGCGGTGGGCCGGCCCGGAAAAAGAAGGAGCCGGCCCCTAGGCCAGGGCGGGCGGCTAGGGTTCGACCGAAACCCTAGGCCGACCCGGTGAGAGCACGGCGGCGGCGGGCGGCGGCGTGCGACGGCGGCGCACGGGCGGCTAGGACGGCGGCGCGAGGCGGCGACGCGACGGCGGCGGAGGCGCTGTGGCGGCGACGGTGCACCGGGGGAGGAAAAAAAAAAGAAACGGGAGAGAGAGAGGAGCTCTCCGGGCGGCAACGGCGACGGAGTCCGGCCGGGGGTGCGGTCGGGAAACCGCGGCGTGGCCGCGGCCGGATGCGGCGGCCGACGCACGCGGGTGGCGGCGCAAGGCGGTGCGCGGGCGACGGCACTGCACACGGCGGCGCCGAGGGAACAGAGAGAGAGAGGAGGCGGCGGAGCTCACCGGCGGCGACGAAAACGACAAAGGCGACGGCGCTAGGGTTAGGGTTTAGGGGCGGCGGCGGCGGGGAAAACGAGGAGGAGGCCTCGGGGCGAGGAAATAAATAGGGGGGCCCGATTAGGGTTGGCGGCGTGGCGGAAAATCCGCCGGGAACCGCGGCGGCCGGCCGAGTCGGAGACGACTCGATCGCGGCCCCACACGTCAGCGGGCGCGCGGCGCGGGGAGGCGGCGGCGGCTCTCGGCCGGCCTTGGGCCACGGCCTCGGGCCGGCCCGAGAGGAGGAGGGACGTGGAGGCGGCGCGGGCGCGGCCTTGGGCCACCTTGGGCCGAAGAAGAGGGGAGGGGGTCGCGGGGGCCGCGGGAGAGAGAGAGGACGGTTTTGGGCCGGAAACGGCCCAAACGAAAAAGAAGGTTTTTAAATTGTTTTTCTATTAATTTAATTGATTAACTGATCTTTGTGACTTTAAAATTATTTCTTTAGCTCCAAAAATTCACGAAAAATTTTGGAGAGTACTTTAGGGCACAGGGAATATTACAAAAATATTTCCAGCCATGATTTTTAAAGGAAATTTTTGATTTCCTTGCTAATTTCACTTGTTTAAATTGCTTTTGATTTTTATTTAATTTCTGGAAAATGTATTATTAGGTAATTTTTAATCTCGATCGAAAATCGGGGTGTGACACGTCTCCCGCACCGCGAGTCTTAGAAACTCAATTTATTTTCAAGGCACCGACCCAAGTGTCGGGTTTTCCAAGCATTTTGTAAACTCACGTTTTACCGAGTTGACCATTTTAAATTTGAGGGGAGTCCTCGATATTCGTACGTGGGGTGCGAATACTGAGACCTCACCGGAGGGGTGACAAGGGGGTTTTAGGGTATTCAATAATCAAAGAGGGTAAATGCAGCAATTGGGTAGGGCTTGCCGGTTGTATTGCAAACCGAGGCCAAGTGTCAAGTGTAACCTAAAGAATGCATAGTTTGCGGAATCAAAATACTTAATTTCAAATTATAGGTTCAATTGATCAAAGGTGATTTGCCTTGCTCGAGATCTTGAGCTTCTTCCTCGAAATCCGCGCACTGCGAGTCTTCTGGTTTCGAAGCTACACGCAAAACGAGACGACTCAACACAATGATAAAAAGAAGCCTTATTAATGACCACTAAGCATGCCATTTGATAGATCTTGATTTTTTAGGAATTTTGGAAGTTAAACGAAGTCAATCGGACAAACGGTTGAGAAGATATGAATTTCCGAAGATTAAATGATTTTCTGTCTAAAGGAAAAGGAATTATTAATTCCCTTGAAAAAGAAAAAGAAAGGAGGGACGTAAATTGGACTTTGTTTCGGACGGATTCGGCCCAAGGCCGGATCGGGCGCGGCCGAGCTACACGGGCAGGCGCGCGGGAGGGTTGGCCCAAGGCCGAGCGAGGAAGGCCGATGGGCCGGAGGCCGAAGGGCGCAGCCCAACGGGCGAGCACGGACGCGACCTGTCACACCCCGCCCCTGCGCCACTGTACAAATGGCACCGAGGAGGGCGTGCCGTAGGAGAACGGCGAACCGCTTTCCCACGGAACCGCAAAACAGGTACCAGTCCCAGGATAACGATGCTGGTACCAGCGGTAACATGATGAATCAATGCAAGATTTAAATAAATACAATATACCTTTACGTTGCAGCTTCGGGGAATCCCTGAGTTACAACCACCAATCAGAGTCAGCAGCAGCGAAACTTAGCGAAGCTAGGACACCAAATCCACCGGCAGTAGTTTGGGTTTAGGGACGAAACTCCAACCTTCAATTTCTCCCTGAACTCAAGCCAAGAGAAGAAAAACAACAACAATGGGGGATTGAGTACTTTCGTACTCAGCAAGCCACTAGGAAATGTGTACATGCAAGCATCAAAGACAGGCTGAGTTTGTTTAGCAAATCATTTTTAAAACACTTTTCCTTTTAAATGTCTAAGTGTAGGTTTTCAAAGTAACTTTCCCTTCGGAGAGAGAGACATCTCACCTCAATCCGTCCACGAGTTGCTTTGCAACGACTCGAGCGGGAAAGTCAAATTTTAGCATTCATAGCACTTCCTTCTTTATTAGCTTCTTTTCACTTTCAAAACATAACCCAACATTCTCTTCAACAATCATCCGTTAACCAAGTCTCAAGGTTAACAACTCCGGGTCCGGTCCTCTCGACCTGCCAACCCAAACTCGGCCATCTCGGCCCCTGAACCGGCCCTCTCGGCCCTATGGTGCCAGACGACACCCCAGGTCACACAGGCCTGTTCCCAACCACGAAGGCTGGCCGTCCGTCACAAAGAAGGACTCTGGTAACGGTTCCCATTCCACGAACCAATTTATTAAATGAGTTTTAAAAACAAATCTACGCTATGGGCATCACCTCACATTCGCCCTTGACCGTGGGCACGGCTGTTCGAACAGTTCAATTAAACCTCTGCAGAGACTGTACGCTTTTCCCACAAGACACGAAGCTTACACCGATACTGGCCGGTATCGGAAGTTCGTGACAAAGCCTTTCTCTAACCAAACCATAAATGTCCCGTGTCCCACAGATGGGTGGAATCTCTCCACCAAGCATCAGGCCAACTTTCAAGCCCTCATCTACTCAGGCCCCACCGTATGGACCCCCGACACATCCCCACTACAAGAGATTACCGTAAATTCCACCATACCGGTGCTCCTCACCTGCTAACCTGCTAGACATCTATGTTTCAGCTAGTTACTCATCTAGGGGCATCCCATTCTACCCATGTGGTCGTACTGTGAGATGCTCGGATGTAAAACCCAAAGGAATCGGTCCTTATGCGCGACTACGAAACCAAACCACACAGGAGAGGATTCGCACCGCAAGTTTTCTCCCATAAAACCTTTTTATTTTTCAAAGTCACCGACTCCCCGAGTCGGGTTTTATAAACCTTTCACAACCCAAGTTTTTTCACATCGATAACCATATATAAACCTGACATAAACAAAAGGTGCAAAAGGATACCTACACCCAGAGAGCGTAAGTATTGAGGTACTGCTGTGGTGGAGCGACAAGGGTTAAGTTTAACAAGTTCCTACGGAAAATAATGCAACTACATAGGTTGGTCCGTCGGTCGTGTGCTCGTAGACCGATGGCCGATCAAAATAATTGTGTACGCTAAACATGCAAGTTTGCAATCAACACATTTTATAGACTAGGAGCAATATGATCGAAGAGTGGCTTGCCTTATTGTTGGTCTTCAAATCTTCGAGAAAATCCGCGTCAGCTGCACCTCCGAAACGTCCACTACGCGATCGAAAAGAGAAAAACATCCAAAACCCTATAAAGTAGATAATAACTATTATAAACTATTTGTGCCATTGGGTAGACCTCATTTTTAGAAAGATTGAGGAAGTTGAACGGAGTCAATTGGACTTACGGTTGGGAAGATACGAATTTTGGAAGATTAATGGATTTTCTGAAATGTGGAACTGAATTAAATTGGAAAGGAATATTCCCAAGAATATTCCTTGGCTGTGATGTTAAGAGGGAGGAATCGTGGACTTTATTATGGGAAGGCTTGAGCTTAAGCCCAGAGATGAAGGAGGTCGGGTAGGGACGTAAAGTGGACTTGGTGGATAGATTATCAGGCCGCTTGGCCCAATGAAGTGGAGGGTGTGATGTAGACTTCGTAGGGATTTCCATGGGCTTAGCCCGACATCGTGAGGGAGGCAATATAGACTTTCTCAAAGTCTTCGGTCAAAGCCCGCGGGAGAGAGTCAAGACAGTGGGGCCCACCGGCGGGTCCCACCTACCTTCTTTTTCTTTTTCTCTTTTTCTTTTCTTCTCTCCTTCTTATCCTGTTCTTTCTCTCTCTTTCTCATTTCTTTCTTTCTCTCTCTCCTTGCTTTTTTTTTCTCTATGTTCTTCCGGGAGAGAGGAGCCGAGTGGGAGGAGGCGGCCGGCCGGTGGAGCGGCGGCGTCGGCGCGGGCGACGCGGCGCAGGCGGTGGCGCGGCGCGCGGCGCGGCTGGCGCTGGCGCCTGCGGCTAGGGCGCGGCGGCGTGCGGCTGCGGCGCGGGCTAGCGGCCGGGCGGCGCGGGCGCGTGCGGCGCGCGGCCAGGAGGCGGCTGTCGGCTCGGCAGCATGCCACCAGGCGGCGGCCGGGCAGGAGGAGGCCGGGGTGACGGCGCGCGACACGGCCGGGGCAGCGCGGCGCGGCTGGTGCACGGCAGCGCGTGTGCCGGCCACGGCGCTCGGCCGGGAGGCGGCCGGGCATGGCGGCTCCCTGGCGTTGGCTCGGCCTGCGCGACGCCCGTCAAGGCGGCTCGGGGAGGGTGCAGGCCGGGCGGCGGCTGCGGCCAGGGTTGGCCTCGGCCTGGAGGCGTGCGCGGCAGGGAAGAGGAAGGGGGTGGTCGCGACGGATTCGGGACTTCGGTGACTCGGCTCCAGAGCGGTAAAAATGGAGTGGTGAATCGGCTGAGAAACTTCACGGTAAGTTTTCTCCGGTATTTATACTGTCAAGATGATTCTGGAGGAAGAACTTGGCGACGAGAACGGCCATTGATGCACCTGTGTTTGCTTCTCTGTCTACAGACTCCAGCTGTTGTCGTTGCCTGGCTTGCTCGGCGAGCGGCGCGCAGCGGTGCCTACCTTCACTGTGCTGTTGTCGCTGCTCGGCTTGCTCGGCCAGCGGCGCGGAGTGGTGCCTAACTTCACTGTGCTGGCAGGACGGTGCCTAACCGTCGTTCGTTGCAGGGGAGTTTAGGGAAAAACAGAGACGAAGAAAGAAACATGGATGCACGATTACTGGATGAGCCTGAGTGATTTTCCTGGCTTAATGAAGTGCAAAGGACCTCCGGGTGAAAAAGAACGGATAAACACTGGGCGGTAGAAATCCAAAATATTTTGGAATACTTGAATGGGAAGGAAATGACTGTTGATACGTGCGCAGAAATATTGATTTTAATATGCACACGTATAGGAAATATTGGTCCGGTGGTCGATGTCTAAAAATAAATATTTTTAGACTCTCTGGATGGAAAGGAGATTATTTGACGACACGGTTAAATCTCGAAATTGAAATTTCGACCGTACGAATTTTTTTTTGAAAGGTTAAGGAGTGAAAATTCGAACTGCAAAATTAGAATAATGGAAAATTAATTTTGGGAGATGATATCACGATCAAGATTCTGGGTTCACAAGGGAAAGAATCAATTGAGATCTTTGGCACAAAAATTCTAAATACACTCAAAGAACCAAATTTTTGAAAATAGGATTTTTAATAAAATATAATTTTTGACGGGCGAAAA
The DNA here is from genome assembly GCA_008326285.1 of Oryza officinalis. Taxonomy (NCBI): domain Eukaryota; kingdom Viridiplantae; phylum Streptophyta; class Magnoliopsida; order Poales; family Poaceae; genus Oryza; species Oryza officinalis. The sequence continues at coordinate 41,428,023 of BDMV01000005.1, forward strand.
TCAGGGTGTTACACGACCGAGCGAGCGGGCCAGCGCGCGGAGGAAGGCTGACTGGGCCGAGGCCGAGTGGCGCGGCCTGGTCCGGCCTCCCGAGGGACTCGGGGCCGACTGGGCCGAACCGAGGAGGGGGGTCCGCAAAGGAAAGGAGGCCGAGTGGGCCGAGAAGGGAGTAGCCCACGTGGGTGGCCGGGATCGGTAGACCATGGCCCACCGCGCGGCGCTAGGGTGGAGCCCGCCCGTCAGCGGCACGGTCCACGTGGACTCGGCGCGCGGAGGAAACGAGGCCGTCGGCGCTAGCGTGGCGCCTACGTGGCTGCCACGGAGACCGGCGGGAGGAGGGCGACGGGGGGAGCGGCCGAGATCGACGGCGGCGACGCCGGAGTGGGCCTCGGGGCGGCGCGGCGCGAGCCCGGCGAAGAGGAGCACACCGGTGCGGAGAGGGGAGAGAGGGAAAGAGAGCCATCGGCTCGGATTTGCCGGAGGAAGGCCGACGACAGCTGGCGACGGCGCGAGACGGTGGCGGCAACGGCGGCGCGGGGGAGGAGCGGAGGGGAGGGGCGGCGGCCATGGCGGCACCCGGAGGGGGTTCTAAGGGGCTAGCTAGCGCCCTAATTCGAGGGAGGAAGAGGGAGGCGGAGGGAAGAGGAAGATTACTGCGGCGGGGAGGAGCTCGCCGGGAATGAGGCCGACAGCGCGGGGATAGCGGTGCGGCTCCGGGCCGTGGGAGAGGAAGACGGCGGGGTCCTCCTCGGTGTCCTCAGCTGCGGCGGCGGGCGACGAGGGCGGCGGCGGCAGTGACGGGGAGAGGAGAGGAGCTTGGCGGGGAGGCGGCAATGGCGGCCGGGCGGAGGGATTTAAAGGGGAGGGCGAGGTCGGTTCGGGGGACAGAGGTCAGTGCGATGAAGGCGGTTCGCGGAGAGGGGAAGAAGCGGTGGAGCCACGCGGGAGGGGACCGGCGCGCTAGCGGCCGAGCGGCGGCTGTCGGTGATGTCGACCGGTCGGGGAAAAAGGAGGGCGGCCTCCTCGCCGCTTCGGGCAGGGGTGCGCGCGGGGAGAGAAAGGGGAGCGCGCGCGCTCTCCCTTGGCGGCACGCGCGCAGGGCGGCGGGGTCGGGAGGAGGCGGTCGCCGGCGGGACGGAACGGAGAGAGGAAGAGAGAGAGAAGGAACGGCGAGAGAGAGAGGAGAGAGCGGGGCGCTCTCTCGCTCGGCTCGGGTGCGCGCGGCGCACGTGCGACGCACGTGCCCGACGCGCTCGGGCCGAGCGGACCGGGCCGGCGAGCGTGGCCCAACGGGGAGAAGGGAGGGGGAGTAGGCCGAGCGGGCGGCCCGGGAGGGAAAGGGGAAAGCAGGCCGAAGGAGGGGACTGGGCCGGGCGGCGGCCCGAGGAGGAGGGGGAGGAAGGCAAGCCGAGGGGAAGACGGCCCGAGGAGGGGAGGAAGTAAAGTAGACTTTTCTGATAATTTGAATTGGAAGGATTAGGGCTTGGATTTGAATTCCGATTTCGCGATTTTCTCCGGGATTGAGACGAGAGGGGAAACACGAGATCCAGGCACTCAACAAGACTCGACCGAAGAGCAAAATTTTCACAAATAGAGTTTTTAGCAATTAGGTTTTCTCGCTAACGCCACGACAAAACGGGCGTTACAGTAGGGTTTCGGCTTAATCCCCAAGTCATGCTTGTGGCTTCGGGCTAGTCTCCGCTTCCGCCTTTTTGTAATGTTATTGCGAACTCAGAGTCTGTCCGCAGTTCCAACCTTGGTTGTAACTCTACTCTTAGTAAAGAGACCTCTGTCGCTGTGATATTCATTCTTCCTGTTGTACCAGCACTGTTTCCTGAGACTGGTACAGGTTTACAGGTTAATTTGGATCGCCTTACTCTAGCCGTTGTTCAGGGCTAGTTTGGGGCATGACATCTCTTTTCTCACTCCTCTAGCTTTGCTTGATTGTGCCGCTATAGGCCTAGTTGCTGTTTGTGCTAGCATATTCTTGTTGTAGGCAGCTAGATCTAGAGTTTACTTTGAAGTGCGTTTACTCTGCTATTTTCGGAAATTCCGAAAATCATTATCGGAAATTTTAAAATTTCCTGCTTTCGTATTTACTTGAGTTTTTGAATTAGCCTATTCATCCCCCTCTAGGCCTAATGGACTCTTTCACTTCTGAAGCTGAGTGGGTTCGCTTTAGTGCGGTTCATGTTTTAAGATTGGTGAGCATACAGGTGGTACCCATCTAGGATGGTGCCTCACTCGATGCGGTTTGGGACGGAATGGAGGATGTTTGGTTACCAGTCATACTTTGACAATTTACCACATCTAAGATTGGGTAGGTTTGATCATATTGACAGTTGTCTGATTGTAGTCACAATTGTTTCAAGATTCTTTTTACAAATTGGGTCTCACACGTCGTCATTGACTTAGAAAAAATGTGATAAGATTTTGTTATGCTTGCTAAGGTGTGGCAAAAAATTGGATCGTCTCAACTTAGTAACTCAACTTAGGTAACTGTGACAATATTTGTTGGCAAATGATGATAAAGTATAATTAAAAACCAAACACCCATAAGGATGAATTGGATAAATGCTTGTCGAGGTTTATTCTCCAAAATTGTTTTTTCTATGGGATGAAAGAAATACGTACGTAGTGCAGTGCAGGAACCAGTAACCGACAATATACTGCTATTCTTGTTCCTTTCGAGTTAAACATTAAAAATCAATCCGAGCATTTTTCTTTCTTTTGATGGATTAGGAAGAAAACCGTTGACTTGTCATCACACGCACCACGCGCGACGGCCACACAAGCGCCATACGAAGAAATCCTGCCTATATAATAGAGCTCATGTGGCCGCATCGCCTCGCCTCGGCTAATTCTAGCTTGTTCCTTCCTTCCCGCCATGGAGGTCTCGTCGTCCCCTTGCAAGCTGCTGCTGCTTCACGTCGTCCTGCTCGCGCTCGCGCCGCTGCTCCAAGCACGGCCACTCGGCCGGCATGGAGCGCCGCTAATGTTGCCAAGCGACGGCGTGGTCGTCGGAGGTGTCGGCAGGTCGGGGGGTTACATCCCACCGTCACCTCGGTCGCCTCACGGGCCGATCACGCTCGCCGGCGGGGCCAGCTTGCTGAGGAGGCCGAGCCCCCGTGGTGTGCCGATCCCGCTCGCCGCCGCTGCCGCCGGCGGCTTGCTGGCGAGGCCGGGCCGTCGCACTCCGCCATCACCTTGGCACCCCGGTGTGCCGACGCACACACAGCTCGCCGACGACGGCGGCGTGTCAGGGAGGCAGTGGCCTGCTCCCCCCCCGCCTGATCCGAACACGCCGGTGGAGCCGCTCTCCGACAACGGCGTGTCGCAGTGGGACGGCCGGCGGCAAGCTCCGCCGACGCCAGCGGGAAACCCGCCGCATAAACCCAAGGTCGTCGCCGTCCCGCCGCCAATCCCCTGCGCCGCTTTTCTCCGGGTGATCCGCGACGCCGTGCAATACATGGTCGGCGGACTCGGAGCCTGAACGATCGAGAGTTCGACACCGAGAAGAAGAGATACGAGAGAATTGTACGTATATTTGTACACATGCAGAAGCAAGGCAAGTATGTATACGGTATACCGACTGTATAATCGTATATGTTTGACTTAAAATAAAACTAAACGATTTACAGTATAGAACGAGGGAAGGTGTGCCTCACATCAGGATCATACCCTGACAGGTGCAAGATGTGGACTTGATCAGGCCCCTAAAATAAGAGACATCCAAATCTATTAGTAGTACAAATTATCTAAGCTACTCCAATTAACGAGAAAAAGAAAAAAGAAAAACTGCACAAGTATGAAAGGCCCAGGCAGCCAAACACAATTGGCTGCGTTCTTTGTCTCGATTTGGAGAAGTTTTCATACACACTAAACAAAAAAAACTCATTAGCACATAACTAATTAAATATTAACTATTATAAATTTAAAAAATAAATTTATTTGTTTATTTAAATAATTTTTATATAGATTTTTTTGAAAAAACATATCATTTAACAGTCTGAAAACCATACTAACGAAAAATGAGAAAATTAAAGTTTGAAATTGAAGAAAAAAAAGAAACTTTGCCGTGTTCCGGTGGTGTTTAAAAACTCACGAAGATGAAGAATAAGTTGACACACGTAAAATGAGAAAGCCATTAACACATAATTAATTAAATTTTAATTATTATAAACTTAACAAATAGATATATTTGATATTTTAAAGCAACTTTTATATAGAAAGTTTTCGTACGAAATGTACCGTTTAATAATTTGAAAAACGTGCTAACAGAAACCGAGAAAAAAATTAAAATCTTGTTAGAGTTTAGAACGGGACCTCCATGTTGCCGTCTCGGTTTCTCTTGGTGAACAAAAGTTTTGATTCACGCGGTGGTTGTTGTCGCGGCTGTTTCTTGTCTGTTGAATGGTCAAACTTTGAGTGCAACCTTAGCTCGTAGCGGAAAACATTAATCGCGATGCCCAGATAGTTGCATGTTGGTAGCTACTCCGAAAGAAGCTCCTCTGACTTAAATCAAAGAGACATGAGTCACTGATACGTGGGACTCATCTTTATAAGCTTACATGTGAAAGACACATGTCCCTTTGACTTAAGTTAAAAGAGCGTTGTCGAGCTACTCCCGTGCCTGTTGAGTTCATCGGCCTTGGTACTTGTACACTCTGTCGTGTATATTTGGACCCTAATTAATTAGCAGTGAGTATTATTTACACTTGTAATTAGGGATGTAAGTGGGTAATTCACTATCTTTATAAAAAAACCCGTTTGCTAGTTAATTTCTCGTATAACAGTACAAAGTTTGGAAAAACATAAAATAGAATTAAGATAAGTACCTATGCAAAATAATCTCGCTTGTCCGTCCCACTTTATCCCTACTTGCAATGGAGTAGTACTTTCCAGTGTTTCCGTTCAATCAATTATAACAAGGCCATTCAAGATAACAAGGCCACACAATTATTTCCAGCAGGAAAAAACTCTCACCGATACAAAACAGGATCCATGGAAGAAAAAGAAGAAAAACTGTATTTATATAAAATACAACCAAAGATAAACAAATCATAAACAACAATCATGCGCTGTAGGGTACTTAATTCGAACAGACCACATAAATTAACCAAACCCTGTAACAACGAAAGGCTAACAACCATAAGAATTCAGAAGGGAGTGGTTCACAAATCTGCCGGTATGGTATAGCTCTAGCACTACTAATTATTATAATAACTAATTATCCGTGCTAGGTATTAGCATATTACCGGTTATATATAAATTATAAGCATATACTAGTAATAATCAACTGATTCAACTCAAGATCACTACTACAGAAACAGCCTTTCCGTGCGGGCCGAAAGGCACCTTTCCGTGCGGAAGGCCTGCCCGACGCGCGAGAAGGTATGGGAAAAGACCATTTTCGCGTGCGGGCGACCCAACCGCACGGGAAGATCGCTTATCCCGTACGGGCGGCTTAAGCGGCCCGCACGGGATAAGCGATCTTCCCGTGCGGTCGCGTTAAGTGGACCGCACGAGATAATAAACCAACATATAAAATAATATTTTATATGCACATAAAATAATGGGTGGATCGCTTATCCCGTGAGGTCCACTTAACGCAACCGCACAGGATAAGCGATCTGCCCATTATTTTATGTGCATATAAAATATTATTTTATATGTTGGTTTATTATTTTATGTGAATATATTACCTTATCTCTCCCTCTCTCATCTCTCTCCGTCTCTCTCAGTAATAGTATACATACACATCACACATATTAAGAATTGAACGTAATTAATTATTTTTTCATGGAATTAAGATATTAAATTGTACGCATGCATCACATATATATATACGTATCATCGCGTCTCGCAATTTACAGAAGTTTAAAAAACCACATAAAATATATCCTTAATTAGAAATATTTGTACTAGCTACTATACATATGTTCTTTTTCCCACTCTCTAAGTCGTTTGAAGGTATCCTCCGTCGCAAGCTGGCTCTTCGGATCGTAGAAATCGCCCAAATGGTTGCAGACATCGCGGCAGATGAAGCGGCAAATATCTGCACACAAGTTTAGTATGGTTCGATCGTCGAACCGGTTCGCTACAACTAGAACGGACGGGATCTGTTTCAGAAGGAATACACATTGTTATAGTTAGGAAAGTTATACAAGATCTTATAATGTATGAAAAGATATTTTCTCTCGACTTACTTCTTCAAACTTTGTAGTGTATCTCCCGTTGAGTCTAAGCATCTCGCATACGTAGTATCCGCATAAATTAGTCTATGGTGGTTGTTTAAAACACTATGTTGAAAAAAATTGTATACATCAATATTTTGAGTGAAACAAGTATATGTAAGAAATGTCGAAACAAGAGACATGTAATTACCGGCCATCTTGTCTTCACAAGAAGTTTCTTCTTTTGTGGATTATTGATTGGTCCACCGTGCTCTATGTAATATTTGTGTGCTCTATAAAGACAAAATAATTGTTTGAGTCAATTATGTATCTTCGAGAGTACAACAGCCAATATTTAGTAAATGGTGCATAACAGGACTTACAAATTTAATATAACGAGAAACTCTGTAAATGTTTCCTCGCCATAGTGCGCTGGATCCAGCACTACGGCCAGGTGGTCCCATGGATATACCAGAAAAAGTATGTAGTGATCGCTGCAAAGAAAATATGTTAGTTGTATGTGATATCATACTAAAACATAAGTACTACAGAAGAATCATATGTACCGCAGTGCGTAAGGGACGAAGAGGACAGTTTTGTCTTTGTGCGTGACCATCGCTCTGCCCAAGTACAGTGATACGCTGACCATCTTTTTCTTGTGCATTTTTTCGACGACCTCTTTTTTCTCGGACGTCGTTTTACCTTTGAGCTCAGCGGAATCTGCACGAATATTCACCGTGTGTTCCGTCCAGCAAACCCTTGTTGGGTTGATGTATCCTACTGGATGGTTGGCCTTTTCAGCGGCGTGAAATTGCATCCTAAGTAATAAAGCGGGTAATTTATCAGAAGTTAGTTAGCAAGTGAATTAATATATGACAGTAATTACGAATGACTTACAGGCAAAATGCAGCAACGAGATTTATATCCATTTTGTCCAGCTTGAATAATGCGTGAAGGTCGTTGAAATCGATTACCAGCATCCCATTTGGCCCACTGGTGAAAGCGTTATCCGGGACCTTCACAGTAATCATGCCCAGGCCCTTTTTAGATGCCTTCAGATACCAGTCATGCATCAGCCTCATTTCCCAAGGCAGGCCTTCCATGAGCTTCGGGGGCAGGAACGGCTTCCCGTGCACGTACTTTGTTGGCACTTCGTCGGAAGTCCAGTTTTGCAGGTCCTCCATTTGATTTTTCACCGATTTTTGTGAATCCGACAACTGTGAAGTTTCATCCTGCTTCTTGTCAGTCGACGCTCTCCCCCTGAAAGCCTGGAATACTAACCTTTCCTCGTATACAGCCATTTTTTTCTTATCATAAGTTGACCTAATTATTGTCAGGATAAGCCGACGAGGTTCAAGCTTGGTCGGACTTGGAAGACTTGCGCTTCTCATAAGAGGCCTTTCAGGTAGCGCCAATGCAGACTGTGGTGTCGGAGGAAGTTGTTCTGCGTGGACTTCAGGGGCTGATAGATGTGGTGAACCTGGACCTAAAGGATTAGGGGAGGAGGGAGGTGGGGAGGCAGGCCGATTAGTTGGCGAATCTTGCCCTGGTGGAGAAGGTGGTGCAGGCGCAGCAGCAATCTCTGGAGCCGGCGGGCGTGGGGTTGAAGGCGATGGACCGACCAGTAGGATATCTCGTCGATGCCATAGTATAAACTGATTCACCGCATCCCCAAGCAATTGTATCCCTTCCGGTGTTGGAATATCTATCTCTAAACTGGTATGCTCTGCATGCACCTTGGCCACTTGCACCCTTGCATATTCTTCAGGGATTAGCGTGTTCTGAATTTGGCACCCTGGTATCGCAAGTCCTGTACCCACCTCCTTTCTCTTCTCGGCCCTTCTTATCGGCACGAGCAGGTTGCACGGCGTCGGGGCAGTTATGTTGTCTACTGGATAAGGTGCGGTGTCCACTGACCCGACACTGCTTGGCACCTGTACTGTGGGTTCTTCGGATTGCTGGAACAAGTGCGGGAAGACTTGACGATTTTGAGCAACAAGAGAGTAGAAATGTTGTTCAACTTGTTTTGCTATCCTCTCTTCCAATTTCTGTTTGTATCTGTCCCGTTTCTTGTAACCCTTAGCTTCCTCTGGAAACCCTTCCTTCCAGCTCGTCCTTAACGATAGGCCTCTTACTCGTCCGGAATGTTCAGGGTTGCCTAATGCAGCTGTTAGTTGATCATGTTCCCTCTTGGCAATGAATTCCCCTATTTTCTCTTTTTCCGCAATGTCCTTAAGACTACTGGTCACACGCTCGATATCCGGATCCTCGAACTGGATCTCTCCCGCATCGGTGACTTGCCCTGTGCTCCGTGCCCAAACCCAGTTTTTGCTTCTTTCCTTTAGGGCATCTACAAGCAGGGGCTTGCCTTGGGCGGCAAACTTCTCTTCAGTTGCTCGCCACTTCTCTACGTGGCCATCGTAGCCGCTCGAGCCCAACCGGTGCGGGTATTTGTTCCTTTTAGCTAGATCGGACATCTTTTTCCTCCGCGCTAAGGCTTCCGGGCTAGTCATCTTTGCCACAAAGGTGTCCCATTCGGCGGGCGTAATACCACCGTAGTCGGCGAATGGAGTCTTGTTCTGTTGCACGTAGTGAGTGTTCAAGTCCGATTTCCACTGCCTCCACCGATGCGCCATCGTTTTTAGGGCAAATTCTTTTCCCATAGCCTCTGAACCAGGCGGATAGACAAGCCACTTCTGTAACTCGTTCCACATGAAGTTCTTCATGTTGTCATCCACCTGCTCCCAGGAATCTACATTCAAAGGGCCGTGCGTTCTGGCCACCACACCGCAGGTGGTGCTGAATTTAGTCATTGCTACCTTGGGCTCTACTGGTTTCCCATCCTGGTTCAAAGAGGTGATGTAGTATGTCTCCTTGGGGGTTTGTGTCTTACTTCTCTTAGCACGTCTTCTCTTTTGACCGGACGTTTCTCCGGTGTCGGTTTCTACCGGACCGGACGTTGCCGTGTCCGTCTCGGCTTCGGCTATTACGGCAGACTTGGCAGCCTTTCTTTTTGTGTGGCGTCTTGTTTTCATCTGCTCGTACATCAGAAAAAGTTAAACGCGACCGAGAGTGAGACGGCTTAGTTTATAACACTACAACTCGACTTACTGCTTCCTCCATAGGGATGTAGTCAGGGTCTTCTTCAACCGGTGGTGCTGGCGTAACTTCGACATGGCACATCGGATCACTTGGTGTCTGCCATGTGCCTTCGCTCGAAACCTCTTGCGTTGGTTCGACGTTGGGTGCATCGGAGGGAGCTTTCTCGGTCGACATTTGATCTACGGTTGGTCGTAACACAATTAATTTTATTATCAACTTATTTTAACTAAAATACCAGGCGGAAGAAATATTATACATAATATTAACATTTTTAGAGTATTAAAATTTGGAGCAAAATTTAAACATCACATATATTATACATATATTTACAAACAATGCTAATATTATGTATAATACAAATATTATGTATATTAAAAAATGCTAAAATCATACATATATTAAAAAATGCTAAATATATATTAAAGTATATTATACATATATACATAAATAAACATCTAATTTACAAACATCACATATATTATACATATATTTACAAACAATGCTAATATTATGTATAATACAAATATTATGTATATTAAAAAATGCTAAAATCATACATATATTAAAAAATGCTAAATATATATTAAAGTATATTATACATATATACATAAATAAACATCTAATTTACAAACATCACATATATTATACATATATTTACAAACAATGCTAATATTATGTATAATACAAATATTATGTATATTAAAAAATGCTAAAATCATACATATATTAAAAAATGCTAAATATATATTAAAGTATATTATACATATATACATAAATAAACATCTAATTTACAAACATCACATATATTATACATATATTTACAAACAATGCTAATATTATGTATAATACAAATATTATGTCCATTAAAAAATGCTAAAATCATACATATATTAAAAAATGCTAAATATATATTAAAGTATATTATACATATATACATAAATAAACATCTAATTTACAAACATCACAAATATTATACATATATACATAAATAAACATCTAATTATGTATAATATATGAAATGGCTTAATTAATACATATATTATTTTATATGTATATGTATATTCAATATATATATGTATATGTATACATATGTATATTCAATATGTATACATATGTATATTCAATATATATATGTATTAATTTTTCATCACTTCACATATCACAAATTTTTCATATATCACAAATTTTTCACAGAACGCATTCACATATCACAAATTTTTCACATAACACATTCACACATTCACACATTCACATTTCATCACTGAATTCACATCACATAAACTAACCACAGACGGCGGCGGTCGGTTGATCAGTGGCGGCGTTGATCGAGGCCGGTGTCGGCGAGAGAGAGAGAGAGCGGCGGCTAGTGGGTCGAGGCTCGGCGGTCGGGGAGCGGCGGCGGTCGGCGCTCGGCGGTCGGGGAGCGGCGGCGGTCGGCGCTCGGCGGTCGGTGAGGACGGCGGCGACCGGGTCGAGGGCGGCGCGCGGGGCGGTGGGAGGAGGCGTCGGGGTCGAGGGCGGAGCGCGGGGCTGTGGGAGGCGGCGTCGGTGAGGCCGGCGGCGTCGGGGACCGGCGGCGGTCGGCGCTCGGCGGTCGGGGTCGGTCGAGGAGGGCGGCGCGCGGGGATGGGCGGCGCGGCGGGGGCCGGCGGCGATGGGGGGGCACAGATCTGGGTGGGGGGGCTTGAGGCCGGCGGGCGGGAGGACGCCGAGAGAGACAGAGATGGGCGGCGGCGCACGGCGGCTTATAGAAATTTTCGGCAGCCTGGCGGCAGAGAGATCTGGACTCGTCGGGGACTTAGAAAATTTTAGGGATCCCGCGCTACTATATATAGGTTCCATATATCCCGTGCGGGCGGCTTAAGAGCCCGCACGCAAAGATACCTTTCCGTGCGGGCCGATTAAACCGCCCGCACGGAAATAAGTCTTTCCGTGCGGGCCGCTTAAACCGCCCGCACGGAAATATGTCTTTCCGTGCGGGCCTCTTAAACCGCCCGCACGGGATAATTGACGCCCTTATTTTAAAACTGTAAAACTAAAAAAGATATGAATGCTAAAATATTTATTAACATATTAATTATTCCATTTATTAATTGTCCCATGTAAAATTTAACAAATATGAATGCACATGCTAACATATCAATGTAAAAAAATTCAATCAATATAAATTCGTCACATATTAATATATTAACATATAAAACCACACGTTCACTGGTAACCGCCCGCACGGGATAATCGCCACCCTTATATTTATAAAAAATATCAATGCACATATTAATTTTAGTAATATGTACATGTACATACTATTTTATTAACTAACATATTAATTGTTCCATTTATTAATTACTCCATGTAAAATTATAAAACTAAAAAAATATCAATGCACATATTAATTTTATTAATTAATGTAAATACTATTCCATTTATTAATTATTCCACGTGAAATTATAAACCTAAAAAAATATCAGTTCAAATATTAATATATCAATGTAAAAAAAACAAATCAATGTAAATTGATCACATATTAATATATCAATTGATCACATATTAATTAATTAACATATTGATCATCCACAGAAATACCATAAGTTCGATATACTTATATACATTCAGTCGTAATACCATAATTAAGTTTGATACATTCGCTAGCAAAAACATATTGTACACGAAAAACAAACTAACGTTTCATAATTTTTGGATTAACATCCTTCCGCACGGATGCAAACTTTGATTCGTCGAGGACACTCTCAATGTGTTTCATCCGCGTAGGAAGATCTGTGAATAACTCAATGGCATCGTATTGATTATAATCGCGTGCGTCTTGAATGTTGTCAATACCAATGATGTGTTGGTTGCCCGGTACAATAATGTCCATCTTTTCATCGGAAGGATCCTTCACGTAAAAAACCTGTGCAACACGCTCGGCAAGGACCCATGGATCATCCTTGTGTCCAATTTTACTCCGTTCAGCACACGTAAATCCAAATTTATCTACCATGCTGTCTTTCACCCATTGGCATCTGAGAACAGGGATCTGAATATTTAAACCGTAGTCAAGTTCCCATATTTCTTGTATGATCCCGTAGTAAGACTTGTTCTGCCCTGTTGCGTCCAACGCTACGACACGAACCCCACTGTTCTGCGCTGAGCTTTTCCTATCTTTGCTGTTTGTGTAAAAAGAATATCCTCCGATATCATACCCTTGCCATGAGGTCACAAGGCTTGTTGGGCCAGCTGCAAGTCTTTCTATCGTTTTTTCCTCGATTGAATCTCCACACGGTAGCTTTTGATCCTTCAGCCACTGGGGAAACGTGTTCTTCTGTTCTTTCGAAACCCAACCGTCGGATCGCCCAGGATTGCATGCTCTGATATCGGAAGTGTGTTGCTCAATGTAGGGCGCAACGATGGCGAGTTGTTGAAGAACACTGCTGTGTGCATCTGATACCGCTTTGTAATCGTTGTCGTAGAAGCATTTTCTTCCCACAGTACCCTTCCCAGATAACCTTCCATCATGTCGAGGCACCGGTATCCCAATGGGGTTGGCATCGCTCATATAATCTAGGCAACACTCGACAACCTCCTCAGTTGTGTAACCCTCTATCATCGAGCCCTCCGGATGAGCACGATTACGGACATACCCTTTCAGAACGGCCATGTATCGCTCGTACGCCCACATTTGATGTAGGTATAGAGGACCAAGTTCAATAATTTGAGGGACAATGTGAACAATGAGATGTTCCATCATGTCCCAGTACGATGGAGGAAAAAACATCTCTAGCTGGCAAGCGGTCTCGACTGCGAATTTCTGAAGGGGTCCTAATTCTTCTGGATCAAAAACTTTCTGTGAAACTCGATTAAAAAAATAGCACAGCTTTGTTATCACTACCTTGGTGTGCACTGGTTTCACCGCCCTTATAGCGATAGGGAGGAATACCGTAAGCATCTTATGACAGTCGTGAGCGTTGTATCCAGAAATCGACAAATCTTTCATTGATACTAGTTTCCGGATATTCGATGAGAATCCAGTCGGCACTTTCAATCCACGAAGACATTGACAGAAAGCTTTTTTCTCTTCTGGTGACATTGAGTAGCATGCCGGTGGAATCTCAATCTTACCATTCGTTAGCTCTATCGGGTGGAGATCTTTCCTTATGCCCAAATTGACCAGGTCGTTACGTGACTTCAACCCATCCTTTGTTTTACTTGGGATGTCAAGTAAAGTCCCGATGGTGCTGTCGAACACGTTCTTCTCGAGGTGCATGACATCGATGGCATGGCGAATCTCCAGGTCTTTCCAGTACGTCAGGTACTTGAAAAAGATTGAATGTTTCTTGAAGGGCAGCGTGTTTTCTACCACTTCTTTCTTCCTCTTGCCTAAAGCTGTCTTTCCCTTGCCGAACACGACCTTTATGTTTTTTGTCAGCTTAAACACCGTGGAACCATCCTTTGCTTCGGGGGCAGTACCTTCCTCAACAGTTTTGTCAAAAAAGGTAGCCATCGCACGATACCTATGCTTTTGTGGTAAGAAACGACGATGACGCATGTAAACTAACTTTTTTGACGAGGTCAGGTATATGTACGATGTGTTGTCCAGGCATATAAGACATCCGGTCTTTCCTTTAATCTGTCCTGAGAGAGAAAAATTTGCTGGTAGATCGTTTATAGTAACGAATATGATAGCACGCAGAGTAAAATGCTCCTGTCGGTACGCATCAAACAATCGTACACCCTCTTCCCACATTTCTTGCATATCCTCCATCAAAGGTTCAAGAAACACGTCTAGATCGATGCCAGGCTGTTTTGGCCCTTGTATAAGGATAGTCAACAAAATATACTTTCGCTTCTGACATAACCATGTCGGAAGGTTATACATGGTGAGCAGAACAGGCCAAGTGCTGTGCGAGCTGCTTAGGTCACCAAACGGATTCATTCCATCCGTGCTCAACGCAAACCTTACATTTCTCGGATCATTTGCAAATTCTGGATGCTTCGAATCAAAGTTTCTCCATTGTCGAGCATCGGCGGGGTGTCGAATCATACCATCTGTTTTCCGACCCTCTTGATGCCATCTCATCAACTCGGCGTCGGCGGGGTTCGAGAACAATCGCTTCATGCGATCTTTCACTGGCAAGTACCACATCACCATGGCCGGAATCTTTTTTCCTGGCTCAACCAATGTATTTGGTTCGGCAACAGCACTATCGGTAGCACTGTTATCCTTTTTGTACCTACTCGCCCCACAAGTTGGACACTTATCCAAGTCAGCGTATTCATTGTGATAAAGTACACAGTGATTAATACATGCATGGATCTTTTCCACACCAAGTGATAATGGACATATCAGTTTCTTGGCTTGGTAGGTATTAGCTGGCAACAAGTTAGGCTTAGGAAGTATAGCTCTAAGGAGACCCATCAAGTCATTAAAACTAGTATCAGACCAGTCGTGCCTGGCCTTCAATCTAAGAAGTTCTAGCACCGACCGCAACACTGTATCCTGCATGTCACATCCCTTTGATTGATCGTACAAAAGATCTTTCGTTGATTTCTGCAACGCCTTCCAATTATTTAAATCTTTTGCTTTCTCTGTTAGGACCTCTGATTCAGCGTGCCGCAACATATCCTCAAGATCAAGATCAATATCAACCTCTGCGGCGTCAAAACCAGAGCCGCCAAAATCACCAGTCATTTGACGAGACATGTCATCAATTATAAAATCCTCTGCCTGATCGAACCAAATATCACGAATCTCTACAGGAAGGACGACTTCCCCGTGATAAGTCCAAACTGTATATTTCTCCACAAATCCACGCTGAATTATGTGTCTCAGGATTACATCCGGATCTTTCCACATCTTCTGATTCTTGCAATCCACGCATTGACAAAAAATATCCTTCCTACTCTCTCTCAAAGCGTGTGTCTTAGCCTTGTCAATAAATGTTGATGCTTCTCTCATGAACACCGGATGAGTTCTCCGTGTCTCATACATCCATGTCCGATCCATCTAAAAAATTCACAGCATTAATGAATATTATATTGCCGGTGTTTTCTAAATAAACAAATTAAACTTAATTCATACTTTTTAACTAAAACCTCATTTACAACAAATAATAATACTGAGACAATATTAGCTATCAAAAAATGGTTCAATCAAAAAAATAAAATATTTGACCTACAAATTACATACATATATAGCACAAAGTACCAATTCGCACAAGTTTACATATCTTCGCATTCAACCAATGAAATTTTACAAAAACAGAAGCAAATGAAGGAGATGATCGAACACATTACCTTTTATATTGATTTCAATCGAAGATTTTAACTCTAGAATCTCCCACCAAAAGAAAATGCCTATATTTTTGGAGAGAGAAACCGAGTTAAAATAAATTCAAATATCTTCACATTAAACCAATAAAAATTTTTAAAAGTGAAAGCAAATGGAAGAGAAGATCAAGCATGGTACCTTTTGTATTGATTCCAATTGAAGAATACAAGTTGAAAACCTTCCCCCCTATAATTGCATTTTTTTAGAGAGAGAAACACCAGGTTCAAAGTGGCACTGTCGGGGGGTGGGAGCTGTTTTATAGTGCATCATCGCGTGCGGTTGACCTAACGAACCGCACGGGATAAGCATTATCCCGTGCGGGCTCTTAAGCGGACCGCACGGGATAATCTTATCTCGTGCGGTCGGCTTAAGGAAGCCGCACGCGATAATGAGTTATCCCGTGCGGTCGGATTAAGCGGCCCGCACGGGATATTATCCCGTGCGGTCCGCTTAATCCGACCGCACGGGATAACTCATTATCGCGTGAGGTTCAACAGCCGGCTCCCTCGGGACCGGTTTTTCCAGGCGCGGCCACTTATGGCCCGCCTGAAAACTGTTGAGGGCCTCGTCCAGAAAACCCATTTCTGTAGCAGTGAGACGAGTTTTGAAAAACTGTACCTAGTACTCCATCTCATACGACGACCCTTGACTTTTAATTGACGACGTGTCTTTGTTTAGAGTCCACTAATTAACTAGCTTGCAGCCAAAAGTTAGGCCTACCAATCGAACATCGTAGTTCAGAATTATGATAATTAATACAGACAAACGCATCTTAGATAAGCTCAGATCGCCCATTAACTGTAATTTATCAATATTTGTCCATTATTTGATATAGTTAATGTCTGTGCATGTTAACTATTGGTCAGAACGAGAAGAGTAGAAGACCTTCGAGAAGATAGATTTGATTACTACTTGACATGCTTGGAGCTGATATATCAGTTAGGGGCGGTTCTAAGAATAGGCCAAGGTTCAGGCCACCCCATAAATGTTTTGGCCTAAAATAAGTTTTCATGGTGAAAAAACAAAGTTTTCAATGGGTCTTATATCCCAGGTCCCATACCTGGTCTAGTTTATCCATGGTCTGGATTCGCCTCTGATATATGACTGACGAGGATGATCACATCATCAAGCTCATCGTCGAGAGTGATCACCTTTCACAATTATAAGCCGTAATGTTCATTAGTGATAAAAAAACAATTTAGACGTAAAACTTTTATATATAACTAGTAAAGTACCAGTCTGTTACAACGAACAAATATGCTTCTCCAAATGCATATGCCTTCAAATGGCCATCTTCTTTCTAACCTAGTATAAAATAAAGTACTCTGCGTTCTAAAATATAACAATATTTAACCTTTAAAATTTTTCCTAAAATATAACAACTTCACTTACATTCTCTCTTCAACTAATCACAACATCTCACCATTTAAATTTTTCACCTATTTTCTCTTCTCAACCAATCACAATTTTTTCACATTTAATCTCACCTATTTTTTTAATACTCGTGTTTAAGTCTAAAACTTTTTCTATTTTGGAGATGGAGGTAGTAGCTTTAGTTTATAAATTCAGTCATCTATTCCTATGACAACATTCCAATATTCCCTTATTACAAAGTATCCATGATATATTTTTACACAAGATGGGTACCATAAAACAATTATGTGTGTCATAGTGCACATTACTGATATTGAAGCAGAATATTTCTTATACTGTTGCAGTTCCTTATATTAATACTTGTTTCTAGTGGTTCGTTGTTTTGCGTTAAAAAAAATAATGTTAAGTACATCTCATATTTATTGCTCCTTGTCAGAATCTAAAAAAATATTTCAACTATACCCCACATTCAGGATGTAAGTATATTTAGGCTGCGTTTGTTTGGGTGAGTTGGGAACTTATTCCCTCCGCAGGAAAAACGTGTTTGTTTGGGTGAGTTGAGAACTCATTATCTTCGCACGAAAAACGAGACGACTCACTAGCACTTGATTAATTAAGTATTTACTATATTTTTTTAAAAAAATAGATTAATATAATTTTTTAAAACAACTTTCGTATAAAAACTTTTTTGCAAAAAACGCACAGTTTAGCAGTTTAAAATGTGTGCACGCGGAACACGAGAAAATAGAGTTGGGAACACATAGGGCCGAACACACCCTATAAATATAGTTGGCCTATGGCCCGATATAGACCCCCGATTTTGGAAATCGAAAATCCTATGTGTTTATCCGTATCAATCCCTGGATCAGTAGTTGGTACACACATATATAGCCGAATCACAACATATCACGGATGAATTCAGGCTAAAGGGGTTAAGTGCTTACATTAAGGCCAGGCAGGCCAACAACTGTCAGAGAACAACAGCAGAAGACAAAGCAATACGAGGGCCCGGTTGACATGCCACAAGCAGTGCGACTGGGAAACGAGACCTAGAACGGGACCGCACTCCGATCATCTTGTTAGGTACACAAGCGTAATAATAAGGGCTCTTCAAGCACTCTGCTAAAAGATATATATAAAGAGCAACAATAAGTACAAAAGCACTCAGTAAGTCACCACACAAAGAATGCATATGATAGGAGATAGCCAAAGAATGGCTATGATTCTTTTGCGTAAAGTTAGTTTTGCAATTCTTTTGCCTAAGACCTAGCATAGACTGATCAAGTTTTAATACCATACTTCATTAATCAACGACGGTTCTGTCCACCATCCATTAATCAACGACGGTTCTGTCCACCATCCATTGTGATCCAAGGAGAAAATGACCAGGACTTTAAGCTCTGTTTTTCCCTTAACTTTTTAACTTTTTCAACTCACGTATCTCACGTATCTCGTTTAGTGATTTTTCATCAAACAGTATGTTTTTACAAAATATTTTTATATAAAAATCATTTTAAAAAATCATATTAATATTTTTTAAAAAAAATAAATTAATACTTAATTAATAATACACTAATGCCTCGGAAATTCCCACTCGAGCTCAAACAAGAATAGCTACACACAGGACGCCTCCGCACGGTTCAAACCTGTCTAAATTCTCTTGTTCATCTCCTTTCGTGTTCCGAGTTAACTCAAACATGTTCGTCCCTTGGGCCAAACCCAAAGGGCTCCCGGCGGATCCCCGCTACCGGTATTCATCTACCGACCAAACATCGGACAGAAGCAACCAAGATACTCATGATATGATATGGATACACACTTCAGAACAGTCAAAAGCTTGAATGTCATCAATGGAACAGCCAAACCAAACTCGAATTAATTCATATACGACCAAATATCCATCAAATAGTCACCCAAGTTTTGATGGATGATATAGCGTTTGATAATCATTACTTTTAGAAAGTAGTTTTGCGCTAGGGCAGACTCCTTCACCAGCTCATCATACACACTACACGCTTGCAGCTAGTCATCGTCGTCAAGGACGCTCCGGCGCCTCTGAATCTGTAAAATTAAACATAGTTAAAAGAATCAGCTGTGTATTGGATACTTTCCCTTCACAGCCTAGCCTATATTAGCTTCTTTTTCTCCTCTTTTTTATGATGATGGTTACAATCAGTGATGCGGAAAGAATCACAACATGCAAGAATCTTTACAAACCAAACTAAATTAGTTGTAATGAAGCTACAAAACCACTGTGGGAAGCACTGTAGGTTTGTTTAGTTAAGTGCACATGGTATGTCAAAAACTGATAGAAGTTACCACGTTTATCATACCGTAACTTTCGTCTGTTTGCTAGTGTGGGTATTGATTTGCTCCAGAAGTGAGATAAGCCTTTCTTCAGACACCTGAAAGCCAGAAAATTCCCCCCAAAGAAAGTCAGCCTTCAGATAAACCTTTCTTCTGACTTCTGAGTCTCTTGACACAGCAAAGAGTATGCTACCCGCCTCTATTACCTTTTCAGATATTCCACCAGACTGAGCAGCTCTCAGAAGAACATCCTCCACCCCTCTTGCTTTATCAGGTTTGACCAAAGCTATGCGGGAGACTGAAAACTCCACAAAGTAAAAAATTACATAATTTTAGAACCTTCTCATCACCTTAATATTCAGAACAAATTGATTCCAATAAGCAAACTATGCATTATATATTCATGCAATTGTTTGCCAGTTACCAGCCTACTGCCACAGTACCAATACTCAACAAAAAGACAATTCAAGATATATAATTTTGTTAGCTTACTGCATATACTTGTTCAAGGGGGAGGTTCACAGATTTCCTTGTAATTCAACATTGCAAATCATCTGGCAACCCCAAGTCAGTACAAACAGCGTTCACACATTTCTCTGGATTAAATCCCAATATTTTTCCTAATCTGATATCATTGTTGAAAACAAGGAAATGAATAAAATGGTTCCTAAGAGAATAAGGATGATCCCTAACTATTCCAAGTTGCAGATAGCCACATTGGTAAATTATCTCAACCACTTTGGTGCTTTCAGAAGTATTACAATAGGATACTAAGCATATAAACATACATACACAAAACTGCTGCTGAAAAAAAATACATGGCACTGTGGAAAAAATACACACACATAAGACATGGATCTCCATTATCCCCTACAAGGCTACAACCTCTAAAAATCTGACTTTAATTCCGTAAACGGTCTAGAAATAACTGCAAATATGCAACAAAAATGCCATCAACAAAGAGAACTTACGCCTTTCTCTAGCTTCAGAAGATAAAATCTGAGCAAGCATCATCTGCCGCCGTTCCTCAGCTTCCCTGATTAAGAAGAATTAGATGAAACTAATGAAATTATGCATATAGTTTTACACAACATAACACAAGACAAATTAGTGTCAAATTATGGACAAAAATAGTCAAGAAATGGACCATACTGCTTTGCATCTTCTTGTGCTTTTTGTTGCCCAGCATTTTGCGGATTTGCCTAAAGGTCAAACAGTACATCAAAGTCAGCCAAGAGAACTGGACATTGCTGTTGCAACTTCAACTTTTCACCATGAAACTCAGTAGCTTACCGCACCACGCTGTGCCATTAGCTCTTGCATTCTCCTCTGCCTGATAGCTTCCAACTCTGGGTCAGCCTAACAATAAGAGTTTACAGTTCCATCAGGAGACGGTATATAGTAGAACAGTGCCTTTATGGATAGCATTGAATTGTTCCTTCCTTTTACATAAATTGAAATATTGTCAAGATGTTTTGGAGTGCACATAATATAATCTTCGTATCTATATTTAATATTTAGCAAGACACCTAAAACATGTATTTGGTAAAAAGATGTTTAGTCTATACAGAGAATTGGGTCTTCTAACTTTCTGGAAGACTACAAAGGTTAAACCGTAAACATAAACCTGAGAGATTTATCATTTATATGACAAGAGCTAAAACAAAATATTTTCTGTGAATATATATTACTGCATGGGATATGAAATTAAAACATAGTAGATTTATTTCACCAAGTCCTAAAGTTCTTACCCTATCACGTTACAATGGGACGCTAGAGCAATTAATTATGAACAACATAAGAAACTGTCATGGAAGACCAAACCATAAGAACCACTTCTGAGAAAAACACTGCAGCCAGGAGGAAGGAAGTTCCATGCTGATATCACAAGCTAGTGTGTTTGAGAACATAAGGTGCAACAGTGAACGAATTCTTGAAAACAAGCAACTACAACTCAAAGTATGGGCATCTTTATCTGATAGGAGTAAGGACAGTTTTTATGAGTACATCAAGGAGTTAACAAAAAAAAAAGAAAAAGGTTCTAAGGTAACTAGATCTAGTAGTGGTAGATACTGTAAGTTCATATAAAAAGGTGTAAGACCATGTGTGATTTTTTAAAATGATTCATGAGCAACACCACATGAAGCAAGGATCCAAAGATACGGAACCACAAATGCAACTCCTGAATGTGAGTTGGCATCTTGCAACTCGTGGTGGGGGCAGCTACATAGATTTCTACTTTTGAAACTAGCTGGGTGGATTCCGGGGGAAAAAAATGTAACAATTCTGTCTAGTCACTGACCATCATAGTGTTCATACCCATGATGGAAGCACCAAAGATCGATTTCTTTGATTATGCTGATTAACGAAGCATATTGTTATGACTCCCCAAGATAAAGCTAAGATAAATCACAAAATCAAACTTCGAAATCCTCAAAATTTCCCCTTCCCCTAGCCACTCGTCAATCAATAGAGCAAGATAAATCACAACAATTTCAAGATATTAACATCACTGTCTACAATGCTCCGCAAAATCCGTACGTCCTCTGCTTGTGATTACAATAGGCAAACAATCGAGACATCAAACATAGGAAAAGAGATCAGAGACTTCCCCACTAGAAAAAAAACACTAAAACCGTAGGATTTAAGCGCGCGCAAGGACTCAGCAGAGACCCACAACCAAAACTTCAGGATCTGACCACCGATCTTACCATCTTCCCCCGCGCGCTCGCCGGAGATCGCGACTCGCGAGGCCTCTTCACTTCAGCGGCGATGGCCTCCGGCGACGAGGAAGAGAGAGAGGAGAGCAAACTTGACCTCCTTTTTCTCTCTCCTCCCCCCGTGGATTTAACGCAACCCATCTGGGCCTTTCTCCTTTCGGCCCAAGACCCATCTCAGCCGTCCGATCCGAGACCTTCCTTCCTGGGCCGTCCGATCGGAATCGCTTTCCGCGAGAGGATAAATTCGCGGAAAAGTCTCTGATTCTGTCACTTTTCCAAACCCTACAGCGGCGGCGAGGGTTTCCGATGGAGAACGGCGACGAAACGTTCGCTTCCCCCACCGCCGCCGCCGCCGGCGAGTTCGAGCAGCCGCTGAACAACGACGGGGGAGGAGGAGGAGGAGGCGGAGGGGCGTACCCCGCCGCCAAGGCCTACGACGCGGGCGAGATGGACGCACTCCGCGAGGCGAAGCGGGACCTGGAGGAGAAGCTTGCCGCCGTCGAGCACGAGAACCGGTTCCTTGCCGCGGAGGCGTACCGCCTCGAGGGTATCGTGTCCCAGGCTACGGAGGACATCGCCACCGCCGAGCACGCCATCGCCGCCTCCGAGGGGGAGGCCGCGTCGCTCCGCGACGAGATCAAGCGCGTGAAGGAGCTCCTCGCCGCCGAGAAGTCCAACCACGAGGCCGAGCGGCGCAGGGGTGCGGACCTCGACGCTGAGCTGAAGGGCGTGCAGAAGGAGGTGGCGGCCCTCGAGGAGGAGATCAAGGCCCTGAAGGCATCCGCCGCCGCCGATGCAGAGGAGGAGGAGGATGCTCCCGCGATGCCGCCTAAGGAAGCGGAGGTAGGTTATCACGGGCTGATGGCAGCTGCTGCCGCTGGAGCCGCCGCCACGGCCGTCGTTGCGATGGTCATCCTCCACCTGAAGAGGTAATCTGGTGCTGTGATGCGTGATAAGTTTTGGTCTGCAGCTATGGCTTACATGAGATTGGATTATCCCTTTCGCCGTGGTGCTGGTATTACTGGATTAGTGGTAGTATTACTTTAGCATTCCACTTGCCTTAGAGTCCTAGAGAGGTGGAGACTTATCGTGAGTCCGTTTCCGTTCTGCATTCTCACATGGTAATAAGAATGTCAAGACAATTCTGAGTGAGACGCATGTGGTTGTGTTATGTTATTTTGGTGCTGTACTGATTTTAATGTCTGTCCCGTTTACGGTTTATTCCTGCTGTTGTGCTGTTTGTGTGTGAAATTACTACGATTGTTGCATTAGTGGTCTACATCAAGTGCAGAGTGTGGCATTTTTTTTAATCAAGCAGCCACCAGAGTGTGGTACTTGTTCCTGGAATTGCATCTGACCATAACAATGTGGTCTGTGACATTTGCCGCTGATCTTTTTTACTGGAAGATGCGCAGGGATATTACTTTGGTCGATGAATGCTAACATGTGTCTATCGTCTTGCTGAATTGGATGTTGAGTGTTTAATCGTTTGTGTGTTTTTGTTATGCTCTGGGGTTAAGTGCTTATAGTATGCCAGTGATACATCTTTGCTTGCTAAAATGTTTGTGAACGTAGAATAAGTGGCTGCTAGACTGTGTAATATGGCCAGCAGCATCATCTGTCGGGTTCCCATGAATTTTGAGATGAATATATATCAGTCTAAGCATTTTGCAGAATTATGACTACACTAGATTTTATATCGAGTAATATTGATCATGTTTCTGTTTGTCTCGTGTAAGCAAATTATAAGTTGTCTCAACTGATTTTGGTTGGTGCGTTGTTGCTGCTTTTGTGTTATATTTCTGTGGTAACTAGGAATTAATCATATAAGTTTTTTCTAGAGTATCAAGACTAGCCATCAGCTATTACCATTATATCTTGGATGCAGAAACCATTCCATCGTAGCTCTTGGTGATGCTTGTTGGTAGAATTGTCTTGTCTTCCTATGGTTTTTTTAGTTGGTTACCTTAATTTGAACCTTACTTAATTAACAGATGAAAAGTTATACAGATTAAAATTCAACATTAGCTTAGTGGCCCTTTTTTTGTTCAATGAGTCCTAGCCTTGTTCTGGTGATATTTGCCTGATAATATTTATCTAGATGTTGCTCCAAGGCTATTTTCTCCCTAGGGATTATAATGGGAAGTTATCAAAAATCCAGGTCGTGGCTGATCTTCATTAGAAAGCTTAGGTGCAGGTTGGGAGGCTTCTTTGGGTGATATGAGCTCAGTTGTATTTCAAGTAGCAAAGTTCCTGATGAAAATTTCTATCCTTGCTCAAAATTTTTGAGTGCTTTTGCAATTCATATGTAGGAATCTGGTTGTTATGTTTTCTTCTGCAAGTGTAATGCGTCGTTCTTTCGGAGCCGTCCTTCGCTCCTTTGTATTTGGAGCAGGATAATGGGCTTGAATTTGTTGTACATATTGTGAACTCTGAAATAACAGCTATGTGGTGATAACTCAAATCATATTGGCCGGATCAGTTTTCCCAGTCGATGCCGTTCAATTTATAGTTGACTGACAGGGCAGTGATAGGTGCTCCTCTCTGTTAAGATACACCCCGCGATTCTTGAATCTTGATGTTCTTCAGTTCTTCTCCATGTTCTGTGTGAATTCTTGATGGTTCTTCTCCATGTTATTTGTGTGTCATTGCCCATTTGCCCTTGTGCATCTCTTCCAGTTCCAGGAGCTAGGAAGATATAAAAGTGCTGCTGCGTAGCAAATACATTTTATCAATATTTTTCGCATTTGTTACTATTTACTCATGCTTTTGCTATGACATTCAAGTATACAACTTGAGTATACAACTTGAATGCGAAGCCTGTGCATCATAAGGTAACTAAAGAGGCTGGTCATGGTAGGAAGAAGCATCTCTGACGAACTGCCCCCTGATGTCTGATGTGGGTCTCTGACGTGTGGGCCATGAGTTGTGGGTCCACATATCAGTTTGCCCATGAGTTGTGGGTCCACATATCAGTTTAAAGTTAGATGGGTCTCTGACGTGTGGGCTATGAGTTGTGGGTCCACGTATCAGTTTGCCCATGAGTTATGGGTCCACGTATCAATTTAAAGTTAAAGTACAGTAAGTTAGATGATTTGGTTTCGGTCATGGTAACATGTGTGAGTAACATCAGCAGATCAGCTCAACAGCCCATGTCAGGTCCGTTCAATTGATATCTCTCCAGGTGATTCGGCTGTACACTTGGTACTAATCTCCTTTAGTACTATCTTGCATTACATGTAGAAAAATTGGCCATGTTATCTTGCAAGACACATGCAAGAACAGGTTTCAAGTTTCAGAGGCCATGCAGCTTAATTTTTTTCTTTTTCAAGTTTCAGGTTCTTTTCAAGTTTCTTGAATCACGATCTTATCTACAAGGGTCTTTTTTTTTTATCCCCACAAAATGAGTTTCAGATTCTTTCAGTTGGCATAAATGTCAAATGATTCGGCTGTACGTACTGCACTAATTTCATTGCTAAAAAAATCTGAAAATTTGTCAGATTATCTCGCAAGAACTTTACGTTTTCGAGGTCATGCAACAGATGCCTCTAATGTTCATGAGCTCATTCTCGATTAGCCATGAGCAATGGCATCTCTATCGATTCGTTCGTCAGCTTGAAACCGAACGAATCAAGCACGGATTAACGAAACCAAGTTCAAATTCGGTTCGTCAGCTTGAAACCGAACGAATCAAGCACGGATTAACGAAATGAAGTTAGACATGAACTCCACATGTCAAGTCGAAAGACATTGGCATGTCGTCGAACACATGCCAAGAACCAAGAATTAATGGCGGACACGGCGGCGTGTGTACCCTAGCCGCCGAAGAGGACGCTGGCGTGGGGTGCCAGCTCCTTCTGCGCCGCCGTGATGGTGCCATCGGCGACGCCGGTGGCCGTGGAGACGTCGCGAACGGTCTTGCTGCCGCCGGCACGCTGCACGACCATGTAGATGATCGCGGCGGCGATGGACTCCGGGTTGCGCCGCACGTCGAGGCGTTCCTCGAGCCGGCGCACCGCCTCCCCCGCGGCGCGCACCTCCTGGTGGCCCAGCCCGAGCCGGGAGCAGAAGCGGCGGAGGTAGTCGGTGGAGCGCACGACGCCGATGTCCATCGCCTTCCCCTCGTCCTGGTCGCCGAGGTGCTTCTTGATGAGCGTGGTGAGCCTGCCGATCTCCTTCTTCGCCGCGGCGCCCTCGGCGGTGACGGAGGCGAGCTCCTTGTACGTCCGCGGCATCCCCTCGTTGCGGCACGCGATGAAGAGGCAGGCGGCGTAGACGGCGTCGCGGTTCCGGCCGCGGGGGAACCCCTTGGGTGCCTCGCCGAGCTTCTTGAACACCTCCTTGGCGCGGTCACGGATGGTGGCGACGAGGCCGAGGCGGTCGGCCATGTCGGCGATGCCCTTGAACGCGGCGACCAGCGCGTTCCCCGGGGACGGGCCGACGTCGACCCTCCTCCTCGTCAGCAGCGGGGCGGCGCCGCCCTCGCCGGCGGCGGAGGACTTGGCCTGCTGCGCCTTGAGCCGGGCGGAGTAGGTGATGGTGGTGCCGCCGACGTGGTCGGGGAGGAAGGGGTCGGCGCGTTCGCCGACGCGGTTGGGATCGCGGTCCTCGCTGGCGCCGTCGTTGGCGAAGGTGCGCCACTCGGAGGTCTCGTCGATGTAGCGCGCGTCGAGGACGAGCGCGCACTCGGTGCAGATGGTGTCGCCGGTGGTGTGGTCGAGCACCACCGGCGTCTCGCGGCGGCAGTCCGGGCAGTAGGCCCCGTCGTTCGCCGCGGCGTCGTGCATTGCTTGTTTAGCTGCTTGTCTCTCTCTCTCTGTGTGTGTGTGTGTGTGTGTGTGTGCGCGACACGGGCGGAGGCGCGTGCGATTCGCGATTGCGGCGGCGCGTGCAGGGGAGGAGTTTGAGTTAGGGAAACTGAAAAGAGGAGAGGCTTTGGGGGAGGTGGGCTGTGTATTTATGGACGATTAGGTCGGTGCAGGCCTAGTAAGCGGATCGCAGTCGGAGTCGGAGTCGGACCCGGACACGGCAGTTTCTATTAAAACCAATATTTGCAATTGGATTTTTCTCAAAACTCTTTGCAAAATATGGAACGTTTCGAAATTCATACATGGTCATCACATTTAGCACTATAGCCTCCTTTGAAAACCAGAGTTTTGAAGATTTTTTTTAAGAACGATACTAATTCCTGTGATTTTTTTTATATAAAGCTCATGTGTTCTAAAGAAGTGTCATATGTGTGACCGCGTGTCATATGATATTTGACATCATGTAAGCTAATATCTAGATAGCCCTGGTAGCATTATATACAATGTCAATTTCTGCAGAAGTCTTGTAAATTTCAAAGGGATTTATTTATTATAGTCAATTTGTCAAAAAAAAAAGTTTCATAACTGCATAATTGTTTAAATCACTAGACCATAATGCAGGTTATTTGGATCCAAGAGAGTTGATCGTCCTACATATAAATTAGTGAAGATGAGACAAATAACCCAGACGAATCCCTTATCCCTCTGTCTATTATTGCCAAAATATATCACATTTAGTTTATCCCACTAATTCATGTTGTGCTTCTGCTTTAAAAACTGTTTCAATGCAACCAATTGCACCATAAACCATAAACCATGTACTTTGTGTTTTGTTTCTGTTATGAAATAGAGTATATGAGTCTTAAAAAAAATTTGCATGGTGTCGTGCTAATTAGTACTTCTGATTCAACTCCGCCCATCATTTTTCATTTTTCATTAGGGCCTTTTGCAACTTGCATCGCACTACTCAAGGTTATTTTCCCTCTTGCGCTTAAAAATACGGAATGTAGCTAGTAAGGTTGGGAGAACATGATCATTTGAACGTCCAAATTGCTCATAAAAGTTTGTTTAACCCTTTTAACTTAAAATAAACCCTACATGCTACTCGAAACGTGTATTTGCCATATGAGTGATGGGATGGAGAGTTTTGACAGACAAGAGATTGGGCATCAAGATGTCCGAGTGAGACATTGCCTATGGCTACTAGGTTTTTTTTAAAAAAAATTTCATCAAGTCATCACGAGAATCTCGCTGTCGACGAGTACCTGTGTTAAATCTAGAATTTGAATTTGAATGGGTTGATTCCACCAAAAAAAAATCTTTTTGTTTTTAAATACTCCTCACTCCGATCATCAAATAAATTTGACCAGAGAAAATACATAAAGAAACAATAAAGTATCAGAGGAGTAAAAATAAAGAGTTGTATGACTAATAATAAAGAGCATATATATGAAAGGAAAATAAGGTAGTAAGTACTACCACACTATTCAGCTTCCCCTTTTCCAACCATTCTAAGCTTTTATAGCTCAAGCGTTGAGTGGACATTTATGACAGTATTACTAGTTTAGACAATAAGGTATATATTAAGAAGAAATATTAAGTGAAAACAAGTTAAGCGTTAGAAACTCGTAAAAATCATATCTTAAATTCATGAAAAAATTAGATATAAAATACATTTTCACCAAATCTCAAGTTCAAACTCAAATTCATTTGAAAGAAATACAAATAACAAATTTTAGGTAAATAGGGTCCTGTTACTATTTATCTAAAATTTGTCCTTTTTATTCCCAAATAAAGTTAAGTTTAAACTTAAGATTTATGAGAATGTATTTTATATCTATATCTCTCTAGTAATTTTTTTATAAACTTATAAAAATTTTTAGATATGATTTTTATGAGTTTTTAATACTTGTTTTATTTGTTTTATTTTATGTTCTTATATCTTAATCATACGCGGATACGTCTCAACAATAGATTAAAAAAATATTAACCAATATGAAAATTGCTTCATGGACATACTAGTAGAGTTAGCTGCTACCGCTGCTATTATATTTTCGTAGCAGTCTAGGTATATGCTGAAAAATTATGCCATGAAAACTCTTCGAGTCTCTGATTAATGCAAGTCAACTTTGCAAAGCTTCAACTGCCTGATTTCTTTTCTTGAACTGAAATGTTTTTCATTTTCAAGTTGGCAACCAAAACCAACCCAACCCACAGCGGCTGCTTTCCTCCACCCGCGTGCGCGAGCCGCCGCCGGAATCGCCTCTCCCGCGGCGGAATTCCTCCGCTACAAAACGGAGGCCGCCGCAATGCGAGGCCCCCGTCGTCGTCATCGTCGTCGTGCGGGCGGAGGAGGAGGAGAGGTATGGCCGCGCGAGGCAGCGAGGGAGGAGGAGGGGAGGGGAAGGTGGGGCTGCACCGGCTGTTCAGGTACGCGGACGGGGCGGACGCGCTGCTCATGGCGGCCGGCGCGGCAGGGGCCGCGGCGAGCGGCGCCGCGCAGCCGCTCATGAACCTCGTCTTCGGCGAGGTCGTCGACGCCTTCGGCTCCGGCTCCCGCGACGACGTCCTCCACCGCGTCTCCAAGGCACGTATCTCCCCAAGTCAACCGCAACTCAACTTACCGTTGTTGTTTCTAGCTTTGATTTGATTGCAGTAGCAGGCTTGGTTTGTACGACGCACGGCCACGTCGCGACTGATTGATGCGTGCTAAGTGGTACTAGAAGCATATTTGGGATAGAGCAGAGTGATTGAACTGAACTCTTTTTCTCACTCCTTTGCCACAAAGTTGTGTGGCATACACGAGGAATTTTGTGGCATAGTCAAATTATCGATAAAATATATACAACTTTGTGGCAAAAATTGACTGTGCCACGACACTTTTGTGACAAAGGAGCAATTTTCTCTGTTGCTGTGTACGGTAGTATGTTCCGTTCCCAGTTACTTCACTGGACTAGGTTTTGGTTAGTCAAGTTTTACATCAGTACTTCAGTTATTCTGATAAAAAATACCGCACAACAATGTGTAGTCATTTAAAGTGTGATTTCTAATGTTGCTCATGAGATGTATGAAACATTGATGCCTATGGCTGCTATGGCTGCGTTCGTTTGCTGGTGTTCTCAGCGCGCGCAGTGCGCACGGAAAACGGAATGGTTCATTAGCGCGTGATTAATTAAGTATTAGCTAATTTTTTTTCGAAAATGGATTAATTTGATTTTTTAAGCAACTTTTGTATAGAAATTTTTTGCAAAAAAATACACCGTTTAGTAGTTTGAAAAGCGTGTGCGTGGAAAAAATCACTGTGCGCGCTGGGAAATCAGCAAACGAACTCAGCCTATGTGTGTGTGGTACTGCTCATGAATTGTTTTTTCATCTATCTATTTATCAAAACAGCTGGAATTTGGCCTTAGCTAATCTGGCACTGTTGTTTCAGGTGTGCCTGAAGTTCTTCTATTTGGCTATTGGGTCATGGTTTGCTTGCTTCCTCCGTAAGTACTACTATTTCTTCATCAACATTATATGTTCATTTTTATCGTTTAGTTTGCCCTTAAAACTGTTTTTCAGTTAATCCTTTTTCATTTCAAATAAGTAAAGAGGGAGGAAAAAGAGACTACTGGTTCTAGCTCCTGCATGTCATGGATGATTGTATTGAACTGTTAGTTTTCCCTGTCATAGTTAACAGAACAATGAATTTTTGTTAGTTGTGTGAATGTCTTGAATTTCTAGATTATCTATTCTTATCCTGGCATTTTCAAAAGGAAGTTAACATTAACAAATACATTACTAAGTTCTTAAGTTCAAAGTAGAACATTCATCATTTTGCACATTATATTTGCATTTTCCAACTTCTGAAGCCACTATGTGCCTAGAGCATCCATATGCAGGTTGTGTTAGAGCCACTGCCTGGTATGGAGTAGCTGAATTGGCCATTACTGCTTTTCATTGTCTTATCAGAGGTTGCATGTTGGATGATTACCGGCGAAAGACAAGCTGCCCACATACGAGGGCTATATCTTGAAGCTGTATTGAGGCAAGATATTGCATTTTTTGAAAAGGAGATGACAACTGGACAAGTAGTTGAGAGGATGTCTGGAGATACAATACTCATCCAGGATGCAATTGGTGAAAAGGTATACTTATGCAGTACTTTAAATATGTTGTTTGATGCTGCTTCCTGGTATTAGTCCAATCATGTAGGAATCATATCTGTACTAGTAGATTTATTATTCTTACCAGTGTTTCAAGTAAGTTCCATGCTTGGTCAGACAATTAGTTTTTCCTTATATGATCGTAATTGATTTGATGTCTATTTCAGACAACTCAAACTAATTGCCTCTTTTTTTGTACGCTGAGAATATGCAGCCAATTGTGATTGTCTTTTTCAGGTTGGGAAGTTTATACAACTCACTGCTACATTTGTGGGGGGTTTTGTAGTTTCTTTTGCTAAAGGATGGCTTTTATCATGTGTCATGCTCTCAAGTATTCCTCCTATAATAATTGCTGGAGCAACTATGTCATGGACTATATCAAAGCTGTCAACTCATGGTCAATCCAAGTATATTGAAGCAGGGAATGTTGTTGAACAGACGATTGGAGCTATCAGAACGGTGTGTCCTTGTTAAATCCTTTTATTTATGTCTAACTGTCACTATAGATTCTTATTTAGCTCTTGCTCTGCCCGATTGAAGGTCGCTGCATTCAGTGGTGAGAACCGAGCCATTGCACTATACAACAAATACATTCACAGTGCATATGTCTCTGCTGTTCAAGAAAGCACAGCAACTGGCCTGGGATTTGGTTTTATTATGTTTATGCTGTTTTGTACGTATGGTCTAGCAGCATGGTATGGGGCGAAATTGATTATCGATAAAGGATATGAAGGAGGGCAAGTCGTCACTGTCTGGATGGCATTCATGACTGGTGCAATGTAAGTGATCAACATGGGGTGTTACTTAATGTTATTCTAGTGTTAAAATGTATAATGTTAGTCTGAAATTTCAAAGAAAATAATGCTCTTTCATAAACTCACCAACAATTTATAGGTACATAATGCATAATCTTATATATCTCTTGTCTCTGCATAATAGCTCAACTATATTATAGGGAATTCTTAATTGGTTCATTTTGTTCATGTAAAATGGCCTGGACTGCCTGACCTGTGATACATAATTTTTATTTTGCTCTAAATTTTATATGGGCAGAAGAAAAATTCTAGTACACATATAATAGTGCATATAACCAACTCATTACATTGAAGATCTTGCTCCAAAAAGGAGCACAGTAACAACTTTTTATTCCAGCAGATATATCTTGCTAGTGACGTATGTCATATCAGATGTTGCTCATACATAGCTATTATGTTCTTATGAAAATACACATCTTGCTTTCCAGGTCACTGGGTGAGGCAACGCCATGTATGTCTGCTTTTGCTTCTGGGCAGGCTGCTGGTTATAGAATGATGCAAACAATCGAAAGAATGCCAGCAATTAATTCCAGTGGAACAGATGGTGTTGTATTAGAGAACATCAAAGGTGATATAGAGCTGAGGAATGTGTACTTCAGCTATCCATCCAGGCCTGACCAGTGGATATTTGATGGGTTTTCGTTGCATGTCTTGAGTGGCATAACTATGGCTATAGTAGGAGAGAGTGGCAGCGGAAAGTCAACGGTGATTAATCTTGTAGAGAGATTCTATGATCCACAGGCTGGTGAAGTTTTGATTGATGGTGTTAACATAAAGGCTCTGAGGCTTAGGTGGATTAGGGAAAAGATCGGCCTTGTCAGTCAGGAACCACTGCTGTTTGCCACTAGTATCCGAGAGAACATTGTCTACGGAAGAGAAGATGCAACGACTGAGGAGATAATGGCTGCAACAGAGCTTGCTAATGCAGCGAAGTTCATTGAGAATCTACCTAATGTATGAAAGAAACAGAAATGCTTCAACCTGTGCGAATTTTTGTTATTTGACAACTAACTAACTAACCATCTCTTCTGTTTTTTCAGGGCCTGGACACAATGGTTGGTGAACATGGAGCTCAGCTATCTGGAGGGCAAAAGCAAAGAATTGCTATCGCAAGAGCGATCCTTAAAAATCCCAAAATCCTACTGCTTGATGAAGCAACTAGTGCACTAGACATGGAATCTGAGCGAGTGGTTCAAGAGGCCCTTAATAGAATTATGCAAGACAAGACCACGATTGTAGTAGCTCATCGGCTGAGCACCATAAAAGATGCTGACATTATATCAGTCGTGCAGCAGGGAAGAGTAGTTGAACAAGGTCTGAACCCTTCACGCACCTACCATGTAATTCTTGTGAATCTGAGAGTTTAATGGCTAACTTAATGTTAACCAGGCACGCATACTGAACTACTCAAGGACCCCAATGGTGCATATTCTCAGCTTATCCAGCTGCAGGGTGCAACTGAAGAACTGCATAAATCTGGCGTCAATTATCAAAGGTCTATTTCAACTGTCCGAAGTGTCATGTCCATTAGCAAATCTAGAAGCTGCAATGCATCATTGAAGAGATCATTAAGTCGAGGAACTTCATTTGGGAGTTCTAGTGTGCATTTAACCACGGCAGCTGGTATGATAGTCCCTGAGAGCATGCATACTGAGGTACCATCCAAGGTATTACATGACACTGAAGAGCACAAGAAGGTGCCCCTCTGTCGACTTATTTCTCTTAACAAACCAGAGATACCAGTTCTTCTATTAGGTACAGCTGCTGCAGTTGTAGCAGGTGTTCTCTTTCCAATGTTAGGTTTGCTGATCTCCAGTTCCATAAAATCGTTCTATGAGCCACAACATCAGCTTAAGAAAGATGCACGGTTCTGGACATTGATGTATATAGCGGCTGGAATCGTTTCCCTTATTTCCTTGCCAGTGGAAAATTTCCTATTTGGAGTGGCTGGTGGGAAATTGGTGGAGCGCATTCGTTCTTTATCTTTTAAAAGAATTGTTCATCAAGAAGTCAATTGGTTTGATAATCCCTCAAATGCAAGGTCAGTCACTAATTATTCCACAGTTGTGCATTACATTCCCAGATTTACCATTAAATCTGCACTGCATTTTATTTACTACCTTTACTGTTTATGCCCAGTGGAACAATTGGTGCGAGGCTATCTGTTGATGCTTCAAATATTCGGCGTCTTGTAGGAGACTCGTTAGCTTTGATTGTTCGAAGCTCTGTTACAATTATTGCTGGATTTATCATTGCAATGATTGCAAACTGGAGGCTTGCCCTTGTTGCCACGGTTGTGCTTCCTTTGGGAGGTCTCCAGGGTTTTTTCCAGATAAAGTTTTTGGAGGGATTCAGTGCAGATGCTAAGGTGCATGTCACCTCTGGCCAAAAAAAAAGAAGAAAGAAAGAAGATACCATCCTGCTAAAAAATGTACTCATATTGCTATATTTTTCTGAATGTTGGGTTGCAGGTAAAGTATGAAGAAGCAACTCAAGTAGCACATGATGCTGTCAGTAGTATACGGACTGTTGCTTCGTTCTGTGCTGAGAATAGGATAACGAAGGCTTACTACAAAAAATGTGAAGCTCCGGTGCGACAGGGGATACGTCAAGGGATTGTCAGTGGCTTGGGTTTCGGCATATCATACTTTGTACTGTATTCTACATATGCCCTTTGTTTCTATGTAGGAGCCAAGTTCATGCTTGATGGCAAGGCCACATTCACTGAAATATTCAGAGTGAGAGAACTCTTAAGCTGATTCACTTTCAGTCGTTTTGTGTTTGTAGTTTCTAATGTGTTCTTCTGTAGGTATTCTTTGCTTTGCTCATGGCAACCATAGGAGTTTCGCAGACAAGTGCGATGGGTTCAGATTCTGCCAAGGCCAAGGAGTCGGCATCCTCAATATTTGCCATGATTGACCGTGAATCGAGGATCGACTCTAGCAGTGATGATGGCATGGTCTTAGCTGATGTGACTGGTGAGCTCGAACTCCACCACGTCAGTTTCTCATACCCATCACGCCCAGACATACAAATATTCAGAGATCTGTCACTGAGAATACCATCAGGAAAGGTAACATATAATTCTACCACCTTACCATAAATTTTTTCATTTCTCTCCAACATATATCACACCAAGTTACCATGAGGTGAAAAATTGTTGCTCGTCTTAGTAAACGTTTTCTTGTAGATGGTTGCCCTTGTCGGAGAGAGCGGCTGTGGCAAATCAACCGTGATAGCACTGCTGGAAAGATTTTACGACCCTGATTCAGGAACAGTAACACTGGACGGCGTCGACATCAAGAACCTCCGAGTTGGGTTTCTGCGGCAGCAGATGGGGCTGGTGAGCCAAGAGCCCGTCCTGTTCAACGACACGGTTCGCGCCAACATCGCCTACGGCAAGGAAGGCGACGCCACGGAGGAGGAGATTATCGCCGCCGCGAAAGCCGCGAACGCGCACCGGTTCATCTCGGCGCTGCCCCGGGGCTACGACACCTGCGCCGGCGAGAGGGGTGTCCAGCTCTCCGGCGGGCAGAAGCAGCGTGTCGCAATCGCGAGGGCCATCCTGAAAGACCCCAGGATCCTTCTCCTCGACGAGGCGACGAGCGCGCTGGACGCCGAGTCGGAGCACGCCGTCCAGGCGGCGCTTGAGTCGGTGATGGTCGGCCGGACGACGGTCGTGGTGGCTCACCGGCTGTCGACGATCAGGGGCGCCGACGTGATCGCCGTCCTCAAGAACGGCGAGGTTGTCGCCACGGGGAGGCACGAGCAGCTGATTGCGAAGAAGGATGGCGTGTACGCTTCGTTGGTGGAGCTCCGCATGAACTCCGAACGCGCCGGTGACTCTTCGCCCTCGTGACCATGTGCATGACGCGGCGAGACTGCACATTCTGTACATAGTGTTGTAAATAGCTGGGAAAAAAGCTACTCCTTCCGTCTTAATACACTATGTCCAAATCCATAATATCCAGATTCATACTTCTAGCATAGGTTTAAATGAGTCTAATTCTATTCTAGGTTGCTATATATTAAAAAGGAGGTAGTACTATATATCAGATACATGATCATCTTCCCTGAACTGGTAATTTTGGCAGTAACACCCAGTGTTTCACTGTTTATAAACTTGTAAAGTATGTCCTGATTTGTAAGTGGTGAATTTGAAATATAGCGTGTACTCAGAGTTTATCTGTAAGCTGCAAATGGATCAATCTTAATACAAACTGGAACACACAGAAAAACACAACTTGTCACGATGGTCAATATTAACAGATGAACTATTGCTTCCGTCCCCACAAACTCAAAAGATTTTTCATTGGAGGTAGTAACAAGAAATGATTTCGGTGTGTCAGTGTGTCTTTACTCTCTCCTTGATCGGCAGCGAACGCCGTTCTTCCACTGCAAGAAATCGAAACGCGAGGACCATCACCATCTCCTGGAAGGCTGGAACTCCATGAACAGCTGCTGCATCCTGCAGCAGAATCCGGAGAAACCCCTTACCCTTGCTGCAGACAAGAGCCCAAGAGGAGGAACACCTTGACGCCGGCACAAACATACCTGATGTGACAATCTGCAATACTAGCTTCCATCGTTTGAGTAACTGGTTGTAAAAGAAAACGAATTTGGGCAGCTGATCATGGATTTTCCCATGAAAGCAACAGAGATAAAAATATTCTTGCACGCGGACGCCGATAAAACATCACCTTCATGCGTGAAACAAAAGGAAGAAGACACAATAGATGAGATGCTGTACGCAACCAAGCATAGATCCTTCAATCAGACTGCATTGTCTCATTTAAAATTGGGCGGTCACTCTGGCTGCAAGTGCGCATGTGCTTGCAGTTTATTTTTCGTTTAGACAAGAGGCTACCTGCCCAGATCAAGTGAAAGCTATCTGCAGATTCAGACACGAAATAGAATAAACCATTAGACTGCAAACTACACGACCAGGTCAACTTGTGCAGATAAACAAACTTACATGTAGGTTTAAGCAGGCTCAGCCAAAATGTCCTAGTCACCTGACGGAACCAGAGGATACGACTTCAAAGCCAAAGAGTTGAACACATGGATCCTCAGATCCCTGTCGATATCGCCATGATTTCTGCCATGGGCTGTTCAAGTTATCTGTGTAAAAAATGCACAAGATTTTGCAATAAGTCCGACATTCACAACTAAACAACATAGAGTTGACATCCTGGACAAAGATGAGACATGAAGAAGGTGTTGCCCGGCTAATCATTTCCCCATTTTACTCGCTTCACTGCCGTCTTGCTACTCTTTATATGTCCATGCCATTATCCTTGGTTACCACAATTATAGCCTCACTATATTTTCACAAAAGGGAAAAAAGAAAACCTCACTATCTTTTCTGTGAACTCTTGTGGATGCAGTTAACTGGTATCTTTTTTCGAGAGAACAGTTAACTGGTATCTAACATGACAAGGACAATATAAAAGCTAGACAACCCATATCAGCCAGAGCAATACATAGCAAGTAAAGCACATGTTACTCTGGTACTAGGTAGGCAGAGCATGGAAGAAGCATCCACAGCAAGAGCTGCTTATGGAGATAAGCGTGGAAAGGAGGAGAATGACAGGAGGATGGCCAAGGATGGCAAGGTGGCGTTCCATCACCTGTTCAAGTATGCGGACAGCACAGATGTGGCGCTGATGCTGGTTGGCACCATAGCGTCACTTGCAAGTGGCATGTCACAAGTGATCATGACCATTATCTTCGGGCAGATGGTCGACGCCTTTGGGACATCATCCCCAGGCAACATCCTTCATCAAGTCAACAAGGTACATATACTGATGATCCCTTTTTCTGCAAATGTTGATTGCACCATGTTAATAGTTATTGGTCTATGCTAACAGCTTACAGGACAAATATGAACGAAAATTGATATTAACATTGTCATGGCCTCAACTTAAATACATGAGCAGCATTTGTCCTAATTTTGCTGATTTAGCTTTATAAATAAAATATTAATGCACAACTTGAGAGTTATTTTGAGGAAAATGTCAAGAGCTCCCTATCACGTTAAAGAGGAGTAAAAGGGAGTTTAAAAATATAAAATATTACTTCATAGCTATATACTGATCTAATATGTTTGTTATCTCTCTCTTATTTTCCTTTCAGGCAGTACTATACTTTGTCTACTTGGGCATTGGATCAGGGATTGTTTGTTTTCTCCGTAAGTATGATTGATACAATTATCTTTACGGATATTTTTATATGGAATACGTACTGATGATAGCATGACTAAGCATCCTAATTATTAGAAAAGAAAAGCTACACATATCATATGATCATACTCAAGTCGAGGATCATAATCTACAAATACCTGAACACCAAATAGCCACATTCTAGTATCTGAACATCCAGTGAGGCCATGATAATTCTGTGGCACAGTTAATAATAGGAGGGCAACAAAATAACTCTTACATCACATATAAATAGATGACCATAATAGCTATGTTTGACAGAGGTGTCATGCTGGGCTGTGACTGGGGAAAGGCAGGCCACTCGCATTCGATCCTTGTATCTCAAGACAATACTGCGACAAGATATGGCATTCTTTGACAAGGAAATGACAATTGGACAAGTTATCTCCAGTATATCTGCTGACACTACACTAATTCAAGGTGCTATTGGTGAGAAGGTAACTGCACAAACCTTGTTTCTTGTTCATTGCTTTTCACCTTCTACAATATAAAATAAACTTAGCTACTATTTCAGTGATGCTCTTGGCTACTATATATGCTGCGACTACCAACAGAGAATGGCTCTTATTGATCTACCCTCTTTATTATTTTTAGATTGACCATTTCAATTCGCTGTGATCTTATTTAGGCTTTAACATCCCTTTTTTGTCTAAAAGAAATATTCTTGCTTTTAGGTTGGGAAGTTTTTACAGCTTGTTACCACTTTCCTTGGTGGTTTTGTGCTAGCGTTCCTCAAAGGCTGGCTTCTCACTCTCGTCATGCTTTCTACCATACCACCTTTTATCTTTGCTGCTGGAATTGTCTCAAAGATGTTAGCCGAAATATCTAGTGAGGGCCTAGCATCATACAGCAAGGCAGGGGACATTGTTGAACAGACAGTTGGATCTATAAGAACGGTAGGCACTTTCTTAATGGGGAAATGTAGATGACAAATAGTAAATTAACTTGTGCACATGTATGTACTCAATAACAGGTGGTATCCTTCAATGGTGAAAAGAAAGCCATTGGCCTCTATAATGATCTGATAAAGAAAGCATACAAGGGTGCAGTTAAGGAAGGGTTTATCCAAGGCTTTGGCATGGGTTTCCTCAACTTAATCTATTTCTCCAGCTTTGGATTAATTGTATGGTATGGCAGCAAGCTAAGCCTCAGTAGAGGATATAGTGGGGCGGATATCATGAACATCTTGTTTGGTATTATCATAGGAGCAAGGTAGGTGTTGATGCTAAAAATCCATTCGAAATTAGCAGCTAAATTCAACCAATTGGCCTACATTATATTACTCTACAACAAATGAATAGCACCAGCTAATATTAGTGCCTGTACGAAATTTCACAAACCCAAGCTTAATTTTCAATGCGTCATGTACTATATTTCCTAACATGCTCATTTTCAAATGTTTGGAATAGATCTTTAGGTGATGCAACCCCCTGTACTGCTGCCTTTGAAGAAGGAAGAATTGCTGCTTACAGATTGTTTAAAATAATCAAGAGGAAACCAGAGATTGACTATGATGATACTAGCGGGATTGTGTTAGAAGATATCAAGGGTGATGTAGAGCTAAAGGATGTATTCTTCAGTTACCCGAGCAGGCCGGAGCAGTTGATATTTGATGGATTTTCGATGTATGTATCAAATGGAACAACGATGGCCATAGTAGGGGAGAGTGGTAGCGGCAAGTCAACTGTGATAAATCTAGTTGAGAGATTTTACGATCCACAGGCTGGTGAGGTTTTGATTGATGGAATGAACATCAAGAGCTTGAGGCTGGAGTGGATACGAGGGAAGATTGGCCTTGTTAACCAGGAACCAATACTCTTCATGACATCTATCAAGGACAATATACTGTATGGTAAAGAGGATGCAACACTTGAAGAAATTAAGAGAGCAGCTGAGCTTGCCAATGCAGCAAGATTCATTGAGAGCATGCCTAATGTACATGCATAACACTATCTGTTCAATACTAACACACACCTCATGTATGTAGAACTAATCTTGTATTTACATGATTTCAGGGTTACGATACATTTGTTGGACAGCGTGGCGCTCAGCTTTCAGGGGGGCAGAAGCAAAGGATAGCAATTGCCAGAGCCATACTTAAAAACCCCAAAATCCTTTTGCTTGATGAAGCCACTAGTGCATTGGATTTGGAGTCTGAGAGGATAGTCCAAGACGCACTGAATCAGATCATGGTTGGAAGGACCACCCTTGTTGTGGCACACCGTTTGAGCACTGTGAGAAATGCTCACTGCATCTCAGTTGTTTATAAAGGAAAAATCGCAGAACAAGGTTGGTGTCTTTTCTGTCCATTCTTTATCTTATTGTTTTCCCTAAGCAGATTAACAACGATAAACTGTACATGCAGGACATCATGACGAATTGGTAAAGGATACTAACGGGGCATACTCTCAGCTTATTCGGCTACAAGAGGCGCAACAAGCAATTGACCCCCACTTAGATGCTGGATTATCGGGTCCATCAAATAAAAGGAGTCAGTCACTCAAACGATCATTAAGTAGAAATTCAGCTGGGAGCAGCCCCCATTCTTTAAACCTCCCCTTCAGCTTGCGTGGGGCCACTGAATTACTCGAGTGTGATGGTGCAGATGGTGAGAATCATAATTTGAAAAACGAAGGAAAGGTACCCAAAAAAGGTTCCATGGGTCGCCTAATTAGCCTAAACAAACCAGAAATCGCAATTCTACTATTTGGTTCTCTTGCAGCAGCAATAGATGGAGCTGTCTTCCCAATGATTGGTTTAGTATTAGCCAGTGCTGTTAAAGTTTTTTATGAATCACCAAGCAAGCGAGAGAAAGATGCAACCTTTTGGGGATTGCTCTGTGTTGGGATGGGTGCAATTGCTATGATATCAAAGCTAGCAAATAACCTTCTATTTGCGATCGCTGGTGGGAAACTTATAAAGCGCATCCGTGCTTTGACGTTTCGAAGCATAGTACACCAAGAAGTTTCTTGGTTTGATCATTCAGAAAATTCTAGGTGAGTTAATCATATGTTCATTATATCATTGGAATCAAATATTTAAGATACTAATTGTCTCATTTCTTATAGTGGAGCTCTTGCTGGAAAGCTATGTGTTGATGCCCTTAATGTGAGACGCCTTGTAGGCGATAATTTGGCCTTAATTGTCCAATGTACTGCAACCCTAGTTTGCGGAATAGTAATTGCAATGATCGCGGACTGGAAACTTTCATTGATTATCTTATTTGTGATTCCTTTAATCGGTCTACAGGGCTATGCTCAAGTGAGGTTCCTACAGGGGTTCAGTCAAGATGCTAAGGTGAGCAAAGAATTAGCTTTATGGACTGTTTTCTACTTTATTTAAATTCAATTCCCACATGTTTTTCCCTGAAGTGCGCAATCTCATAAGTTTTACTCAATACATGCCTCACACTGAAAAAATTGACAAGTTAACACATTTCATTAATAGTAAACTATGTGCCACAATGTTATCAAAATTGTGCATTCTCTTTCCTTTCATCCTTATGGATGTGACGGTCATTTTTTAAGTTCTTTTTTTTCTATTTATGTTTGATATGTGACTGTAGATCATGTATGAAGAAGCAAGTCAAGTTGCAACTGATGCAGTTGGTAGCATCAGAACAGTAGCATCTTATTGTGCAGAGAAGAAAGTGATGACAAAATACAATCAGAAATGTGAAGCTTCTAGATATCAGGGAATAAGAACGGGGATAGTTGGAGGCCTTGGTTTTGGTTTCTCATATATGATGTTGTTTATGACCTCTGCTCTTTGCTACTATGTTGGTGCAAAGTTTGTTAGTCAAGGCAACTCTACTTTTGGCGATGTCTTCAAGGTCACATCTAGAAATCATTTTCAAATTTATTTATGAATATTTTACTTTGATATTTACTTCAAATTATTATTATAATGCAGGCTTTCTTTTCTTTAGTTGTGGCCATGCTGGGAGTATCATCAACTGCTGCTATGGCTTCTGACTCAAGCAAGGCAAAGGATTCTGCTTCTTCCATATTTGCAATCTTAGATAGGAAATCTCAAATTGATTCCAGCAGTAACGAAGGTTTAACCTTGGAGCTTGTCAAGGGTGACATTGAATTTATGCATATCAGTTTCAGATACCCATCCCGTCCAGATGTTCAAATCTTCAGTGACTTTACCTTGAGCATCCCCTCTGGGAAGGTCTTAATTTAACAGAAGACTTGTCAATATTTTCTCAAATTTTTTTCTGGAGATTTAGTTTATTGTCCAGGGACTAACTCAAAACCTGCTTATTGCAGACTGTGTCACTTGTTGGTCAGAGTGGCAGCGGCAAGTCTACAGCAATTGCTTTACTAGAACGTTTTTATGATCCTGATTCTGGTGTAATCTTATTAGATGGTGTAGAAATCAAGAAACTAGAGATCAGTTGGTTGAGGGACCAGATGGGATTAGTTAGCCAAGAAGCAGTACTTTTCAATGACACAATCCATGCCAACATAGCTTATGGAAAGAATGAAGAAGTAACTGAGGAAGAGATTGTGGCAGCTGCTAAGGCAGCAAATGCCCACGAGTTCATATCAAATATGCCACAGGGGTACAGCACCAGTGTTGGAGAGAGGGGAACCCAATTATCAGGTGGGCAAAAACAACGGATAGCCATTGCAAGGGCCATCCTCAAGGATCCCAGGATACTGCTCCTGGACGAGGCGACGAGTGCATTAGATGCTGAGTCAGAGCGCATCGTTCAAGATGCACTGGATCATGTGATGGTTGGAAGGACAACCGTTGTCGTTGCACACCGCCTCTCAACAATCCAAGGCGCTGATATCATTGCAGTCCTGAAGGACGGTGCAATTGTTGAGAAGGGGAGGCACGAGGCACTCATGGGGATTGCCGGTGGAGCTTATGCTTCACTTGTGGAACTTCGCCATAATGTGACATAATACAAATATACAGGCAATGGAATAAATTTGAACAAACACAATTTTTTGGTTTAAACAAAAAAGTAGTCACGATTTTACAATTCACCTAGTCAATTGAGATATATGCTCTTGCAGCTCCTTGATTGTGGAGCAGAAAATGACTACATCACTAGAAAGACATCCATAAGTTCCATGGGCGCTTATTGCTGGTGACTAAAAGAGGACACAACACGACATTTCCATGGCATAAAATCCTCTATAAGGTGTGATATATAAAAATATGTCTAAAGTTACATGTGGCGATTAGGCATTTATTGATACTACCCCCTATAGTAAATTTCCAACATCAAGAAAAGAAATTGGTTTGACATAAACAAAAGAAAATTTATTTCTGTAAGAAAAAAATGATAAAGGTGTACCTTGGGAGGGTAATTTGCTGAGCCACTTCCAGGCTTCCCGCTCCACCTCTTGACATCGCTCTCTTGTACGACCCACCTTCCCCCCATCTGCGCACACTTTCAGCAGATTATCATCTGCATAAAAAACCTGACCTCAAGACCTAAGAATCGCATTGTATCTGCAGCTAATTGGTTGCTTAAAAATATTTGTTGTTCAAATAACTCTTGAACTTAACATTTAACAGCAAATATCTTCTCTAGTCACTTGCTCTGGAATCT
Organism: Oryza officinalis; assembly: GCA_008326285.1. Taxonomy (NCBI): domain Eukaryota; kingdom Viridiplantae; phylum Streptophyta; class Magnoliopsida; order Poales; family Poaceae; genus Oryza; species Oryza officinalis. Next base: position 41,471,594 of record BDMV01000005.1, read on the forward strand.
GTAGTAGACACTAAATTTAGATGGCTACAAGACCAGAAAGTGCTGATAGCGACGCAGGATTAGACATTTCCTGCTCGTGTGCTTACTCCTCCCCTAAAACTACAATTTCATCTATGTGACATTTCAACAAAGCATCAAATACTCAAGAAATATGGTCGCAATTAGCATAGCACAAGAGGAATACGCAACAGCAAACAGTAACAATTCACGCTTATAACCACATCTATTCGCAAGCAGAAATCACAGCTTAAGAGGGTTTTAGAACACGCGCTGCGAGAGGTCGGATACTACTTACTTCATCAGGCGGCGAGAAGAAAACGAACACTCAGAAGGCAGCGGACGCCGTACGGCCGGTTCCGGCGGCGGCGAGGGCTGCGGCGGCGGGCGGCCGGGGCGGCGGTCGCCTCGCCTTTCGCGGCGGAGGATTTGGAGGCGACGGAGAAGGACTCCAGTGATAGTGAACTTCTTCATTGGGCTTAGAATCAGCCCAATATAAACGGCGGGCCTAGTTTCGCCCTAAAAGATGGGCTTTGTCTCGGCCCATAAGAATGACGGGATACAGTTAATGGGCCACAATTCAGCCCATATCAATCATAGGCTTCGATTTGGTCACGTACTCCCGTAAAATAAATTCATTTTTCACTCATTCAACACATATACCAATATAAAAAAATATAATACTCACACTTTATCAAATTCCAATGTAACCATTTCTCTTTTTATCTATTTTTAATATATTTATACCTACTTTTACAAATTCTATACAATAATTATTTAAAAATAAACTTATTTTAGAACAAATGGAATGGGTTAAAAATAAAGGCGGAGGAGTATTAGTTTGTGGGTAACATTAGGGCCAAATTGATGAGAAAGCGGTTTTCTGAATAACGCCAATCTATGTGTGGTCACGGAAAATCTGTTGCCTTGTGTAGCTGGAAGTGGTTGCTGTCTTCCATTTTGACCGACGCTTCAGAACTCCGATGCCCGCCGCCACCGCCGCGAGACTGCGCCGCCGCGGCCACCGCCGGAAGAAGTTCGTGTACATACCGAAGCCACCGCCGGAGCCGCACCTTTTCCTCCTCCACCTCAAGTCGCTCCCGTGCCCCGTCGCCGCCGCGGCCTCGCTCCTCTCCGCGCCGAGACGCCTCCACGACCACCCCTTCGCCGCCTGCGTGCTCTACCGCCTCGCCCGCGCGCGCCTCTTCCCGCTCGTGCCCCCGCTCCTCGCCGCGCTGCACTCCCGCGGCGCGCCGCTCCGACCCACCGTGTTCGCCGCCGTCATCGACCACCTCGGCGCCGCTTCCCGCCCCGACGCCGCGGTCGTCGTCTTCCGCGCTGTCCCGGCCTTCTGCTCCCACTCCGCCGCCACATTCCATTCGCTCCTCAACGCCCTTGTTTCCAACGGCCGCGCGGATGCTGCCCGGGACATGCTCCCGCTCGCCCCGAAGCTCGGCGTCCGCCTCAACGCCGTGTCGTACAACATCATCCTCAAGGGAGCATGTCTCCGGGACGGGTTCGTGGGCGCCCGCGCGGTGCTCGACGAAATGCTCAGCCGGGGCGTGCGGCCGACGGTGGTCACCTTCAACACGCTGGTGGGGTCTGCGTGCCGGGAGGGTGAACTGGGCGCGGCGGAGCGGCTCATCGACGAGATGGTGCGCCGAGGCGTGGCGCCAAACGCGGCCACCTACGCCCTGCTGATGCAGGCGCTCTGCGACGCCGACCGCTACGACGACGCCAAGAAGCTGATGTTTGACATGGAGTACCGTGGCTGCCAGGCCGAGGTGGCGAACTACGGCGTGCTGATGAGCTCCCGCGCGAGGCGCGGCGACGTCGACGGCGTCAAGGAGCTCCTCTCCGCCATGCGCAAGCGGAAGCTCAAGCCCGACGACGCGAGCTACAACGTGCTGGTCAAGTGCCTGTGCGACGCCGGCAGGGTCGACGAGGCGCATAGGGCGCTGCTGGAGATGCAGCTCAAGGGCACCGTGCCGGGCGCCGCCACGTACCGCGTCCTCGTCGACGGGTGCTGCAGAGCTCGCGATTTCGAGCTGGGTTTACGGGTTTTCAACGCGATGTTGGCGAGCGGACACTGTCCTCAAGCTCGCACCTTCAGACACCTTGTGAAAGGGCTCGGCGAGGACGGCAAGGCGGAGGAGGCGTGCTTCGTCTTGGAGCAGATGGCGAGGTGGGAGATGAGCTAGGATGCAGATGGGTGGCAAGCCGTTGTCACCTGCGTTCGCAGCAGCTTCAGCACCCAGGCAAGTGAGATCAAGCTTCAGCACCCAGGTAAGAATAAGTTAGTGAGATCAAGCTTGTCAATGAGTTAGTGTTGTCACATTGATATCTTCATTTTTAGACTCCTGAGTGATAACATTCTGTTTTGGCTTGTCAACTCATTTGCAACAAAATTTGCCCAGTTTCTTTGGTTGTCAATTTTTGCCTGATTAGCTTTTCTTTGAGCACAAGAAATAGACATACCTTGCTTGTGGGCAACAGGCGAAAGAATACTACGGCGGTAATTCTCAAGTATTTATTTTTCAACAAACACATGATTAGTGATTAGGGTCCTAAACCCTGGATCAGCCAGAATTCGGACAAATGGGTTTTAGCTCAATTAATCCAGGTTTTTGTTTCATATCCAATACTTAATTTTCCATTGATTTCACCTCGTACTAGAGTTGAGATTATCTCAAACTCCAGATATCAGCATCTGACTAGAGGATATTTTGTTTAGTCCCCTATGAAGTGGGAAGGGGAAAAAAAGCAATTGATAGCAACAACTCAACAAGAGGGGATTTTCATAGCATAGATGCAAAAGAGCTTCGCAGAAATGGTTCATTATATTAACATAATAGTATTTGTGTAAAAGACAAATGGCAACTGTATCTTATACAGATTTTCCCATCAAGTAGGCTACAGAACAACCAACAAGCGCTCCAGCAAAAACCTGCACCAACCAAAAGAACAATATTAAGATGAAACAAACATAGCAGTATATGAATGACAAATAGATACCGCCGATACATAAGTAGCTGTTAACAAATCTTCACATGCAAAACTACAAAAAAAATTGCAATGGACCAAGTGAAAGCCATAGTTTTTTTATGTCAGCAAGAAATATTCCACAATAGCTCATGGAATGTTGACAGGTGACCGAAACAGCCAGGGAAGCTGGAAGGAACTACATTGGGTGTGTTCGGCATATTGTGTTCCCAACTCCTCTCGCTCGTGTTCCGCGCGCACGCATTTCAAACTACTAAACGGTGTGTTTTTTGCAAAAAGTTTCTATACGAAAGTTGCTTTAAAAAATCATATTAATTTATTTTTCAAAAAAAATTAGCAAATACTTAATTAATCATGTGCTAATGAGTCGCTCCGTTTTCTGTGCGGAGGGAATTTCTTCCCAACACAAGCTGCCAAACACAGCCAGTAATGCATAATACAAATTTATCGTATGCCTTACATGGAAGCAAAATAGTTCAAGCATATATCCCGATTGCAGTCTTGACTATTTTCAAACTTTTTTGTGTGATGAGAATAACTCAAGGGCATCTAGATCTAGTATCTTTACTGCACCAACAGAACAGAACAGACATAGTATTACCTGGAATGGACTGTGTCCAAGAGGTTCCCGTAGTGGTCTGAAGGAGGAGATAATTGGATGTTCTGGTGGAAAATCGGAGACTATTTGATTTAGCAACTGCACAAAAGTCCGTGGATTACATCAGAGGATAGAAATTAATAGTATAGAGACCATTACTGTTTGCTGTTCGACATATGCACAAAAATCAACAAACTTACAGCAGCTTGGCGACCTGTGTGGAATCGAATTCCTGATGCATCATACATTACCTGTAAGAAGAAAATATAAGCTTATAAACCTTCTCTACTAAAAGAACTAATAAGCGTATGAATGTACCTATACGGCTATAACTAGCCTTTTGAAAAACAAAACGAGTTTGAGCAAACAAAACAATGAACTTCATTTTTAAAGGATCTAGAGTCCCTGCATAGTTATAAACCAATTAAAGGGACCATTTAAAGTAGATTACCAAGTACAGATCTTCCAAATGCAGCAGCTCTTATCATTTTGATATTTTGATATCAAGCCTTCAGTATGAATATTAAACAGACGACTCTTTTAGCAGCTTGAATATTAAACAGATGACTCTTTTAGCCAGGTTTTGACAGGAAATTTCCATACCCACCCCCAAAGAAGACGCACTCAAAAGATTCTTTAACTGGTACTTAAAATCCTATTATTCCAAAGCAACATAGCATGAACGGTAGTGAAACCTAATATTATTTCTTGAAAGAAACTAGCTATCAATGTCTATGGTCCTAACTCCTAACAAAATGACACTCTCAAGATTGCAATTTTCGCATGTGTTAAAATTGAAATGCATTGAACAGAATTGGTTTAAGTACATACAACGGCAGCGAAAACCAATGCCAGTGCGAATGAAGAACTATCTCCGCCTTCTTGTTGGCCAACTGCCACGGCCAAACTCCCCACCGTTGCAGAAAGGGATGAAATAATTCCAGCTGAAGTAAGAAACTTTCTTGCATCCCATCTCTTCTCCTTTAACCTGCGTGTCTAGGATTAACAAACTACAGCTTAATGGAATAGCAGTCCAAACTCTAAGTTGCAAATGCACTTATTCTGAAAGACAGAGTAACAGGCATACTGATCAGCCTTAATTTCAGCATGATAATCAACACTCGCATACTGATCAACCTTAATTTCAGCATGATAATCAACACTCGGTAATGCCAACAAATCTCTAGGATTTTGTGCAATTGAAATAGTAGCATGGAGTGATTGAGAATTACTTAGTGCTATTGTTGGTCTAAAACGTATAGTGGTTTTTACTTGGATTTAAATAGGTTCATCATGGCAATCTAGGAATTCCGGTTGGTCGCACCTGAATTTTCTACTGAACAAAACCAAGCTACAGATTTGTAACATAGATAACATATTAGCATATAAGTGATTGCTTTTAACCGATATCGAACCAATGAATCCTTCTCCGCATCCTTCCTATACCAAAAATAAGTTCATCCCCAATTCTCCAGACAACGAGCCTATGGTTTCTAAATCGCAAAGCGCAGATTCGACGGCGCAAGACGAAACCCTCCTAATCCACCTTCCCTGAACCAGAGGCAATCGTAAAGTCGCAACAACCTCGCACCGACACCGAGCCATGGGGGGAAATCGCATCGGGACGCCTTAGATCTAGCTGGAGAAGCGAGGAGAAGGACGCACCAGATGGCGAGGAGGTTGAGGAAGTTGGCGAAGGCGAAGGCGATGAGCGCGACGGCGAGGGGGAAGTTCCCGCCGCCGGCGCCGGCGCCGGCGCGCCCCCCCGCCCCGGCCAGGTCCGCCGTCGTGGACGAGGACGCCCCGGCGCCCCTCGACGCGGTCAACATCTCGCCGCCCCTCATGCCGCCCGCTCGCCTCTCGCTGTCGCCGGCTCGTTCGTTGGTGGTGTGTACTGGGCCTCCTTCGGGTTGGTTCGTCTCGTCTCGTCTCGACGTCTCCCCTTGTATTCTGCTGCCCTGCCTGCTTTGCTTTGCTTGCTCCCCTAGGTGGTGGATTGGATCAGTGGATGCAAAATTAAATGATAATAGTACTAATTAACAAACTATTTTAGGTAGACAGCGCATTAATTGTGCATACGTGGAAGAAGATTATTTTACGTTAATTAATAATAACAAGGGGTTAAGTTAGCCCACGTAATGACGTATATCACGAAGAAATTTATCAGGGCTGATATGCAAAATGCATTCTCTGTCAACCACTGAAGAAACTACATTTGACTTCGCCTTGAAGTAGTCCTTACTCAGATTACTAAAACTGTGTTTGATGCTGTCATGTGAGCTATACGATCCTGCAGAACTCTGGATCCGAGGAACTGTCAGGCTAACCTGACAAAATTTTATTTTTGTTTACATGTTGCTTTCTGGTTGTTGCAGAATGAACATAATGCATGTTCTAAACAAGAAAAGGGCATATGTGCAAAAGAGGAACACATCTGTTTATTTATCTTTAAACAAACACAGTTCCGATATACTCCATACCAAATACAACGATAATACGTACTTTAAACAGACTGAATTCAACAACGTACATCACATCACATGTAATATTCAGTCCAGGTAACTGAATTACATCAAATACACAAACAAACTACCAATTGGGGCGCACAAACAAGTCTGCAACAACAGATTAGTACTAGTAATTATCATAGCCACAACAACAGCACCCGTTTTATTCTGAAACCCCTCTGCTTCTGAATCATTTGGTTGCAATGAACAGCCCCCACTTCTGCTCACCGGCAGAGCTCCGCTTCAGCTTCGCGTTCCAGCCGCTCACAATGTCATCGTAGTCCTCCTGATAATATACATGGGATAACGTGAGAGAATGCTCACATGGAGTCATGGAAAAGCATAAGCAGGCGTCAGAACTGGCAAGCACGAACCTGGGTGAAGTCTGCCAAGAAGGCTTCTTTGTTCTTTTCAACTTCAGCAAGCTCCCTCTGCAGAACACGCAGGAACTGAAACATAGCATGTGGCAGTGATTAGTCTCGAACGAATCGCATTTGTCCAAGCATTGTAGAAAAAAAATGGATTTGGAGGTGCACAACAGTGAGCGGAATTCAGAGAGAGGTAGGGTGATAACCTGGTCTGTGCGGTCTTCAGTAACGACATGATGAAAACCAGCTTCCTCAAGCATCTAGTGTCGTGTGAACAAGTCAAGAGTAGTTCGCTTGTTTTGTTCAAATCTACCTAAGAAATTGGATTGATTAAAATGCTACTGTCACTGCAGAAGCAAACCTTTCCATAAGTCTTCACGTCATGGAGGTCATAGCCTCTCTGCTTAATGTAGGCAGCAAATTCTTCTGATGGTTTCCCAGGATTCCTGCAGTAATCGCTGATGAGGACTTTGCCCCCAGGTTTCAGCCACTTGAAGAAACTTCTGAACAAAGCAGGTTTATCCTGTAAAACCATGTATAGCAATCGTAAGATTGTTGCAAGTATCCCATGATCAGCTATGCTGGCTAAGTGGCTAACAGCTGATCGTAGTACAATTGTGTTAAAAAGTAAGGATACTTGTAAAAACATCTGTAAATTCTCTCTGAAATGAAGCATACATGTATGTGAAGGATGGTGTCACGGCTGTAGATCACATCAAATGTATTTGGTGGGTATGACTTTGTGGTGCAATCAGCAACTTCAAACTCAACCGAGCACTTGCGTCCAATGGCACGTTCAATTGCAAATGAAACCATGTTAATTGAAAGATCAATACCAAGAACATGGGCATCGTAATTTTCAGCCATATAGAAGTCGCCGCCTCCAATTCCACACCCAACATCAAGCACTTTCTGTCCAGGTTTAAGATCCAGCTTATCCACAAATTCTTTTGTGGTTTCTGTTCATGAATAAGCATGTTTGAATGAGAATAATCATGTTTGAATGAGTAAATGTTCAAATTTTAATAGTGAAGCAAGGAAATTGTTCAACTGACCAATTCCACCAGTGCTGACATAACCCTCTCCGAAGACACGCTCATAGCGTAAGATTCCGCTGGTTTTGTATTGCACATTGTCCAGGAATCTTTGGAATCCTCTGTCTTCTGTTGACTTAACCTTTTCCCATAGCCAACATAACTATGGAGAATAAGATTGTAACAGCCAGTATTGTTTGATTGCAAAAGTGCAATAGTGTATGTCATGGAAGGAGAGAGAGTACCTGATTTTGATTTTTCTTGCTTTTCACATAAGCCCCAATGCACTTGCATGTTTCTAGAGAAAGTTCATAAGAACCCCCATCTTTATCATAGGAATGGCATTCTTTAAATACCTACGTTAAAAAAATAGTTAGTTTCTGGATAGAAACTGAAAGAGTATGTTTTGCTATCATTTTATTGACCATGGATACGAAAAATTATGCACGTATCACAAAACAATACAGTAGCCAACACTACAAATATGCTTCAGTTAAATATATAGGACAAACAGAGGATGGAAGTTGTAGAAATAGCAAAATTTCACTTTTAAGACTGACTGTAATTGAGAAAGAAACTTGAGTTGAAGCTGTAACCTTTGTATAGAACCTTGGCTCCCGGTAATGTGTTGGATTCACTTTCCTTTTGGAATCTCCAGATTGGTGAAAGCATGACTCCCTAAAGAATATATGGCCACCTACCTTCAGCCATTTCACCATTCTTCCTACTAGCTTCTCGACCTACAGTATGCCATAGCAGTTAGAAATCAGCATACAATGTACACCTGTCATGTACGTCATCCATACTGTTAGAAATCAGCATACAATGTACACCTGTCATGTACGTCATCTTTTTAATGAAATAATCTTAGCTGGTGATTACTATGAATGCAGAATTCTTTTTTTTTTAAGATTAATAGTATCAACATTCATAAACATGTCCTGAGCTTACCTCCTCATCTGAAAGGTACATTAGTAGCCAGTTTGAGAATATGAGATCAATTGAGTTATCTTCGATCTTCAGGTCCGGAGACGTGACATCAGCACACATAAAGGTTATGTTCTTGTGATGCCCATTTATGTTCTCATTCTACAGGAAGATAAAAGGAGTGAAAACTCAGGGACTATGCATAAGCAAAAAATTCCATCTGCCAGACATGAAGATCTTTGAAGTGAGAAATTTCACCTTCTTAATCACACTTTCAATGAAGTCTAGTGCTAAAACATGACCAGCTTCTTTTGCCAGTTCCCCAGTAAAGCGTCCTATTCCAGCACCAAGCTCCAGTACTGATTTCCCTTTGTAAGAAGGGAGTACAGACAGGACCTGCGCATCAACAGTGTCAATCAGTCCTGTGCGAAAATTAAAGTTACCCCAACAGTAAAGACAGAGCTCCACGACAAACTTTGCATAATTAGCATGACAATAATAATATGATAGCAGAGTGCAAGCAAAGCATACTCTAAATAGCAATTAGCCCATTGGGGGAGCTAAACGACTGGAGTATCCTGATAGTTAACAAGATAAGTGGCAGGTGGCAGGTAGAGCCTGAGAACGACAAGCACAAGCCAGATATTTTTTTTTTATGTGTAGTAGTACGACACATGCCTGTAACCTCCAATCAAAATTTAATTAACAAGATATGCTTATCTAGTTTCCAGTAGTACTGCGGTACTGCCCATTTCTACCAAGATGATACCGTACTAAAATTGAGGTTTTCCGATCCTTACTAAAATTAGCAAATTTCTGTTATCACACAGATGAGCACATAATTATTGGGCTAGCCAAGCAGAAACCAAAATTGAAGGATCACAAAAGGAAGAGTCAGCATCATGCTATCTGCATCAACTCTAGTACTCGTCAGTTCCTATTGATCAATTTGCCAACCTGTATAACCCAGAAACGAATTAGCTCCAATACTGTCGCTATCAGCAGTTGCTATCAACTTTATAAGGGCCAAAAGGGCGTATCATGTGTTCACTGTTTAGTACACGATGGAACGTCCAAGATATCACCGAATTTTTCAGTATAGCAACATGACAACGTACGAGTAGGAGCAGACAGGACGAAATCTTAGCAGCAACGAACGAGATTATGCAAACGAAAATAGCAACAAATCAAAAAAATCACGAGAGATCGAGGGGATCACGCGTGCGTTAACGTGAAATCTCTGCATGTTGATCTTGTATGGGTGGATCGATCATGGATTCATCATGGATGGAGGGATGGGGTTCATCAATCACCTCGGGGCGCTCCTCCTTGTCGAGGTCGGCGGCGCGGGAGTCGAGCATCATGGCCTCGACGGTGAGGTCCTTGGAGTGCTCCTCCCAGTAGCTCCGCTGCGCCTTCCTCTCCACCTCCCCGATCCCTGCACGCATCCAACCAAAACCCCCATCACACCCCAATCCCCCCCCCCCCGCCTCCGCGCAATCCCCCACGCAACAAAAACACAAACAGAAAAAAAAAACATTCGGATCTCTGATCCGCGCGCTTGCTTACCATTCGCCGCCACGGGCACGGCGACGGCGTCCATCTCGTCTCTCTCGTCGTTGTCTAGGGCGTTTGAGAAATTACTTATAAGTTTCAGGAAATTCAGAGTGCGGGGGGAGGGAGAGAGAGAGATCTCTTCGTTTTTATTGAAAAAAAAAAGGCGTGTGGTTTAGGCGCCCTCGACGGCGCGGCGCGATCGGGAGAAGCCGCGGGAGCGGCGGTTGTGCGCGAGGCCTCTCTGCTGCATCAACCGGCGGATTCCCCCCGCGATTCGAGGGAAAACACAACGCGAAACCACCGCGCCGAGCCGAGTGGAGAGTGGAGTTGGCGGAGCGGAACGGGTCGCGGGGGGTCGCGGCTTTTATAGCCGCGCGCGCCGAGGCGAGACGGGACACCGGCCGCTGTGGCGAATCCCCGTGTAGATCTTCGGGTGGGGCCGCGGGATCGGCTGCTCGGCTCGGTACACGGCACGGGCGCCAACGACGGTGCAATTCGCGGGGTTTTTTTCTTTTTTTTTTTTGCGGGCTGCGCGACGTTGCACTCGGGGAGGACGACGGGAGGGGATCGGTGACGGCGAGCAGTGGAAGGGCGGGGATCGGTGGAGGAAGCAGGGTCGGCCTCGCTGCCTGTTTGGGCGACGACGATATCACGCGGCTCTGTAGCCGTTAGTTGCTTCGGTGGAGTGGAAGATTTTTTTTGGACACAATATACTAGCGTATTGTTGTTCATCGTGATATCTTAGGGAGGAGGGTGGATACAACCAGAAAGCTAAATACACGTTGAAATAAGTGTCAACTAGAAGCTTACACCCTTTGTTCCATAAAAAATTCAATCCTAGCTACGAATCTGAACACGTGTATATTCAGATTCATAATTAGGATTGGTTTTTTTTTAAAGCAGGGGAGTACATGTGACAATAATCTAATAGATGATATGGTAAATTTTACAGCCACCAACTAACGGTATTGTTGAACCTGTTCTAATAACGTTGTTGTATCCTATAAGACCGGTCTTGATAATCTAGCTGTCGACATTGAAGGGATAAAAAATTCAAGATGATAATTTCACTTATGTTTTCCTCTATATTTTCCCAGCAATATTATCCTCTTCTCTAAAAAATGTTATTTTTATCCAGTATTAAACATATCAGTATTATATTTATTCATTAAGACTGCATACTTCTTCAAGATTGATATATATGTTTGGCTAGACTATTGGCATGTTTAAGCTCTAATTAATGATATTTGCACCTGATAATTGGAGGTGAGGGACATTCATATCTAACAAAGGGAGAGAACTCAAATAATAAAGAGGATCTAGGAGTTCTTAGCTTAAAAATAAAGTATTTATAGGATAAATTCTTCACTCTAAAAAGTTATACTAGGTTTTATAAGACGGAGTGCATGGAATAGTCAGAGCATGAGTCCGGACACGTGGCTGGAACATACGTGGACAACAATGGTGTTTCGTAGGGCGGGGGATATTGTGTTGGGTGCAGTCTGATGTGGAGGTAAATAATTGGGATGGTGGATTCCCCGGTCCCAGATGATTGATACTTTCGCTTGGTTGCATTAACGTTGAGAATCACAAAGTTAATCATTTCTTTATAAAGAAAATGCAACGTTTGTTGTTACATTCAGAAAAAAGAAAAAGGAGAAAACACGCAGAATACGTCATCACCAGGCCAGCATCAAATGTGCCATGATGCTACAGGTCTAGCGTATGCCGCGACCAGTCGGCTGCAGTATCTTTGTGTCGCTTGAGTGCCATGTATACATATATGCTGTTGCAGCTGTTCGTATTGTGTTTTCTCGAACCTTTGTTTTTTTTATTTTTATAAGGAATTCCAAGCTTTAGCTCATGTTGCAGAAGAAAATTTCACCAGAAAAAAATCGAGGAAGTTTCACCAGTAAAGATTCATTCCCATGTGCCACCTACAAGGCCTACAGTGGCCTGGAAAAAACTTTAGGACAATTTAGTACACATAGCCATATAGGTGGGGAGGAGCTTTTCACGGGGGCGAAAGGCCGACCACTGATTAAAGATTCTTCAGTTTGTTGCTTACTCAAGACTAGAGAGACGACCTATCAAAAAGAAGGAATCAAGAGATGACAATTTCATGCGGTACGTAAGGTGAATTATTGTGATATGCCCGGCAACATCATCTTCAATTAAAACACAAGGGAAAAGAGTGGCAAGCAGTACAATTTGCCAGTGGTACTACGCAAATTTCAACAACAAACTTCAGCCACATAGTGTTCGCAGAAGCCAACAGAAATTTAACAGCTAGGATGACATGGCACAGGAGTAAACACCATGATGGAGGAAAGCTTTAAAAGATTCGAGAAACGCATGGCAAACAATCTCATAGAGTGAAACAGGCCTTTTGGAACACAGGAATTTCATAGGAATTGGTTCATTTCCTCCAAAATTCCTTCGCTTCCAAGGAGGCCTAAATGGAGTATCATGCATGAACAGTTTAGAATAATTGTTCAACCAGCCATTTTGGTTTGTAATCATGTCATACTATTTATTGACATATAACTGATGCTACACAGGCCACTAATTTCTTTACAACAAGGGTTGCTTGTCAGCCCCGTGTGGCGAGGCCAATACACAAAATCAATTACACGAGTGACATACAAGTAAGGCCAGGCACAATGCATAATATAATCACACGAAAATCGCATTTGCTAGGACATAATATGCTCTTCTTCTATGCAACCTACAGAAGTTGGGTGCCACCAAATGGGTTGGCTTGCTGATGCCCGTTGTTCGCCATTGGGAATGGGCCAAAACCAGAATCCAAAAATGGGTTTGTTGCAGGGCCCATGCCCACATGCTGTGGTTGCATTGGTGGTCCAAAGGGATTCGCTTGCATCATAGTTGGTATCTGTTGATGCTGCTGAGACATGGCAGCCATTTGAACCGATGGCGGAGGAGCAACTTGGTTCGACATTGCGAAAGGATCATTTGACATGAATGGGTTGGGAGCTGAAGAACCATATAACTGCTGTTGCTGTCTCTGCCTGTAGTCCCCCTGGTCATATAGGCTTTCCAAGATGAGCTTGTCAAACCCACCACCCTGTAGACAGAGAATAATCCCATTTAAATTCTCAATCGGAAACAATTGACAACCAAAATTGGCCAAAAAAGGACTTAACCAGAGAAACAAATTAGTATACACAATTGACGCTAACAAGGTAGTTCTTAGACAACAGGCAAAGATTAATAATATATCATTTAGTTTCATAGGTCACGATTAAGTATGAATCGGAGAAGTCACACAAAAGGTCCAAACTAACACAAATTTCCAGGAGTTCTCACTTCTCAGAGAAGACTGAAACTTATGATTATCAGACATGATCAACCCTACATCTAATAATAGACGACTTTCTTGTCTTCATACTCCTATGAGATCATAAAATAGAAAAAGAATCAAGCACAGATGGCTTATCTTCTCGAGACTTTTAAGATTATAAAGTAGAAAATGAAATCCTCTGCTATGAAAATGCCCAGGCACAAGAAGAAAAAAAAAAGAGCCAATGACTATTTAGCAGTATACAAGATATTGTGATATGCATGATCCATTGGCTAAAAACAAACATGAGTAGAAGGACCTCCAAAGAAGTTAAAAGGTTAGCCAGGAATGCTGGACTACTGTTTAGCAATAAAGCAACTAACTTGGGCAACCATAACTACTATAACTAGATTGTCATTCTATTCTCCTGTATTTTCCGCTAAGTACCTCTAGCTAGTGTTAAAGGGTATAGAAGGTTAGGCGTACCAAACAGTTATGCAGGGGAGCCATGCACTCTAAGAAAAGAAGAAATACACAAGGTTGGCTAAAGAAGATAAATTCTGCGTATGAAAGACCGTAGACAAGCTATGGCTGTCATAACTTACTTGCACAGTGAAGGCACAGCAAGACATAGATTGAGTTAATCATGTGACTTAGCACAAAATAATTGCAGTCCAACAGCATCAACTAAAATCACAAATCATGTCCAAAAGCAATTGCATGCTCTATATGTGATTACTTAGACCTAATGATTCCTCAAGTGCATTGAAAATGCAGTGCATATAGTGAGCAATGTTTGACCCACTGCACAACCCAGCTTATTCTACATCACTACAGAAGAGAAAAGGTGACATAAGTTGATTTCCTCCAAAAACATTTCCTAACTTCCTTGTCAAATATTTCCAACTTGCTTGTTGCCAGTTTTTTTACCCAAATCCAAATGCATTCGTTCAGTAACAGGAGGACATGGAGTCATATTAACATAATGAAATACAAATGCTAGATTTCTGATATCACCGATCACCAGGACTAGCCACAACAAATAAAAATATCATAAAAAGCAATAAGAGTAAAGAAACCAACCAGTTGACTATCTGCAGCAGATGAATTCGTGTTACTTGGAGTGGTAACAAGGGCGAGTTCCCACCCTGTTGGATCAAATCCTTTATCTTGCCACGTAGTGGTGCTGGATGTTGAAGCACCAGCATCTAATACAGATGACAAAATAAAGAGAAAAACAGAACATCAATAAATTTAACCTTTTTGACAATCACCAAGAACTCAAGACATGTTCATAAAACAAAAGTACCTGTTGGAACAATGGCCAAAGCCAGAGCGTTGCTTTCTTCTATCGCTGATACACTAGGGTTCGGATCATTTAATCCCTATGGAGTAAACAAAATTTAGATTGAAAAAAATTAAAGCATTGAATAACAGCATTCTTTACTTACCAGTAGATCACCAGTATCTGCCACCTCAGTCTTGGGAGGAGGAGGAGGTGAAACAGCTTCAGTAACAGGTGGTACTGGAACAGGTTCTTCAACAGGTGGTTTTTCCTCTTCAACAGGATCAGGCACAGAAATTTCCTCTTGTTCTTCAGGTTTATATGTCAGAAGAAGCCTCTCAGGTAATTCCTGACCAGAATGATTCAGTTCAATGGACTGGATTTTTTTTATAGGTAGCAGCGGGAGAGTCTACCACTGAGCTATATTAATATGAATAATTAAAATGGACTGGACTCATTCCAAGTGATCAATAAAATACCTATGGGCGAATAAAGTGGAGAGAATTCAAATCCGAAATAGTTATATAAGAATTCATATTCTTTTTATAAATAGCTATCTTATGTTTCAAGCTAAAAGATATGCATACACTTGCATGATTCATTATATGAGGTCATTAATTAATATGGAATCCCCCTCCCTTCCTCCCTCCTTTAAATTAAGCAAGTACACCTGTACGCTGATTTACCTATTTCAAGTTTTTGATGTAGTATGAGGATTTTTTTTTCCTTTAGATGGGTAGCAACAAGCTATTTGTTACCTTCTAAATTACAGGAACTATGATGCGCAGCTCTCCTGAACGTTCGTGGAAAAAAATTACAGGAACTGGTATTGTATTCCTCATATTTGTTCTCTCTCATTTCCCACATACCATCATCATCATGAACCACATGTATGCTGCAAGATCTACTGTATAATGTATAATGTTGAAATTCACAAAAAAATGTTTTTTTTCTTTTGACTCTAGGACATTTTTTTAGGTACGTGTGCGCACAGTACAAAATTCCGATAACACTACAAGCACCACTAAACTATTTAATAATTCAATTATTTCTTCTTGTCTAGATACCAAAAGTTCTCAAATTATTATATTTAACACGATACATGGGATAAAAACTGCTATATTAACAAGCAGAAACACGAAAAGGTTCGCAGTTCATGTATCTAATGTCCAAATTAGACAGGCTGATCGCTGAAATAATAAATAAAACAAAGAAATGTGCAAGTACTAACCAATGGTTCTCGCACTGGAACCATGCGTGGAGCCTCCCTCACATACTCCTCCATAGTGACAAGAAATGTTTGTGGCGGCTGAGAAGAAAAAAAAAGATGTTTTCTCAAGAAAGATATCTAATAAAAGTGAAACAATTCAACAAGGGTCAATCCCTCACCTCCCTCAGGGTGGGAAATTGAAAGTTCCTAGCAAGTTCTAGACCCCGGCAATTTTCATAGAAGTCAGATAGGCTCCCAGCCTGTATAGAATAACAAAACAACGTAAGAATGAAGAAAATACATCATCCCCATACTTTGTGGAACCAAGATATACTCCACAAAATAATCATCCAGGCTCTGGAGCTACCTGTTGGCCTGCCCGCCTGTAAATTTCGAGGGCTTTGAGTGCTTCATGTCTTGGCATCTCAAAAAACTGAACACATGAAAAAAAGAAATTACACATGTGCAGATTGTTGATCACTATAAAGTACTACTGGAAGAACAGCTTTTACCTTATCAACAAGGTTAATAATTCCATCGTTTATTGCACAATATATTTTGAAGCTCTCTTTTAGCACCTGTGAAAAAATAGGCCACACTACTTAGCCATTCCTCTATCAGCCCAATCAACAATGTTGATATTGGTGTTCGGATAAAATATAGGACGAGTGTTTACTTTTTTAGCTGGTAGAAGTGCATGATATATTCTTGTTTGATTATTTGGATGGTACAAAAATATACTAAAGTAAACACAAACAATTTGTTGGTTCAAAGATAATTTCAGGAAATTAAAGCAAGTTTATAATCGAAAATTTCCACATAAGGTGGCTAACTATTAACGTCAATGAATGATACAGACACCTATCCTTCTATCCATATGCTTCAAGCCTTCAACAGAGTGTTTTTTCATTGGCAAAGGATGGACAGATAAAGGCAATTAATGTGATGCAATGGTATCTTAAAAATTGTACCATTTTCACCAATGCCATTTTAGATTGTTAACAAGCTGATACTGAGAAATGAATTTACAAAAAGAACAACCTTCAGGTGAAATCAAATCTTTATTTTAAGCTTAGAAGGAACATATAATAGAGAATAGAGTGAAAACAAATTATACAGAGTACAACTAAAAATATATATAACTTACCAAAGCTAGAGCATATTGCACCAAGTAGTTATTATTTGCAGCTCCTTCCGGCTGCAATGACAAAAGCAAGCAATGTTATGTTATGCATAGAGCAGAAAATGATTGAAATTGAGTGGGTGTCATGTCTAATATGTCTTGGCGTGGAGTATGGAGATAATCACCCGACATCCGACAAGTCGATATAGTAACTGCTGCAAAGCTGGCAACTGCTCTAACAGATCCTGGGATTCCAATTCTCTGGTTCTGCTGTGCCCCTGATGATAAAACATAATTAGGTGAAGCATGGACAATCTAGTATTGGTAGTGAAGTGTAATATATCTGATCCTCCAAACTGATCAGTTGTAATACCAAGGTTGGGACTGTAGTGTTTCAGACCTTTTCAGGACCTTGACCTTGTTTGGACAAACGTTCAGCTTCAACGTCATACTTGAGGACCCTGAAGCATTCCAATCTTTCCTCCAGAAACAGACCATATGTACGAACCCATGCAGAACAGTCCCAAGCTGGACAGTACTCAATATAAGAACACAGGGAAATAAAGAGGAAACAAGCATGTCAGCAGCAATTTCCTGTCACCTAGATAAATACTAACCAATTGGACTGGAGTCATCCTTGAAGTTTGAGAGCTGCAAAATACGCCCCCTCTGTGCAAAATTAAGAAGCTCTTCTCGAAAAGTAGGGTCACCCTCTCGAAGAAGTCTATGGATCACTACAAGTGTTTTCAAGGCTACCTGCATGTTACAAAAAATGAAGAAAAATCAACTAATCAGCTCTTGTGTATGATTCTTTTTCCTTAGATTTTAGGGCTTTCTCTTTTGTAAGCATAACATTTAAATTTGCTAATTAGACAGGACTACTTGCACAATAGTGCCATATGGCTGTGAGAACAAAGAATTATTGAATTGAGTAGTGGACTTGGCAACAAAGAATTATTGATGCTCAATTAACACTGAAATGTTAGCATAGCACTTTTCACTCTAGCAATGAGTATGACTTTCCTTTCTTTCATTGCATTAACATTGATAGCTACTATCTTCGTGCAAAAGATGCAACTTTGAAAATCAATAGCTAGATTCCAAAAGGCAGCAAGCAAGTGATCTTTCGGATTGGAATAATGTAAATTCATAGCCTGCTCAGTAAACATGTAGGATTATATATTTATTTTGTTATTATTATTTATTTAGAAGAGGGGGCAATCCTCAGCTTCATTTCAAAAAACTACATGAATTAGCAAGACTAAATATGTAGCTGGTACTGTACAACTATAAATTTGCATATAGTGTCTATTTTTAAATGTCCAGACCCAAATCCTAAGCAGTATAAGACACCCAGGAAAGACCTAGAACGGAATTACTGTCAACGTGCCTAGTAAGCTCTTGAAGATGAACATATCAGCAGAAAATCCATTGGTATCAACGCACAACAGGTCCCAGTCAGAACCTGACTCCACTAAACTTCTTGTGAGAAATTATGACGATCAGTCTATGTTACTGGAAGCTATAGGATAGCAAGATGACTAACCGACTTGTAAGAAATTACTTGAATCATGGAATCAGCCTAACGGACGTTTCAAGTTACAGATTTTAAAGCCATCCATACGAAGAACAGTCATTAATATTATCATAAACGTCTACACATCATCATCCAGACTATTAGCATGGTGACAGCATAGCAGCATCCAGGAGCACAATACATATATTATCTGAATCAACACAATAGGTCATCCATACAGTTCATGGAAACAACATATAAACTTGAAACATATAGGCATATACTATCAACTCTACACTCGACAGTCGACACAATCATCATTTTTGTAGCCTCGTTATACAGGATAGTATGGTACCATTCGAACGTCCACAGTGCACAGAATTAACCCATCATCCCAAAACAACATTAACAGAGATCATAAACATGGAAGATAGTACTGCACTTACAATCCAATTGCGTGTTTTTGCAAGCCGGCGGGAAAGCGCGTGGATACAATAGGCAACGTCTGCCCGAGGCCTAGCGATGGACGTCGCGGCAACAATCTCTGCAAAAACAGCATACACGGATGTGATGTGGCCATCAAACACGGAAAACACCACCTGAAGCCAACCGAAAAATAGCACACCCTAATAGCCTTCCCTCTCAGTCTCCCCACTTTCAGGCACGATCTAATTATAAAACCCCCAGGAAGAATACCTAATTAATCAAAAACCTAATACACGGAAATAGACGGTGTGAGAACAAATCAACGCACTGCGCAGGTGGCGCTCCTTGGGCGGGCACTCCACGTGATTAGTCGCCTTCACGATCGCCACATCCAGATCCTACAAAAAGCACACGGCCAAACGAATTCCAATCAGAACCACACAGATCTAAGCCTCGAGACCACATCGAAAAAGCTAGGGTTCTCACGAATCGGCCAAACTTGGGCAAAAGGGAGAGAAAAAAAATCCCCGGGAGTTCCGGATCCGGACCTTGAAGTCGGAGTTGAGGTTGGCGAGGCTGACGGTGGTGGAGTCCTTGAGGGCGCCGTACGCCTTGCGCCAGCTCTGCATCGCCGCCATTCCTGCGGCGCCCGCGTCGCGGTTCCTCCTCCTCCTCCCCTCTCGCCTCGCTATTTTTGGGGTGGTTTCTCTCTCTAGCCTAGCCTCTCTCTCTCTCTCTCTCTCTCACCCACACGGCGTTTGATTCGGTTTTTGGTCGAGGGTTTTTTCTGTTTGCGTGTCAAAATTCGCCGACGCAGGGATTGAGGAGGAAGAGGCGAAGAGAGTGTGTAATTAAATACAAGTCGGAGTGGCTTTCTGTGATTTTTTTGCTTTCCAGTTTGTGAGACTTTTTCGTTTTTCCTTGTGTGGCTTGCGCCGAGTGGAAGGTTCGAGAGGAGACTTGGCACCTGGGAGATGCTCCACTTTTGCATTAAACCCCTCCAATTTATCGAGTTTTTATCGTTGTCACGAAGCGTCGCGAACGGGTTTATAGTTTTTTTTTCTTTTTTGGGAGGAAAAAATTCGGTGAGTTTGAAAATTATTTCTTTGAGATAGTCTTAAGGCAAGCATAGAACATTTGGTTGTTGATTGATCAGTTTGGAACTAATCTCTCCAGTACGATTTATTGCACCATGCAAAACAAAGAAAAACGACGGCAGTTCGGTTGTGAGCCAAACCCATTATTGTTTTCTGTTCAATCTAATCATTGGTCGGTACTAAATTATGCTCTTTGTAACCAACCATGTATCTATCTGTTATTGTTGATTGTTGAGCTAACTACTCATGTTAAGTTGGTAGCAGGAACTTGTGCCACAGTAACTGCTCTATCTAAACTGTATATTTGATATACGTACACGGTAACAAAACGATTTTGGCTAATCTACACATCAGTAGAAACTGAAAATGACTTCTTTGCTCCTTGTATCAGACCTGACTTCTGCATAATAAAACCGTTTCGTCGCTAGTGACGTTCACAAGAAGACCAGTCTGGCAAAAGCATGGATGGCCATGTCGACATGCGACATGTCCTGGCCGGCTGTGCCCTCCTGGCCATGAACTGTGTCGTCGTTTTTCCACGCTGCAGCCCGGTGGCTTTCAACCTGACAGATCTTCTATGCATTCCAAACCTCTGCACCATCCTCCATTCAGGGACTTTTCTTTTTCTTGTTACGCGTAAGACGCACACGTACACCGTATTTACGAATGCGCCTTTGTAACACATACTCAAAAAACAACAAATATAAATTCTTAATCTGACTCATATGTGTGTAATATTTATGGACACCAGGATTTCAATCTTGGTTAGGGAATTCACAAATTTCACCGCTACATTGCGGGTGTTTCCCATTCACGACCTTCTGGTCCCATCAAACTTAGCATGATGGATAAGGAATCAAGTAGTCCAGTGGCAGATAAAAGTTAGTCAAAAAATCATTCAAATGTTGCTAGAATCTAGTCATATGGAAGTGGCAATAACTAGGGTGACTAGTGCCAGTAGTTGTTGAAGTCAGTTGGCACAGTGAGCAGAATAGCAAGAAACTGGTCCAACACTCCAACTGGAACATGGAGGACACTCAGATAAATGCAATAGAAGAGAAGGGCAACATGGCCTAACTGGGCCACAACCACAAACTTCACTCATCACTCCATCAGCCTTCACGAGGTTCAGTTCCACTTATGAGGATTCATTAATCATTACGACCACCTGCCATGGGTTTCTTGTACCACATGATGAAGGCACTCCCCGAGCAGCAATCAATCACAGGTTAATCAAGTACAGTGGATCTGTTATGAACTTATCGTAAAGGTCTCTGAAAATTTTGCTTCCATGTCAAATATATGTACACCTATTTTGGACATCGGTATATGCTATTGTGGTCTTTTTCCGATGGAACGACGATTTGTACTCACCAGAGGTAGGGAAGTAAGTAGGCTGTACCATTACCATTGCTACAGGGCGAGGTTTTTACAGAAGAAATGGGCGATGCGCAGAGGCACAGAGCTGCGTCTGCCTACTCCTCCTTTGGTATCCACCGGCTCCACCAAATGCTTTTGCTCTGGCTGCTAAGCTCATCCATGCTTTCGTTGATTGTCCTCACGACCTTTCTCTGTACACGCAGCACGGAAGCAAGCAAGTTCCTCCGTGCACTACCTTTCTTTGGTTTGATTTCCTGTCGAGCAGAAAAAGAAATGAATTACCCCTCGAATAAAAAGTCATTATGAAAACGAAATGATATGTTTGAGCTAGAGAGTGGCTTTCAGCTATGCTGTGATGCGTACCCTAAGCTCTTGAAGTTGTGCCTCTGTAAAACCTCCTGCTTCTGTTCCTGATCTTGCCATGAGGCCGACGACCCAACGGGCTGCTTCACTGTAGTCCTTCTGGGTTGCACGAAGCAGTTGCAGCCTCAAGTTTTGCATTACAGAGAGGCCAAGGAGCCCCTCACGGTTGAAATATGGATGTGCCAGTGCAGCCTTAGCACCAGTCCTTTGCCGTGCTTTGTACCGGACCATTGATGTGAGAAGTTCCCATCCAATACCACCATCTAAATCCAAGATGTCAAAGCCCCTCCGAAGCTCTGGGGTAGCTCGTGGCTCTACCAAATTCCTCCAAGCTTCTAAGTCATAGTTGCACCTCTTCAGTTGGCGATTAAATTGTATGAGGCTGCTGTCCGTTCTCAATGATGGAAATGCCTAAGAAAGACTGATCTGTTAGAGAAGATCAATAATAGTATCTACCTAAGTGAAAGGTTAATCCAACAATGCAAGGAGGAAGTGCCATGTCATAAAGAAATTATTAGCCATCCAATGCTCACAGTAAAACAGTCTACACCATTGGATATAGTGACAGATAGTATAAAAGAAAAAAAAATTGCTTGCATCTTCATGAGACTTCCAGAAGAAGCCTCGCGATCACCCAAGAAGCCCAATCTGAGAAGATCGAGAAAAAGCTCTCTGTTCAAGAGATCAGGGAAAGGAGAAAAATAAAGAAAAATGTAAAAAGACAAAAAAAAGAAAAAGAAAGAACCGGAGAACACCAATTGGAGAGACTAGAGAGACGAGAGACTGGAAGGGGCGTGAGGATATATGTCGATGTAATTTTGTAACTTGACCCTTCTATTAATTTATTTTACAAACAAGCTTTCCAAATTTCATACTCTATTTCACTAATGATAGTGTTGTAAACCTTATTTATAAATGCCCATTTCTTATTTACATGTGGACGGGGCTTCAGAAATAGTGTTTTAAGAATCTGATTTAAATTACCTATACTTACGTAAGTATAATACATAAAAAATATTCTAATAAGCACCCTATAATAAAGAGAAAAACGTTGATATTTTTCAATAAAGTACAAGGGGATGACTATTTGATTAGCATATATATGCTATTTCTCAAAAGCCCAAATAAGGGGGTCATGCAACAACAGAGATGGTGGGAAGGTGGGGGCTTAAGCTGCAGCGAATAAGATGGTTATTCATACTCAAATTTTGATGCTAAAGTTACAAATTTTTGACAACATATTACAGGATGGTTAGAGTTGCACGAATGCACGACTTAATATACTAGTTTTAATGAACATCTATACAGATCAATATGTTCAGTAACATTAAAAGTTAGTTACTCTTATTCCAATATCTTGTCAAAGAACTTTTTGGTTGAAATGCTATGCAACACAACATTACTGTCAAGAACTCAAAATGACAGTTCAAATATATTACGTTTGGTGTCCTGGATGTATTCACAGTGCCCCCATGCACTGAAGTGAGGAATTGTGGCTAACAGCTGGACAAAATTAACTTGTATGAAGAAGACCAAAGGAAGAAAAGGATGGAAACACACTTGTACATTATCTTAAGTTATGAAGAACAGAGATCAACACAGACTCCACTAGGATCTCACATGTTGATAACTAAGTATGTAATGCGCCAGCTATAAATGCCGACTCATCTTGCAAGGAAGTAACATAGCAGTCGCTACAAGCTCATGACTAGAAACATACAAGTTTCAACATGAGCAGAGTAAAAGATTTTGTAGAAACAGTGGTAAAGGGGGATTAGTATTGTGACATTTCAAATTATGGATAAGAAGCTTCCCTGCTGCTCCAGGTAAAAAAAAAAAAAAAACTTCCATGCTGCTTAAATTGGGAGGATGGTTGGAGAAATTCTAGTGTGACAAAAGCACATCAATCTAGAGATTTAGTTTTTCAGAGAGCATTGAAACACTATCAATCTATACTCCTGTAATAACATACCATTTGTAAGAATATAAGGCCCAGGCTATATATGTCAAATCTGTCAGGAAGGTTCAACTGCCAATGAAAAGAAAATCGATGCATTAGATCATGCAGCAAACTGATTGAATAACCATAATAAAGAACTGACACAAAAAAAAGGATTTAAAGAGTACCTGCCAAAGGACTGGAGATAAAGCAGTTGCAACTGGAGCAGAGGGAGCAGATGGCGTTTGAGTGCTCATTATATATTGCTCCGGTGCAGCATACCTGCAAAGCATTGATAAAGTTTCAATCAAATCCCTAATGAAACTATATTTTAGCGTATTATAGCATTAACTTTAAAACATAACTTCTTGTTTGTGAGCAGTGCAGTTATGGATCATGAGGTAGTTTTTAGTACCTTGGATCTAAAAGGAACTCACTAGGAATATAGTTGATGCCCACTCGCAAATCAGCTGCTGCTCCAAGATCAATAATTTTGAACGTAC
Organism: Oryza officinalis; assembly: GCA_008326285.1. Classification (NCBI taxonomy): domain Eukaryota; kingdom Viridiplantae; phylum Streptophyta; class Magnoliopsida; order Poales; family Poaceae; genus Oryza; species Oryza officinalis. The sequence goes on from BDMV01000005.1 coordinate 41,495,731, forward strand.
GAGATCCTATCAGCAGACAAAAACTGAAAATATTAGCTCAAAAGATATTTTCATGATACTACAAACAAAATATGTTCCGATTATTACCTTCCGAAAATATCACATTTTGGGGTTTTATGTCTCTGTGAACAATCCCTGTCGAATGAAGGCCATCAAGAGCAAATAAGAGTTGTCTCATTACTGTTTGAATAATCTTATTCTCTCTTGCTATTCCCTTTGGCAGGTCTTGCACATCTCCTAGAATCTTAGTCTCAACCTGATAGACCACAAACAAATTTGAAATGATAAATGTTGATTGAAGATGAACTAATCCTGTAGGTTATACTAATTTAATTTGTTTGCCGCATCTGTTGATTTAAGTTTTTAGCATGATTTAAATGAGAGGCTTAATTACCCCCCTTCCAAAATCAATCTAGATAAATGACAGCACAAAAGATTGCAATGAGAATAATGTCACTAGTAATACAAGCTCATCTGATTATTTCATTAACTGAAAAAAAGAACTGTTCAACTGGAGCCAATGGAAGCAAGAATGTAACTAACTTGACCGACCTGAAACTATTTTTCAGTTTGTATGGCAACACTTACATTGTAAGGGAACTCCTTGCTTTGCATGAGGTCGAATAGTGTATCCTCACCTTCATAACGCCAAATAAGCCAGTATTCATCAGCTCCCTTACCTTTAGCTTTGCTCTAGAAAGAAATATATATGCAATGTGAGTGTTAGGAGTCTTATCATATTGTTTGCAAACAAAGGTAAGTCCATAGGATGATAGTACACAAACTGAGAGTATTTATACCTCTCGAAATCCATAAATAAAATCTGCACAGCTGCTAGCACAAGCCCTCCTGACACGCTCATTCATCCATATTTCTACCGCACCATACTCTGTTGCCTTCTTCACGACCACATCACCTTGCTTTAAGAGAAACAAACAAGGTATGGCCATTAGTATACATGACCTAGCAACTACCTAACTCATAAAAATACTGTGTTATTTTCCATTCAAAAACACTGCATTATTGATCTCCAAAAGCTTGTTTAGAAAACTTTCACGGGGTTTTAGGCTTTTAGGTACACACCTTAACACTTTGAGTTACCTATCAAAACAAACTACACGGTTGATCAACATATCATGAATTCACAGCCACCAATATATTTGTGCAACCCCTTTTTACGTGGTATACTAGTACATACTATCAACATGAACTCACAAATACATTTTCACTTTCTTCAATGACCAACTTCAGTTTCTCCTAATCCACAACACTTCAATTACCCGGGGTTACTTCATTCCCTCCACTAAGGCAGGCAGCAGTCATCAGCAACAAAAATTTCTACATATCTGAAGCTTTTATACGCAGATGCAGTGATGCACATTACTGTTTACCTTCTCCGCCGCTTTGGGGTCAGCCAGCGACGCCTTGTAGACGACTCCGAACGCGCCCTCCCCAAGCTTCTTCCCGAGCACGAATTCATCCTGCCAAAGCAACCAAATCAGCCCCCAATCGAAGAAGCGC